>OX596028.1:53091881-53494375 GCA_951394125.1 Epistrophe eligans | reverse complement strand
CATTTTATTACATCTGCAATAGATTTCACTGCTTCTATGTAATAAAATTTACTACCATTGTAGTATATTTTACTACAACTGCAATAGATTTCACTGTTCCATGTAATGAATTTTACTACGGCTGTAGTAGGTTTTACTACAACTGCAATGAATTTTACTACAACTGCAATGAATTTTACTACAACTGCAATAGATTTTACTACAACTGCAATAGATTTCACTGTTCCATGCAATTAATTTTACTACGGCTGTAGTAGATTTTACTACAACTGCAATGAATTTTACAACAACTGCAATAGATTTTACTACAACTGCAATAGATTTCACTGTTCCATGCAATGAATTTTACTACGGCTGTAGTAGATTTTACTACAACTGCAATGAATTTTACTACAACTGCAATAGATTTTACTACAACTGCAATAGATTTCACTGTTCCATGCAATGAATTTTACTACGGCTGTAGTAGATTTTACTACAACTGCAATAGATTTTACTTTTCCATGTAATGACTTTTACTACCATTGTAGTACATTTTCCTACAACTGCAATAGATTTCACTGTTCCATGTAATAAATTTTACTACGGCTGTAGTACTATTTACTACAACTACAATTAATTTAATTTTTTAATGTAATAAATTTAACTACCACTGTTGTAGATTTTACTACAGCTGTAATAGATTTCATTGTTTAATGTAATGAATTTTACTACCACTCTAGTAGAGTTTACTGCAACTGCAATAATTTTCACTGTTTTATGAAATGTATTTTACTACCAATATCGTGGATTTTACTACAACTGCAATAGATTTCACTGCATCAGTAGTGTATTTTATTACTACTGTTCTAAAATTTTAGAACAATTGCAATATATTTCACTGTTTATGTAATAAAATTTACTACAACTACAATAGATTTTAATGCTCATGTTGGAAACTTTTAGTACAATGACAGTATATTTTACTGTTTCAGTAGTGAATTTAACTATCATTGCAAATCTTATTTTTATTACATTTTGTAGTAAATTTAACGACGTGTGTAGTAGGTTCGGATTTTACTGCTTTTATCGTAGATTTTACTACAGTTTTTCGTAGATTTTACTGATTTTTTCTCTGTGTGTAGGCTCCTATTTACATATTCACTTACATATGTCCAGGATTTCTTGAGCATTTATGAATTATTTAAATTATAGAAATAAATTCAGAATCGAAAGTTTTGCTCACTATTTCAATCATTTATGATACAGTTCTGAAAGAAAATATTTGCTGGGTAAAGAATCTCCTTAAAACAGCGCGAAATTCAATTTAACATTTTAGAAATGTCAAATCTTGCTAGTGTGTGTATAAATTGCAGAATATGTAAGATTTGGTTTGAAAGAAAAAATTCAATTCTGTTTAGAAAAATTTATAAAATTTCTACTGATACACTTTTGAATATCGAAGGCGAAATTTGTGTTGAATTTTTTACTTTTGCAAAGATTTATGATCTTGTAGATATTCCACGATAAATTTTCTTTTGTGTTTATTTTATTTAAGTTTTATAGCACCTATGTAAGGTGTGTATATATAAGTGTGGACTCCTGAATGATGGGTTTATCAAATAAAATTGCAGAGAGCTTTCCATACCATTATAAAATTTGCATAATTTTTGAAACGTGAATCTCCAAGTTACATAATTTATTTTATAACATTTTGTTTATTAATTTAATTTTTTTAAGGTCTTATTAAACCTATTCTGGAGAAGTGAAGATAAAAATACGAATTTAAAATGAATTTATGGCAGTCTGTAGTGGATACTGTTGAAGGAACGAATAAAATGAAGTTGTTTTATGATAGAAAAGGCACGTATCTAATTCGTATGACGCATGCAGTTTGCATTGAGGAGATGTTAAGGTGAGTCGACATTAAATAAAATGCACGACTGATGGGTCGCATGAACGATTACACTGTGGTTTTAAAGTCTTAATATTTTCAAAACTTTTCATTTGATAAAAGAAATATGGGAGCCTATATTTTATGACACCAGCTAAAAACGTAGTTTATTAAAGTAGGTACATAAATATTATGAGCATATATAAATATGAACAATATAGCACCGTGTTGCACATATCCAGAAAAATTGTTAAAAAATCAATATATGCAATTAGAATTACTATATACTCTGTTCAACAAAAATTTTCAGTGGCTTATGGGAGACGTTTTTTCAAAGCTGTGGTGTCTGTGTAAACTATCATGCTACTGAATTAAAAAAATTGACACTGAAAAATGTACCAACCCATTAAGTTACGTACATGAATTGTTGTTGTAATCCACCGCAAAACTGCGTACACTCCATCATGACTATTCTACTTCTACATCACTATACATCACTATACCGATGGCACAGGCACACTGACATCTGATCAGCGTTGCCGGCCATACAAAAATGTCCGTGCCACATTTTCTAGAAAAACTTGCAATTTTCTAAAAAAAACGTGCTATTTCATTTCCATATGAAAAAACGCAAATTCTTATGTATATTAATAAAATAGTAAAATTTTCGTGTCAAAAAACGATCGAGCTACTTCAGCAAGGCTGTGCCTGATTTACAATGCGACGAGAAAACGAGACATCGACGTGATGAGATTTCTTCACAGTTTCCTCTCTTAAAACCCGGAGTGACGATGAGAAATGCTTAAGAGAGGAAAACTGTGAAGAGATCTCGTCACGTCGACGACGTCTCGATTTTTCGTCGCATTGTAAATCAGGCATAACTTTTACGCCCAATTGTGAATCAGATATAAACTGTGTTTACAAGAGGTAAGATCATAGTTTAATATGGTTAGTATCGATTACCAGTTATGTAAAGTTTTTATTTATGTTTCGAATTTTTTTTAATAAATTTGCCATTATTAAATTTCAGCGATTTAACTTTAGTTGCGTGTGAGGAGGTAGCAGAAAAATTTTATAAAAATTTAAGCGCCCAAATCAAATATTCATCATATAACAAAAATGAACTTTCTTTAATGTTTAACCCATTGAGACGTATTTTACCAATGGATTTATTTAGTCATTTTTACGAGGGTTTTACCAAAGAATTATTATTTATTCAAGAAAAGGAAACTATATTTAGTAAACAAATGAACCAGCTTGAATTAATACAACAGACAATCGAATCGTGCAATGAATTTTATGAAACATCAAAAGATATTTACTTTGAACCGGGAAAAGATCAATTCAACAATGACTCTTATGATCCTTTGGATCATTTAAAACAAATCTTCCAAGATTTTGAGATCCAACAGATATGTGTTTTTGAAGAACTTAAAAACTGGCAGAGAAAACAGATGGAAATTTGGTCTATGATGGATTTTGAAGAAGTGAACAAAATTAACGAAACGCAGATAGATCATACATTAAATACAATACAAAGTTGTATTGAACTATTGTTCGAGGTTACTGTAAGACTTTTAGGAATAATTGAATACTTACAAAAACAAAGCCAAACTATGCCTCATTTAAAGCTTGAGCAGTTGGCCCTTAGAATCAGAAATCAACAAGAAAACTTGATGAATAAATCTTTTATTGTTTACAATCAGCCTTACCAGGTCATTAAAACCAAAAAAAGGTGAGTTTTAGAATAGTCAAATATAATTTTAAATTGCCTTTTTTTAAATAATTTTTTTTAAGTTTCTCGTGTTCAGTGAGGTGGCTACTTGGTCCAAATTTCGGATTTAATAACATTGGTTCATTTGTTCAATGTGAAGTTGTATCAGGTACGTTAATTTATTCTATCGGCCCCTTTTATTAAAGTTTATAGTATAACTAGTGTCTGGGTCATCTATCCTACGCTAGCAGTAGATCAAATAATAGTTTTCGTATAAGGCGGTCTCAGGTGAGCTGAAGAGATAACAAGTCAGTACGTTAAGTCAACAATTTAACTTAACTTACATTGAAATTGTACTGTAAGTGAAATGGGTAGTTGACCTTTTAAATTCATAAATTTTATCTTCTTTAATTATTAATACAAAAGATTAATCGGAATTAATAATTAGATAATAAAATAGGGTCGCCGTTTTTGAATTATGCCTTCCTCTCCATCATTTCAATAAAATAGTTTATTCGCGAATATTTTAGAAGAATGCCTATCAAAGAATTGTTTAAAAAAAAAAACAAGTCGTTTTTTCACTGAACATTTTCACGCATATAACATTTACACTCAAATTAATAAAACAAAATAATTCTTATCATTTCACTTCAACATTTTGGATTCCACTCAACTCTCTTTGAGTGGATCTCCAGTTACTTGTTCAATAGAAAGCAAATAGTAAAAATTTCGAACTGTACGGCGAAAGTAATAAATGTTTTCTCTTGTGTTCCTCAAGGAAGCCATCTCGGACCCCTGTTTTTTTGGTTTATGTTAATGAATTACCTTCGTTCTGCAATATACAACTGGGTAATTATATGCAGATGATTTTAAACTGTCTTCTACAATAAGAAGTACAAATGATTGTCTTAATGTCCAAAGTGATATAAATAAAGTAGTAGTTTGGAGCAAACAAAATTTCATATTAAGAAATGTAACACTTTCTCATTTTATAGGTCAAGAACAGTTATTTTGTATGACTATAATATATCAAATATTACTTTGAATAGACCATCAGAAGTGAAAGATCTTGGGGTAGTTTTTGATGAAAATTAAAATTTTTCCTTACATATAGATTTTATCGTACCAAAGGCAAACTCAATGCTAGGTTTCCTAAACAGAAATTGTTCAGAATTCTCGAATCCATATCCAATTAAGGCAGTTTACTTCATTTGTCCGACCCCATTTAGAATACGCCTCAGTAGTATGGGATCCGCTTTTCAAAAAATCAAATTGAAAAGATTCTAAAATCTTTTAGGAGAGTTTTGATTAAGCAATTAAAATGGAATTTACCAGAAATTACAATTTACTCAACCAGATGTGACTTGATTGGTCTAGCGACTCTGGGTCTGGATTATTAGTCTGTCAAAACAAATGTCATATTTTACTAATATTCTCAGGTAGGTGTAGTAAAAATAATCAATTTTTAGTATGATGCAAAGTAAAAATAGAATTTTGCAAATTTTAAACAAGTAGGGTAGAGCGGGGCTAGTTGGACCACTTTTTTCTTGAAGTCTCATAACTATCATACTATTCATAGTACAACTTTGGACGTGGTATCAAACGAAAGACTGGACTTCTGGCTTCAAAATCAAATAAGAAAAAAAAGCAAATATGTTATACCAAATGAATAATGCTGCCTTAAATGGATCAAGTCCAAGTGGTCCAACTAGCCCCCATAGTGGGGCGAGTTGGACCAGTGTGTGGGGCTAGTTGGACCAAGCCCTGAAAAGTTGCAAAAAGTCATCCAACAAATCTAAGTTTTTATTTTTTTTGTTTTATTATTATTTAACACTGTTCGACTAACAAAAACATATAAAAAAAATACTTCACTCAGTAAGAAAAAAAATTAACAAAAATAAATTAAAAAAAAAATGAATTCACAAACATAAATTAAGCTTTGTATCATTGACCACCTGGTCCAACTAGCCCCTCACCTGGTTTGGTTTACATATTTCATCATACACATAAAAATACTTAAAACTATTCAATTAAACACACAAAATATGAAAATACAATATATTCACTAATAAAAAAACTTTACCTCAGTCCAAAATTCTTTTTTTTTCACTTCACAAATATAAAAACTAACTTTTCCGAATTTTTTACTTTTGTAGTCGAAAAACACAAAATTGTGCGTAGTTACTATTCGGGTGACACAATGAAACTGAAACCGGTTTGGCACGTGTTGGTAAGAGAGAACGCTTTATTCGTGTTTGATCATGTTCTTGTAGTACTTTTGGTTTCTGAGTAATTCGCGTGGTCCAACTAGCCCCGTGGTCCAACTAGCCCCGCTCTACCCTACCTACCTAATCTTCGTATTATTTTTTTTCACCTTTTATTAAAATTAAAATCGACAAATGCCTATTTTGATTTTTAAATATCAAATGTCCCTTTGACATTATAAATGAGAAAATGGTATGTATGCTTAGTTCTTTGCATGAACTGTCATTGTTAAAGACGTGTTCAGCTGCAGTTTAATAAGAAAATAACCATTAATATGATACTAGCCAAAAAACGATTATTTAAGACCTTTAGAAGTTGGAACATTTTCAATTTATTAAAATACTATTAGGATAACATTTTTAACATTTAATTATTCCTTTTTCGTGACCTTTTAATTCAAAGTAGGTATGTTTTGTGGTTAGTTTGATATGGATTACATAAAAATGTAGAACTAATATTATTAAAACTCTATTTTGATATTGCGTTTTTTTCAGTGCTCGGCAACCAGTTCGTAACACTATCACCAAAAATGCAATGCAATGTAGTAAACTTGAAATGCCAAGAACAGAACAATGCATTTTCAGCTAACTTTGAGTAAAATTTTATTTGAAAAAAAAAAAAAAATCTTAGAAATAAAATACGCATTCATTTATTGTCAACAGATCCCTAGAAATTAGGAGTATTGAACAAGAACGGCCCCCATTAAGGACTAATAGTATAATGGGCGAAAAGTCAGCACTTCGTTTTCATATGAAAGTCAACCTTAATAATTCTGAATATAACGTAAGTAATAATTGAAAATAATCAGAATCTTTGTTAAGAATATAAATTTGATAAATAAAAGATTTCCACACTATCCCTACCCGTGGTTGTAACTGTTCATGAAAGCCAAGAGAATGAAGCTGTGGCCACTATTATGTGGGTTAATGCCTTTTCGGAATTCGAACGGAATCTATTTCATGTTCCGGATAGAGTTTCATGGGAAAAACTTGCAGATGCTCTTTATTTAAAATGTTTTTCAGAAACTAAACGAGGATTCACCGATGACAACAAACAATTTCTTTGTGAGTAAATAATATGATTATAGATACATATGTATAGTAAGGGAAGTAGTGTTGCATTTATGAAAGTGAGATTATTCTCTTTGATAATTTTACTTTAATGGCAGTTAACAATTAGTATGGTCAAATTCGCAGGTGATGGCTGATTATAATTGCAGAAATTATTTTGCAATTTTTTTCACAGTGGCGTTCAAAAATTTATTTCATGGTCAACAAATATCAAGAAATAATGATCAGTTAAGGTCAAGGGGTTATATTATGTCATGGTAAAGCATAGAATTTACGACATGGAAATGATGCCGAAAGGTATCTTTTTTAAATAAAACCAAGCTTTACTAAATATTTTGTTTTGAACTTATTTTATTGTTTAATTTGTTAAAAAAGACATTCAGTGGGAAACAAGTTGAATTTTTTCATTATATTTAACAACAATGGGTTCCGTTATTGGTGTGATCTGAGCAACTTTTGCGACCGTTCATTCAATTTTATTATAGGGATTTCTATTTTTGTCACAAAAATGACAATTCTGCTGGGGACAGTCACTTAAATTCATTTCACTCAACTTGTATGCCTCTAAAAATAACCGGACTGGCTATTAGTCACCATTTTTCCTTTTCTCTTTCAAAAATATGCATTTCATGAGGGAAGGTACAACTTGAGACATGCCACGATAATGACGCTTTTGGTATTTGAGTTAAAATTTCGGAATAAATTTAAATTTTTATTTCAATTATTTTTCAAGTCCACATCAAAGGAGTTCTGGCAGAAGCGTTTTTCGATAAAATAAAAAGCAATATGTTTCATATATATGGTAACCTGACCGCAGTATATTAATATTTTGAAATATTAACTCATATAAGTAAACATATACCCATATTTTGTGTACCTAAACCTATGTTCTTTATTGTTCTCTCTTATGTAATTCTCATTAGACTCTTAAGTTTTTTTTCATTTTTCTGATCGGATGTAAAATTAAAGAGATTCCTTTATTTAATGCGCCATCATAATAGCTATGTAATATTTATATACATATGTATTTGATAATATTTCGGTTATGAAAGTTCACTATAATTAACTAACTGCTTTTATGTACATATAGATAATTTATTCTTATCAAATATGATGGATGATTTACCGGAGGAAGAAATCACTTGGACGAGTTTTTGCAAGGATCATTTACCAAGTAGAAATTTTACATTTTGGGAATGGTTCTACCATGCAATTAAATTAATCAAAGAGAATTTGCTTGAACCATGGAATGCTAATTTGATTGAAGGATTTATAAGTAAAAAAAAAGCTGAAGAAAATTTACGATATTCCAAACCTGGAACGTTCTTGTTGAGATTTTCAGAAACTATCAAAGGAAAGTAGAAAATATATACATATATATTTTGTTATTTAAATTTTACTAATTGCCTAAATTTACAGGTGGAATATCAATATGTTTTGTTAGTGAAAATAAACAAGTTGCACATATTGAACCTCTTACTAAGGAGAACCTACAAGAACATAGCTTAGAAAATCGAATAATTGAATGTACGCTTATAAGTGTCTTGTTTCCCTATGGAATAAAAAAATCAGATTTAATTGGTTTACTTTAGTTTACTTTTTCTTCATTTAAATATCAATTTAAGTTTATATTAATATTGTTTATGAACATAGCATATTTTTTAATGTAGGTATCTATCTCTACTTAAATGAAAATTAAAAATCAATGGCGCAAAATTTTAAACCGTCTAATTTTTATTTATTTATTTGAAATAAGCTAATTAATATCATACAAACAATATTTTTCTTAAATCTATACATTATAAAAAGTCTTTTTAAAATTATACAATTTTATCATATTATTTAGTGGTGAACTTTCTTCATATAATTGGTACGATAGTGATTTATAAAGGGTGTCCAGCGGGAATTTTTCAAAATTAAATTGCGATTATCGAAATCCTAGCTGGTTGAGGTAAGCACGAAGGGTATCATTCAAAGCGCAGGATTTGCGGAATTGTTAGTCGCGATCTCGCCATGAGTCACTGGTCGGGAGCGCACCGCGCGTTTGCGATGGGGCAATATTTGAAGTGCCGTGAATCATTGGTACGTGCGCGTCGCGCTTTTTGTACTCATTTTAATATTCGACGACTAAGTGCTGGGGCCGAGCATGCAACTTATCTGGTCGTGGGTACAAAGATTCAGGCAAGAAGGTACAATGGTCAATAGACCTATTCCTGGACCACCAACGTCAGCAACAACGCCAGAACATGTGTCTCAAGTTCGAAATGAAATTATTCGAAATCCACGTACATCGAAAAGGAAGATTGCGGCCTCCACAGGAATAAAAAAATCAACAGTGCATGTTATTTTGAAAAAGAAATTGAATCTCCACCCGTACAAAATGCAAATTGTTCAGTATCTCAAGAAAAGTGACTATCCTTTGCAAGAATCCTTCGCCGCCTCTCTTCGCGAAGTGTTAACGATATTTTCATAAATAGTTTTATCGTTGGAAACTTTACAGTACAATTTTATGACGTTAGTAAAATTGGTGAAAGCACCCAAAGATTTTCAAATTTATATAGAATAAAATCAAACCTGGTATCCTATAGGAGGTGGAATATCCTGTCCGAATCCGGTTTTATTCCTTAACGTAGGACTTTAGAAACAACTTCCGTTCCAAGAAACCAAAGAAAGCGGTTTTGATGTTGTTACACTGTATGGCGAGGACTTCTAGAGTAACTGGATGTTAGATGGGTTTCCTCACGGACGGTCATCCAAGGACGATTCAGCGCCACAAAATAACAGAAACTGAATTTCACAAAAAAGTTGTAAAATCGGAGCAAGCTTATAGCTGAACCAAAAAGAATTGCGATAGGTCCGTAACTCCATGCCGTGTCACAAAGACAAAAAAATAATGTGGTGGCCCAGCGCTCCGCGGGCAAGCTGGAACCACCAGGAATTCAAAAAAACGAGGAGTAGTGTAATATGTATAAATTTATTATGTTTAAGCACTAATTCTTCAAAAAAAAAAAAAAAAACAATCACTATCTATAAATCTCACCTGTAGGTATTTATTTACCAAAAAAATTTTATTTATTTAAAAATTCCCTTAGATGCACGCACACTTAAATATAACCTTAAATTCGTAAAAAAAAATGTAACATTATTATATATTAAAATATTTAATAAAACTATGAAACGAAACAAATGATTTCACCGGAAAATTCTTTCTTACTTTTTTTTCAATATAAAACGAACAGTGTCACCCGATCTCAAAAGCTACTCGTGCTCACGCGGGGAAAAGTTTAGAAGAATGATTGCAATTTGTTTCTCCTCCCACACAGTTATTATCGTACGATCGAACATATCCGCTAGTTCATTAGTTTTTTTTGTTTATAAAGATTTCAATGTGGTAGTTTTCGCCCCACCTCATTTCGCCTCAGTTCTGTTTTTTGACGTTTCGAAAAACATCGCTTCCGCCATCTTAACGAGTTTTCTATTAATTTAATTATCCTACGTTTGCACAAGGACACCCGCAAAAAGTTGCACGGTCCAATTTTTTTTAAATGATGAAATTCTTCTCACCCACCCACTTGAAACACCAAATTCCACTGCTTTAAACTCAGTTGTGTACAACCCAACTTGAGGTTTTCTTCATAAAAAAACGGTTTTCCGGATAGCATAGCGAAGATTTCTCCGATTCCTATTAAAAATCGTAAAAGGGAATTGTCAAGCTCTCCTTTATACCAGTTTGACGTTTGACATTTAAAGAGAAGGTTTCAACTTTATCTGACATCTATCCCTTCGTGAAAACGGACACATTTAAAACAATCCCTTTCAGATTTAGAAACATTTTATACACAATAAACAAAACATTTGCAACCATATATACCCATCAACGTATTTCGCCTACTATTTCTACTCAACCCACTTATAACAGTCTAACTACCTCCAGTTCACCTTGTAAGTTGAGGTTGAGAAGTTGACTGGTTGAGACACGTCTGACGAGTTGTTTATCTCTTGCTAATTTTCTGTCGATATATTACCAATTGGCAACATAAAAAAAGTGGTAAGTATGTTTTATATTCTATTATTATTATTATCTTCAATTAATATTATTTCCCTATTCATTTCTTACTTTTTTTCACTTATTTTCAGATTTGTATACTCCATCGTGCCATTGGCCGCAACACTCTTACAAGTAAATATTCTTCTCAGCCAGGATAAGTTTTTAAATGTTAAATTATTAGGATATTTATTTTTTGATAGCCCAACCCGAACGCCCCAACAAACCACATTCAAAAGTCCACTTCATACGTAAAATCTTCATTTAAGGTTCTCCAATGGAACCTTAAAGGGTTTTATAATAATTACCATGAATTACAACTCGTTATTACGACCTACACGGAAGTGATCATTTCCTTATCACCAAGACTATCTCTCTAGGTAAAAATATAACACCTATAAAATTGCAAAAAAAATTCTTTTTGGATAGGGCGAATTGGGAACTATTTCAATCAATTCTCTCAAAAGAAGTTGTACAAAGGAAACCTTCTTGTAACAAGAAGCTGCCCTTTTACAAAAATGTGTAAGATCGGCAGCAAATACATCTATTCCGCAATCAACAAACAATACTCACAAAAAAGTTGTTCCCTGGTGGAACAACATGTTAGGCGACCTCCACCATATAAAACAAAAAGCCTGGAGACTTTTTAAAAAACATACTACTGATAATAATCTTATAACCTACCGTAAAGCCAATTTCAAGTTTCGTAAAGCTGTAAAAGCAGAAAAAGTTTTAAGTTTTGAAATGTTCACATCGAACATCAACCCAAACTCCACATCTAAGAAACTATGGACTGACATAAAAGCCCTCACTGGAAATTATGTACCTCACTCAATCAAAGTTATTAGAGCTGAAACGGAAACTATAACGTGTCCACAAGAAATTGTCGAACTTTTTGCAAAAACATGAAAATTTTCCGGCGATGACGCAAATTTTCATCCTACTTTCATTATAGAGAAACATAATTTAGTAATCCCATCTTACACGATCAACCCTTCGGCAGCTCTAATGAATGTCATTTAAATATGACAGAATTAGAAAGCTATCTACGCCTTGTTAAAGGCACAACCCCCGGGTTCGACCGCATATCTTATGCCATGCTAAAAAACTAAGATTGTTGTGGAATTGTTCAACCAAATATTTAACGAAGGCATAATCCCACATGGCTGGAAAGTGGCGAGCATTGTTCCGATCCCTAAGATTAATAAAGATCCTTCTGTTATCTCAGGATACCGTCCTACCTAAAGAATTATCAAATGATAAGATTAAAATGAGGGATGGCGCCTAGATACTTTAGAAGGTATTATTTTTTGGTTTTCTTTTTATAGAAGAAGAAGTGCCATATCCTTTGCTTGGCTCACATGCTGAACTTTGTGGCTCAGAAGTCAGTGGAGAATACAGATATGCTTCCTCAGCTAATAGCTTCGATCAAAAAGATTGTCATTTGGTTAAGGCAGTGTGTTGTTGAGAGTGACGAGTTGAGGAAGCAGTCAGATTTGAAATTGATTCAGGACGTATCCACCGGGTGGAATTCAACATTTTATATGTTGGAGAGGTTCCTCCAACTGCGATCAATCATAAACAATATTGTAAACTGCCATACAAGTGCACCATTTATGATAAATGCAAAAGAGGTTATGTAATTGAATATTGACTGAGGTATGCGGAATTCTGCGACCAATAAAAGTAGCTACACGGGAAATCTGTGGTAAAAAATTTGTGACGAGCAGTAAAGTTATACCCATAACCCGAATGATTAATTTGAAGATTACAAATTTAGAACCGAAATCCACCATCGGACAACAACACAAATTTAACATTCTTGGAGAGGTGAAAAATAATTGTTGCTCAGCGAACACGTCAGCATTTTTGCGCTCTCTACACTGCTCGACCCACGCTTAAAAAATATCCATTTTCAAGATCCGTTGGCATGTGCAAAAAGGTCATCAGAGCAGTAAAGGAGATGATAGCAAGTGTGGGGAGCCACCAGTGAGTGATATGGAAATGGGTGTTCTGAACTCCCAAGAAGGCACCGAAAATCATTTTGATTTGTGGAGTTAGCACCACAAAATTGTGCAAAATAAAAACAGTTTTACAGCTGAGAATTCGCAAGGTCAATGCGAATTGAGTTTTTTTTTTGACAAAAAGTCTTCTCAGTTTAAAAACGGATCCGCTGGAACAGTGGGGCAACGATCTTGGGTCCAATTTTACCAAGCTGAGAAGAATCGATCTCAGATATTTAAGCTGCGTAGCAACATCTTCCTCGTAGGAGCGACTTTTCTCCAAGGCTGGCTACACACTTAGTCAACAAAGGAGAACTCTTGTCCAAGATTTTATTTATAGAAAATTAATTCATCTTAAAATTTTAAATGTCATACGTAAAAATTTTTTTATTCATTGATATAATGGTATTATTTTGTGTTCATCAATAAATTTAATACTTAAAATAGAAAACATAAATATCAAGTTTTGTTTATTTACTTAAAACTTGGACCTTTTTGAACTTCTGCACTTAAAGTTTTTGTAGTGGTTCCCTAGAGGCCAAAAATAACTGTACCTATACATATCTACCATACAACCTTTATGAAAAAGAAAAATATTTTGAAAAACATCGATATTTAAAATGTTGCGGACGCCTGGCCGAACATCAATTTAATGCAGACTGGGCCTAGGAAAAAGAAAATTATAGTTTTTTTTAGACAAAATATCTAAATAAAGAGAGAATAACAAAAAAATAATACTTACCATTCCAATTCAATGCCGGTGTTTGGGTTTCAATTGCTGTTTGTTGTTGAGAATTGAGTCAATTGACAGATAGCCAAAAATATCAATATAGAGATGATAGAGTTATTGGAAGTTAACACTTCCAATATGGAGCGCTTTCCCCAGGCGTCAAAATAGACGCGTGTAGTCAATAGGGATTTTCTTTTTCGTTGTGCAAAAGTAGAGATTGACAAAGTTTAGACTTTCGACACTTTTTAAAGATTAGGATGAATTCCAATTAGTACATTTAAATGTTCTAGGTAGTTGTTAGTTACGTGTTACTCGTTTATAATTTATTTTTATGTTTCGGTCGTCGTCACTTCACGTTTACACGCGTCGTTTTTCTTGTCGCTTAAAGCATACGTTTTTATTTATATTCGTGTCGTGGGCGGTTTATTTATGTCAATTTCGTGTCCGTATTATTTTCTATTAACGTTTCATTTTCAAAGAATAAAATTCTCACCTGTGTTAATAAGTTTTGCCAAAAAGTATTTGTAACTGTTATACTAAGACAGAAAGGAAAGGAACGAAGCTTATACCTAATTAAAAAGTTAAAATAACTTAAAAATACTATTATTTATTTGTTTAAATTTTACAAAAAAATAAAATTTTTACCACCCCCACCTGTCGACGGATAGCTAGGTCCTTCCATTTGTTTTTGCGTCATTATCGTTGAACATATCCGTCGCAAAAGTTCGAACCAAAAAAAAAAAAAAAGAGAAAAAGGAAAGTCATTTTTATTGTTAACCCATACTAATGCGACGGATGTAAATAAGTACATGTATTGTTTTTTTTATCATTTTTGTTGTTATTATTTTGTAGGCACTATATACAGAGATGTGGATTGGATGATGTTTTCCAGTTAGAGAAGAATCATCCGACTTAGTTTTTTTGTATGTATGTTATTTGTTCATGGCTTCTTTGAGCCCGGTAAATATCTATCTCTTTCTGTCTTGTTTCAATATATTCTTGTATGTGCCGTCTGAATTTGCTAGGTACCTCATTTAAATTTAATTTCGAATCGATCGTTTGGCTATTTGAAAAAAAAGGTTAAAATCCAAACCAAAAAGTGCCAGTTAATTAATTAGATAAATATATTAAAGAAAATTTAACTAAACAAAATTAAAAAAAATTAAAATAAAAATTCATTTGATTTGGGTGCGTTATTTGAGAGTTAAACCGGGTTCAGAAAAAATTAATTGTTCAAGTTTTTTTTGTAGAATACATATCTGTTAAACTTTTTGCCATTCAACTACTACAATATCTTCATAAAGTTAAATCGTAAATAAAACGATAAAGTGGTGAGTTTGAGGCTAAGAAAATAAATATTGAAAAGTGAATTAGAAGTGTTATAATCTTTTAGGTACATTTTCCGGCGGCCCAAGATAAATTCTCCAGTGCGGGCCGCCGCGTAATTTAAAGCGATTATTCCCTTTACCAATCTTACCGACTTGGTATCCAGCTCAGTCTTCTTCCTGGACTTCGGCCAACGCCATAGTGGAGAGGTCGAGCCACCACGCAATTAGAGCTCCACCATCCAAACCTGGCCATAAAAAGAAACCCTACAAAAAGTCAGTGAGTCGATAAAATTATAAGAGAGGAACCAAATAAAACAAAAAACAAGAAAACTTACCATTTTGAAAAAAACGAATTATACAAAAAATATATGTGTTTGTGATTGTCTTTTATTTAAACTAAAAATTCTCATGAAAATTCTAAGGTGTCAAAAGTATATTATCATTTCGTAAATTTTATTTTAATTCTTAAATTTTGTTGTTTATATTTTGTTTCTTTTGTAAGGGAAAAAGAACCGAATTCCAAAGTGTCCTCGCGCGTGTTTATATACGTTTCTTTTGTCCTTGGGTAGTATATTTCTAAAGAGCTCTCTAGGAGTAGGAAAAAAACCCAGGTAGCGCTTTTCCATCAAACAACAAAAATACCAAAAAGGGTATACCTTTTTTTTTATGTTTAGTTTTTGTTTTTGGGCACCGGCGGGAACCGTTTTTAATCCCCTTTGATTTAATTGATATTTCTTGTTGATTGTTTATTATCTTTTTGTTTGTAAATTAATTTATTTTGAGTTGATTAAATGCTCCATTAAATCTTACGACACCGGAAAGTCGAAGACATTTTGTTTCTTTGTTCCGATAGACGGGACATGAGTTCTTGAAGATTTTTTTTTCAGGGGTGCTGAGGGCAGCTGAGTTTCGGTGAAGATGGTATGATCTGAAACCGATCATACACCATCTTGGGGGAATCCAAAGATGGCCAAGGATTCCTATGGTAGGGTGGGTTATGGCCTCACTGCAACAACATCCGCAGTGCCTTGGTGTGACAATTGTCCGTCCGTCAGTTTACTAGTCCGTCTTTTTTTTTTCTAGTTTCCTCAGGCCTGATAAGTGTTTTTGATTGCAGGCGAGGTCAAGTTTCTGGGGACAAGATCCCCCCCGTCCGACGAGCTAACGCCGTGCATATGCAAGCAGGCCGCGTCCCTGGAACTTGACATTCCACCTTCCCTTTCCAAACTCTTCCTCTCTCTCTCTCCTACCTCTTCCTTTTCCTACCTTTCCACTTTACCGACGCCTCCTCCTCCTCTTGCCTCGCAACAAAAATTTTCAAAGCAATACAATTTTAAAAACGATTCAATTTCGAAAATTTGTTGGTACTACTGTGTGGTACTGGGCTCTTATTTTTACGTCAGAAATACGTCGATGAACTACTATTTGACTAAAAAACGAAATGAAAAATATTAACAAAAACGTCGATATTGATCAAAAATACGTCAAAACATCACAATATAATGAATTAAAGGTATTTAGCCAACAAAAAAATTGATACGAACAATAATTAAAAAACATCGATGTTTCCAGTTCGATGAATATTGGCATCGATGTTGTTTCTTCGATGTTTTTTCAATATCACTCATCCCTACTATAATGCAAAATTCGGTTAACGGAAATGGAAGTATAATCAAAGGCAAATTTGAAATCTAATAACTATTATTAGAGGAAAAGCAATGCAATACAAGCAAATATGGTTACATTTACAACCACAGTGCACATATTAAATATAATATCATTAACCGCATTTTATTATCGCCAATAACCCATATGGTTCACCACGGTCCACGATAAACTAAAACGATACAGATCCAAATAAAAACAGTGTTGTATGGTCATCTCTTTTTTTCTTATGTTTATTTATCTTTTATGTACATAGATACTGTATTTTTTTCTTTACACCACAATTTGCACTACCTTACCAGTTGCAAAACTGAAAAAGCCAAAAGCCAGAGTAAAACTAATTTCTAGATCCATAAAGGAAACCTTGATCAAAACCTACACCCAATGTTGTTTTTGTATTACGTGTTAAAAGATTACCCAGACCCACAGGTAATAAAACGCGGCTATTAGAGTTTTTATTTTTGTTCAGTTCTGCGCATCTATCCAAATCGAGGAAAATGGTGGATCATCCTTTTCTTGTCTAATTTCAATATTTTGTTGTTATTTCTAATGATGCGGTGAGTAGTTCTTGTATAGGCACTCGCCACAGCCATTTTTAATTTCTGACACTTCCAACTTTCACTTTTATCATGTGAGTTCACAATAACTGAAATGGTGATAATTGCCGTTGATATACGATTTTGACATTATTTGCTGTCAAAATGAGTCATTTTGGCCAAAAGTGTTATTCAGTTTTAGTATAACTATAACTTTAGAAAATTTCTATTTTAGGTTATTCATCATTGTACATAATACATATAGATCTGTTTCTTTACTCGCCCGCGGTATCCCGTGGTAATTCAAATCTACTCAAAATGTGTTTCTTTACTGTTGACTTTTTTTTATTTATTTCATTTCCTCTTCAGCAAGAATTTACCCGAACATTTTACCTGCGGCTTTTTCTTGCTAGTCAAACTACTAAAAATTTCTGTTATCAAATGTGACGGTTATCCAGAAACAAATCAGAAACATCCCAAACGCGTTTCTTTACTTTTCAATCCTGGTCAAAAACTACAACAACAACACCAAAAAGCTCGAGCCCAAACTTTTTGCCGAACTTTTTCCCAAACAGTAAAGAAACAGACCTAATATTTATATATTTTCAGTCGTATTTATAAACCCATTCCAAAGTATATCTAACTTTGGACAGCTGTCCAAGTCCAAAACCTTATTTATAATCATATTTCATCGAGTGTCTAACTTAGACACTGAAGTTGGTTGTCTAAACCTATTCTAAAGTGGGTACGAATTAAAAAATAATCTTTAAATGAACGAAATGTTCATTGAACGTATCCAAATGTTGACGAAATTGACAGATTACAGGGATGTGAGTGAGTTTATGCGTTTATAAATAAGGAGATGTCCCACTATTTAGATTTTAGACAATGGGCCAGGTTCAATGAATTACATATGTCATCTGAATTTTCAGAATTCTGAATTTATGTCGTTGAACGCAAAAAACATCTGAAATTTCAGTCAAAAATCATTGGGTCAAATTCTTGCATTTACCTATAGGATTTGCATTGAATCGAAATAAAATAGAACTCTCATTATATTCGCAAATTAAGCATTCAGCGTGAGAGTTATGCTTATGAGGATGAATTTTATGAAAAAAGTAACTAAATGAGCAAACGATTATATAAGTTTTATTAAAAGTGTTTACATAGAATGCCATATAAAATATTTTGTTTTGTTTTTCAAATATTTTTATTGAGATGTATGACCAACAAAATAATGCAAAACTATTTAAATTTTAATAAAAAATTGTTCCACAATAATCGTATGCAAAATTCTGGGAAGATTATATTAAAAACTCACTTAACAATAAACAAAAAGTTCGTTTATTGAAATAAATATTGAATTTTCATCACCAAAACTTAACAAATCAAACACCAACCACGGTAAAAATTATAAAGTTCAACTTTATGTGTACGAGTAGTACTTTAGCTGCTTTGGCATTTCCCCCACCACAAACAACTTTCATCCGAATTTTCATTCTTTTTCTTTAAAATACTCTTGTTTCTATATCCAACATTATCTCAAATCCTATCTAAGAGTTTCCACAACAAATAAATCTCGAAGACGAAATGAATGCGAACTATTTGTTTGAACTATTTGTTTCATTTTCGTATACCTGAAATCTGTCCATTGTTTACTCCGTTGACTGTTCTCCTGAATGTCGTATATAAAATATGCAGGTGCGCTAACTACTCCTCGCCCTCGTTACTAAATGCACTTCTGCTTGGTTTATTCCGCGACCGCTATTATTGCCGTTGGGTCCACCTTTGCCCTGCAAAATCTTTTTATAAAGAATTCAGTATTCAATTAAAACACAATCAATCTAAGCACACGTTCTTTTTTCTTGAATATTTAGATTAAATAATTGCACGTTACTAATTATGGGAAATACAAAAAATAATGCCTTATCACTTTTCATCACAATAACTTAAGGTATCAGTCAGCCGAAGTAAAAGGGTTATCACTACGATATGTACATAAATTTTACATAATTATGTAGGTATAGGTATATAATACCTATAAGTAGTTCAAGTTTATTCATCACAATGAAGTTAAATAAAACAAAAACTTATTTTCATCTTTTAATATTGTAAATTCATTCAGTCACTTGCCCAGCAGAGTAGTCGAGGTCTCGAAGTGTAATGAGACTGTCTCTAATATTGTGTTTATTAATATTCATAGAAACCAACGTGCAATTATGTGATTCTGTTCCGACGATCGCCAGTGAAATACATTTCGGTAAGGGTGAAGTTGAGTATGATAAGAAAGCATTTCTTGAATCCTTCGCTAAGCGTATGAAATCTTTTATGAACATGTCCGTTGACCCATGTAATGATTTCTATGCTTACGCATGTGGAAATTATCCTAACGCCATAGAAGATAATGAACTAACAATAAAACAGAATACCCTCAGTGAGCTATCGCACCTCATTGATGAATTCATTGAAAAAATTCTTCAGAAAGAACGACAACAAGACGAATTGTACTACGAGGAGTTGCAGATAGTCAAAAAATATCTTGAAGTCTGTAATAGTGCTCAACTATGGCCACTTGCACCAAGTACAGAATATTTAGAAGTGCTTAGATCGATTGGAGGTTTTCCTGCTTTGGATCCAACTTGGAATGTTTCTTCATTCGATTGGTTCAATATGACGGCCCATCTTCTTCGATATGGTGTTGTTGGGCTTATCAAGGAGGAAATTTTCCTTAAACATCCCTTTCCACCGTACTATGAAATACCAAGGTTTGGTTTTGATTTTGATGTCTACGCAGACAATATCAAAAATAACGAATCCCTTGGTTATTGTCACAATGTAAAAATTATGAAGGAATTACTTCACCTATATGGAGTAAATGGAACCAAGGGGGACGAAGTTATCAAGGAAGTGATCGATTTTTGGAAGGAGGTTGTGATATATCAAGACAAGGCTATTGACAGACGGAGCTGCCGCAAGCTGTCATACGAAGATGGTTTGGAAGATTACGAGTTCCCGAAATGGAACTCCTTGTTTGAGATTGCATGGAATGCAAATGATTCATTGGTATTCGGTGATTGTCCATGTGATTGGTACTTCCTGAAACTCGACGAAATTTCAGTTAATAAATCCGAAACAATAGCCAATTATATGGCCTTGAAATTTCTCTATACAATGCATGCTCAGTTGAAATCCACAAAATTGCAACATCAGTACTGTTTGACTCAGATTAAGAAATCAATGCCACTCATATTAACGTATTTCTATATAAATGAGCATTTTAGCAGTGAAGATAAGGAAGAAGTGGAGGAAATGATTAAAGAACTTAAGGCAAGCTTTATAAAATTGATCGAGTCATCTGATTGGATGGACGGTGAAAGTCGTATTGGAAATCTCATGACCATAAATACTTTGAAAACTAGGGTCGGTGAAGTAATTGATCCTATGTCTGATATTTATATTCAGGAAATTAAAAGGCTTAACCTTACGGAAAATTATGCTGCAAATAATCTTGAATTGGCGAAATACCGAGTATATATGCAACACTATGCCTTTTCGCAGCCGGATTTGGACACAAATACATCACCATTAAAAGTTCTGGACGCAATTCAAGTAAATGCCTTTTACGACCTAATCAAACACAGAATTAATGTGCTGGCTGGGATACTTTTTCTTCCGGTGTATCATAAATATCTGCCAAAATCCGTAAAATATGGAAGTCTTGGATACATCATTGGGCATGAAATAGTACATAGTCTTGAATATAGGGGTCGTTTATTTGAAAAATTGTACAAAAACTATTCAACATGGTCAGATGAAGCTGTTAAGTTGGTGCATAATCGTTCTCAATGTTTTATTGATCATTATAGCAACTATACCGTACCAATACTTGAAACAAAACTTAACCGTACAAAAAATACAAAAGAATCGATTGCTGATTCTGGTGGACTGAGAGAAGCTTTTGACACATATCGAACAGTATACAAAGTTTCTGTGAAAAATAATGTGCCAGACTTTGAGCGAATGGAAACTCTTCCCGGTTTAGATTTAACGCCAGATAAGACATTCTTTCTAAGCTTTGCTCAAGTATTCTGCGCTAGATATGAGGCAAAACATTATTGGAGTGAAATATATGAAGATCATCCCATGGACAGATATAGGGCTATATCGTCGTTACAAAATTTTGAGCAATTTTCGGTGATATTTAACTGTTCTTTAGGCGCTCCGATGAATCCTAAAAACAAGTGCCGTTTGTGGTGAATAAAGGTGAATAACAATTTTATTTTTATAAGAAAGTGGCTTTAATTATTATTAATAAAGATTGTTTGATATTTTCT
Organism: Epistrophe eligans; assembly: GCA_951394125.1. Taxonomy (NCBI): domain Eukaryota; kingdom Metazoa; phylum Arthropoda; class Insecta; order Diptera; family Syrphidae; genus Epistrophe; species Epistrophe eligans. The sequence goes on along the minus strand of OX596028.1, from coordinate 53,472,812 downwards.
ATTCCAAAGTGTATCTGCAGAAATAACGATGTTTTTACTTGAAAAGTTGAATGAATAAGTAGTTGCTCTACTTTACATGAAAATTTACATCTGAAGATTCAGGGGTGACATCGGCTAAGGTAAGTGATTGTCAAATCAACCATAGTTACATGTGATTGTCATTGCGTTTCCCATCTGGGTAAGGTATTGGTATTCAACTTAATTCAATTCAATTGAATACTTTCAAATGACATTTGTTAAAAACATGGTTGCCATAATGGACTTTTCAAATATTTGCTATATAAGCTATCGAAATTATAGAACGAAAATGACTTCTTTGCGATTAAATTCTTATATTGTCTTTATATTCTGGGATGTAAGAAGCTTTTTCGTTCACAAGGAATGTTTACTATGAATGGTAAAAAAAAAGAACTCAGAAAAAGTTGTACAATTTTTGTAGGTTGCTGGTAACTCTAGTCGTACTGCAGCAGAAACGTCAAATGTGTTGAAAAATGACAATCACATTTTTGATGTCATAGCTCTTTAGCTATCAAATGTGATATCGAATAGACGAATTTGGTTGATTGTGACAGTCACTTATCGCAAATCAACTTACACGATTCCACCCCAGATTTCTTAACTTTTCTGTTTTTTTTTTTTAATTTGGCAACTGTCATAAAAAGTTAAATGACAGCTGATAGCTGAACAATTCTAAGCTTACAAAATTCAGAAATCTGGGGTGGAATCGGTTTACGATAATGAGATGTGATTGTCATTGTGTTTCCCGTCTGGGTAAGGTATTGGTATTCAACTCAATTCTATTCAATTGAATACTTTCAAATGACATTTTTCAAAAACATGGTTGCCATAATGAACTTTTCAAATATTTGTTATAAGCTATCGAAATAAGAGAACAAGAATAAATAAAGTTCGTATATTTTATTCATCTTCTCAAAAGTATAAGAAACTTTTTTGGTCACAGGAATGTTTATTTTTGTTTATATATTAAATGGTTAAAAAAGAACTCAGGCTGCTGGTAATTCTAGTCGTACTGCCGTATAGAAAGGTCAATTTGTTGAAAATGATAATGTACAACGCACGACCAAATGGAAACTGAAAACAGAAAAAGTAGCACACGTTAAATGACAAACGTCAAAATTTACATTTTGGTTGAAACAGATGGCTTTGTTTTTTTTATATGAAATAATTACAGATGTCAGTAGTTTCTATGAAAAAAAAGCTTATACAGACCATGTGGTAACAGAGATGGCATTGAAAATAATTACTTCTATTTGCCCCTTTTCTGAGCAAGGGCTAGTGTTGCTTAGAAGTTGTGGAACCACTTTTATTGAGGCTTAACAAGCAGTACATATATATATATATGATAGGTAAACGAGTAGAACAGTTTGAAAATACAATCGAATTGCATTTCTAAAGCGTGGCGTCATGTGTTTTTGTTGGCTTTTTCTTTGAAATTTGATTCGGATCAGATCATGTGATAATAAAATGCAGCTATTAGCCGCGTTTTATTATCGCCAATAACGCCCCTATGGTTCACCCAGATAAAATGATACGGATCCAAATGAATACAGTGTTGTATGCTCATCTCTTTTTTGCTTACTTATGTTTATTTATTTTTTATGTAGATACTGTCTTTTTTCTTTACACTACAATTTGCACTACCTTACCATTTGCAAAACTGAAAACGCCTACTTCCCGCCAGACTAAAAACTATAATTTCTGGATCCATTAATGAAACCCCGATAGAAACCTAGACCCAATGTTTTGTTTGTATTTCGTGTTAAAAGACTGTAGATAATAAAACGTGGCTATTATGTGCGTTCTTTTACTTTGACACTCTGTGATTTTCTATCCAAAAGTACACATTTCATTTGTTGCGTTCAGGGATCAATCCAAAGCTATCCGCATAGGTCTGTGTTGTAGTAATCCCTTGTGACAAAGCAGCTGATGGAGCAACAACCCAACGCATCTGAAAATAGGTGGATAGCTTATCTGATAGGAGGGTAAACTAAAAACGTGGAAATTTTCTTTAGCACTTTACGTTGTGCTGTTACACGTTACGATACGTTAATGTATATTGGATTCGTTCAATTTTGGTTACGTTCCTTCGTAGCTCAAACTAAATCGAAAGGTCGAGTTGAGTTTAGATTGAATTTGCTTCGAACTCACCGCATTGACTGCTTTTAGACGACTGCAATTTCTATCCGCAATTCTCTTTTGAGTTTCTTTCCGATTGCAGCATCCATTTAAACGCTGCAAATTTTAATACCTGCAATTTTTGTTAAATGAGAAGGATAATATATCTCCTCACTCTTTACTCCGCTTATGTCTCAAACAATAAGAAAAACCACAAAGAAGAAAGAGCGATAACTCTGCAATTATTTCAACCTCAGCAACTTTGTCTACCCCGGACACCGCATACGTCCCCCGCCTACATGCTTAAAAATTGCAAGGGTAATTGCAGCATATTTACAGCGTTTAAAAGCAGTCATTCTGTGATGTAAAACCACCACTTGAATATTTAATTTGATGTTTACACCATATTAAACGTTTTTTTATATGAAGTTTGACAGACTTTTGTGTAGTTTTGGGCATAAAATTACATAGTTTCAAAGTTACGTAAAGCACCTATTGCGAGCTTTAGCTTTGCCTGCCAAACCATAAGCCAGATGTAAATTATGAAAACAAAGCCGAAAAAAGATCTATTTCAATAAATTTCAAAAAGAGTAATAGTTTAAAATCGGCCTAATTAAATCCAAGACCACAACCCAATCAGTCATTAAAACTGAGCGCAATTTCTAAACTCTTCCTAAACAAATAGCCCATTGTGACACACCACCATTAAAAACACACAAAAAAGTATCGCATCAAAAGGCACTTTTGGTTTTGACTTTTTGAACGCATCAGTTTGTTAAATGGCCGCCCACTATTAAGAGAATTTTTCACTTGTAGTTTCAGTGAAGGTGCTTTTTTCTTTTCAAAAACAATAATAATTCATGTGTTTTAATAAAACAAATTGTATATAAAAATCTGCAAAAATAAAAACTTTATAAATCAATTTAATTCGTTGGTGATTATAGTGAAATATGTGCATCAAATGAATTGAAAAAAAAAATAAAAAAGCCACAAGAAAAAATTGCAAATAAAAAAAATCAAAGGTAAGTGATTTTTTTTAATTTTCCAAACACTTTGTTGGAAGAGAGCGGTAAAGACGTAGGTACTTCATTTGAGGCAAAAAATTGCAATATCCGACTATGCTTCAAGAGTGAAAGAATAAAATAGAAAATCACTAGAATTGTGCTAGAATGTGCAAAACTGAATCAAATATATTTTCCTCATAGTCGTTGGGTGACTTTTTTTTTATATACCTACATACCTATCTATTTATGAAATTAAGTTATTTTGTGAATTAAATTGGTCGTAAAAATAATCTTTTATTTCCTTAATTTGGTGATTGCGCTTTGTCTCTAAGCTTGAATGTTGTTTGTTCCTCTAGAAAATAATCATTCGTCTTCTTAAATGGAATTCGCCTTTTATCTTAACTTAGATCCAAACTCCACACACTTCGAGTTCGATGGATTCCATGATCCGGAATACATCCCTTAAAAAAAATGAAGAACAAAACTGTTGCTATATTCTCGTGGTCGACGTTGTCGTTTTGTGTTCTTGATGCATTGGAATTCGTTCACGGTTCTAGGAATATTTATTTACATTCTAGCTCGGCGTACTTTACAGAAAAAATAAGAAAATCTATATAGAAAATGATAAGAACACTCGATAGAGGTTTGACTCTGCTTTAGCTACTGCGCTACCATCTACATTATGTCGTTTTCACCTCTGGATCTCTGTCCGTCCCACCTGGGATTTTATATGAAGTATCTTCATATATAATATTATAAAAGAAAACAAAAAACAAAACATTTTTATTGATTCTTATGGTAATTTTTGACAATGACTCGCGGCAACTACTCAAACTTCACTGGATTCCCTCATACGTTGAAAAGGGTTATGAAAAAAAGAATGCGATTTGGAACATTTTATTAAAAAAAAGATTTTGACTAACATTAATATGCACATATTGACTTAAAATTCGACGTAATGTTTTTTTTGTTTTATTTTTGAGTAATATGTAGATAGGTTATCCTGTTGTTCTGGTATACATTTATTATTGTATGTGGAATGTGGGTAGATAGGTATATTGAGCTTCATTCTGTTAAAAACAATTTCCAGGGCATTTCTGAATTAATTATTCTGATTTCCAAAGCGGTGGTTAGTTTAAGTTTTCCTCAACACAATATGCAGTCGGAGCTCTACTCTATCTATAGTTTTACATTTATACTCATTCTATACAATTATTGCAATCTTGTGTGTTTGTTGTTATTGTCTGGAAAATTATAATTAATTAGCCTACGCCTGTTTTTTTTTTTTTTTCTTAATTTAAAACAACTGTTCGAACTTGTTGAAAGCAATAAATTTATTGTTTGTTAACAAAATAAAAAACTACACTGAGTTGCAAACAATATTTTTTTTTGTACATTATGTATTCCATAAGAAGGTTTTTTTTTGTTTTTTTTTTTTAATAATACAAACTCTATATACTACTGAAATACATCAGCCAAGTAGAAGACTTAGCACTATTTAATTGGACTTGTTGAATTATTGATTCAAAATAGCTTTTTACGGCCTTTAGTCCACAAAAATTTATGTATTCCAGTTCCTTAACTTTTCGTTTTTTATGGTTTCTAGGCAGAATTTTGTGCGCACTTTTGTTTTTCTCTGTGGATATGAATATTTCAGGTACCTACCTAAATTATTTTTGTTTAAATCGTGACTAATCCTGATTTAGTTTTATTTGCGTTTATTCAAAGACAACATAAGGCCAGAAACGCAATCTTATTTAAGTCTATGGTAAACAATTTAGAAACTAAACAGTTGCGAAACTGAAAGAGCATGGCCCGTGGACATCAATATTGAAGATCTACAGTCGTATTTATTAGATTTTTTGTCTACTTAGACACTGTATAACTATTTTCAAATTGGTGGAAATATGTTGGACAGTTGTCTAAAGTTAGACAACGTTTATAAATAAGACCACTAGTTTTTGCAATACCTAATTTCCTAGTGAATACAAATGTTTCTTTGCACCAAAAATGAAGAGAATAGATGAAAAACTTACATTAGCTTGTATTTAGGGTTCCCAATATTTTTTTTGATGGATTATACCTACATACCTAGTACTTTTCAAAATGAACTAGGTATACAAAAATATAGTATTATAGGCTCAACTTTCAGACGCGGTTTTTTTTATTTGATAGATATCCGGAAATAAATAATATTGAGCTCAATTTTAGGGCGAGGAAAAATTTATTTCGATTTTTAATCAATTTTCAAAGTTTAACTTCTTTACATAAAAAACACAATAATGTCTCTGTTCCACATGTTTTTTTTTTTCTTATTTTGACAGTATTCGTTTCAGTGATGCCAGATATACTTTTGTTTTGGGGACTTTATTAAAAATTGTTGTTTTTTGATTTTTTTAAGGAAATTTTGGGGAATTTTTCCATTCTCACTTTTTAATGTTTATTTTGAATACAACATATAAATACAAAGAAAATATGTGATAAAGAGCTAAATTTCCGCTCTCACATTGATCATGTCATTGCGAAGGCAAACTCTTCCCTCGGATTTATCAAACGATGGTCTAAAGAATTTTCCAACCCCTACGTTACGAAATCTCTATACACAACATATGTCAGACCCATTCTTGAATATGCTAGTCAAGTATGGTCTCCCTTTCAAATCTCCCATTCCCTGAGAATTGAAGCAGTGCAGCGAAGATTTCTTCGTTTCGCATTGCGCAATCTGTCTTGGTCTAATCGTATTATTTTACCACCTTATGAAGACCGTCTCCAGTTAATCGACCTGCGTACCCTAGCCCAACGTCGTCGTGTCGCTGTCATACTATTTATCCACCAACTCATCACCGGTATTATTGACTATACACCTCCCTCCCCTAAACCCTCTATAAATTATTACTTTTTTTCTTTTTTTTTTTACTTTTTCTTTTTTAACTTATTTTAATTTTTAATTTTAATAATAATAAATGATAATGTATTATTTTTATTTTTATTTTTATATTGTATTATAAGTATTCGCTTGCAATAAGCTAAATAAATACATAAACTTTGCATATTATACCCAACCTCGCACCCACCCAAAAATCCTAAAGCGTGCCCTAGCAGAGGGGTTGCATACATACCTCTCTCTTTGCGTTGTACTATCCATTAAAAAAAACTTGACGTTGGCGTGTACACTGTACAGTGAATCAAAAAAAAAAAAAAAGGGTTAAATCCGAAAAAGAAAACATTTTTTTAATGATTTAATGGTGTTCTAACTGTAAAAAAAAAAAAAAATCAAAAATATACGCTTGCTGTGGTGATAGAAAGTCGCCCCTTGACATATTCTTTACTGTAATCAATTTTCAAATTTATATACATAAATGTACATACTTATGTATGTAGATAGATCGAAAGTTAATTTTTTATTAATGATAGATACCCGGCCTGTTTCCGTCTTCTCACCATTTTCATGATTGAAAATATTCTTTCTGTGAATGCACAGCGCAGCATGCAAAAGGAAAATTCGAATGACGTTTTTAATTTTAATTTTAAAAATTTGACAGTAAATAAAATGGAACCTTAAGTGCAATCAAAGTGTGTTTGCTATTTGTTTCTATAATTATTTGAAATATAGTACTTTTGGGTACTATATATTTCTTCAACAGCATAATAGACTCGAAATATAGTAAAATACTTTATACATATTATAATACGCTTGGCAACTCTACTTGTATTGGACCTATCACATCATATCTGAGTTTCCTAACACACACCTTTATTTGTTTGCCCGTCGCCTTCTTTATAAAAACCTACTCTCATTTCAAGCAAACTTATTTGGTTTGGTTTTATTTTAACTTTGACAATGCCGATTTTTAAAGTACATATCTCGCTTATAACGGGTGTTTTTTTTTTAGAGCTGGCAACACTTTTAACTGGCGGCCATTTTGTCAGCTGTCAAGTGATTTATTTTTAGTTTGGTTTGGCATTTCAACATGAATAGACTGAATATTTTGAAAATCATTGCCGTTGATCCCAATTTTCATAAGCGAATTTTGTTTAGCGATGAAGCTCACTTTTGGTTGAATGGATACGTCAATAAACAAAACATCCGTATTTGGAGTGATGATAATCCTCAAGTGTATGTTGAGACAACGTTACATCCACAAAAACTGACTGTTTGGTGTGCTTTATGGGTTGGTGGAATAATTGGTCCGTAACCTCTTTAAAAACGATGCTGGCCAGAACGTTACAGTCAATGGTGACCGCTATAGAGCCATGATTACTGACTTTTTCGTTCATCAATTGAACAACCATGATGTGCAGGAGCTGTGGTTTCAACAAGACGCGCAACATATCACACAGCTCGTTCCACAATTGATTTATTGAAGGAAACGTTTGGTAACTGCACGCAAGTTTCACGTTACGGAACCGCGAATTGGCCTCCAACATCGTGCGATTTAACGCTGCTCGACTATTTTATGTGGGGATGTGTGAAGTCGAAAGTCTATACCGATAAGCCCGAAACGATTGACCACTTGGAGGGCAACATTCGCCGCGTTATTACCGATATACGGCTACAAATGTTGGAAAAAGTCATCGAAAATTGGACCTCCAGATTATACTAAGTCCGAGCCAGCCGTGGCGGTCATATAAAAGAAATCATATCTTAATTATAATCCCAGGAAGATTATCTTTCGAATAAAGTAAATTTCATGCCAATTTAAAAAAATCATATTTGTTTTATTCCATTTCAAAGTTCTATACCTTTAAAAAATGCCGATTATGGAATCCGCAATACTGGATCCGGAGTGATTCACAGTATTGTTCTCTTTTCTTTTCACGACAAATAAGTAAAGAGAAAAGAGAGCCCTGCACTGCGAATCCAGTTTTGTGGATTCCATAATCGACATGATCATTATAAGTACTTTCTGTCTTATGAATGAATGTAAAGATTTCAAGTAAAGTTCTAAGTTTGATATCTTTAACATCTTAAGAAATAACTAGTTTCTTTACTCAATTTTGCGTTCAATGAATGCAGTTGACTACATATGTAGTCCCTTGTGTCTCCTGAACGTGCCCAATGTTACAAACACAACGCAACGCAACTGCAGTCGATGCTGACGGTGCTGCAAGAGTTCACCAACTTTTAACTTTTCACGTGCAGCACTTGTGACGTTTCAATTTGTATTAAGAACAAAAGAGCCCGAAAAAAATACTGAAGCTTTTTGTGGCTATTTGTTTCGCGAAAATATTATTAATTAAAAGAAATCTTCAATGGAATTCATATGCCTTCCTGGACATTTTGAATGAAAAATTAGGTTGGGAAATTTTACATAGTAACACGTCAACTGCGCTGAGTTATAGAAAACTTATTATAAAAGGAGACTTAAAGAAATAAAAATTATAAAAATAATTGCACCTAAAAACTTTCAATCTGGTAGAGGGCCTTTGGATAACTAAATCAATTAACGATTAACACAACAAAAACACAATAAACCTACATGCAATTTTTTGACCAATATATGAAAATTAATAACCCATTTCCAGAAATTCACCAAGGATTGAATCGACTATGGTAATTTGTTATAAATGATTATCGCAAATAATGAATTTCATCCTGCATATATCTAAGCTGATTATCAGAAGTGACAATCACATTTTTGTGATTTTTAGTTTTATCATCGTTCATATAAAATTTAAGTTAGTTGTTTCTACATATTTTCCGGCAACTCAAGATAATAATCAATGTGCCTTTGAATTTTTTAGTATACAGATTTTTTCCATATTCCGATAGCAAACTCTTATTCATAAACATACACTATCTCACTAGTCAGAGAAAAAAAACAAAACAAATCAACAATTTGCCGGGAGAAATAAAAATAAACATAATTATGACAAACATCTGTATTTTATTTCAAAGCCATTTTAAACTTTGAATAAATTTTAATGATCACTTTTCGCAGACGTGAAAAATTTGATTTTATCAAATTTTGCAATTACAAATGTGATAATCAGCCAAATCACCGAAGCCAATTCCATTGCAACGGAAATGGATCCTACAGTTTAACCACGTTCCTGATTCATTTAAAGGACGTAATAGCCTAGATCCTCAAGTGGCGGATGATTTACCCAGCAAATCCAATAAATAAAACGATTTTTGATTATGTAGAATGCTAGGTTAAATAAAAATAAATTTACAAAAATAATTTAAAGTTAAAAGAAAAATAATTTCATTAAAAAAATCGAATATTTGTATTATTTTGTTTGTTTTTTTTTGTACCTACCTTAATATGTTGTCTTTTGTTCAGTGTTACTAAATGAAGAAGCTTTGAAAGAAAAAAAAATTTCAATATGTACCTTTCACCCACACATAGCCATTGAATTTTTTCGGAAGGAAAGAGATGTGAATTTGAACGTGAAATTAAAATAAAGAAATCGTTTAGATGCACAGCACGATTTGAGCTGTACGAAAATTCTACAAGATTCCAGCATTAAAGAAGGCACTCAATCTTTTGGGAGTTTTTGTCTTAATTATTATGCGGTGTTTGTTTAAAATTGATCGGGATTAGGTTATTGTAATGTTTTTTAATTAGTTTATTTATTTTATTATCAATATTAAACTAATTTAAAAGATTCATACCAAAAGAATAAAAACACCAAACCGCCCCCTACTTATACATAAACAACAAATAAATGAATAACATTTTGTTTTATTCGCAACACAACAAATCATACATACCTAATAAAAACCGCAATCGAAAATTTACAAACCAATACAGGCATCATTTGCATTGGAATGTCACTACATATATATTAGGGTGACCGTTAAAAAAGTTGAGTTTGGTAGGATCTAAATCAGTTTAAATGAAATAAACAAAATTGTTGTCGACGGTTAATTTGATATGGTATTTTAAATTAATATGCAGGTGATTAGACAAAAAGCTAGGTCTTGAAGGCTGAGTGCAAAAATAAGTTGGTATGGGATACGAGTTCAATTAACTCCCAGCAACATTATTTTTATCAGTTTTTGTGTTTAACTCCGGGCAACATAATATTCAATTTTTGTATTTAAGGTTTAATTTAATATGCTAAACGGGTTATTCATTTCGTGGTTTCAAGTTGGTAGCGCTGGCATTTGACACCTGTCAAACTCAGCTGTCATTTGAAGTGTCATAATATTAGTTGAATGTTTGCCATTTAAAATAATGGATCGCTTAAAATTATTAAAAAGTGGTGATTCAAACCACTTTTCGCGCATTACGCGATGATTTTGGTCGTCATAATCGACCGAATACGCAAGCAATCGGTAGAATTGTGAAGAAATTTGAAGAGAGTGGAAGCGTTACTGATGTCTTAAGACCTGTTCATCATCGTAACGCACGCTCAGATTTTTTGGCCGGCGATTGAAGAGTAGATATGACGCAAAAGACCGTGTTCACGCGAATAATCCCCGCAGTCTAGACATTTAAAACTAACATTACTCAAGTTATTTCCGAGATACCGCCCGAAATATGCAAAAAAAAGTGGTTTAAAATTACCTCAAAAGAGTCGCATGCTTCAAATCTTCCCGAGGCGGCCATTTGAATAACATTGTTTTTCACACTTAATGGCAAAGCCCAAACTTTATAATGAAATCAAATTTTCATCAAAAATGTATCGCTGTGTTTGTTTTTTTGTTTCTTCTGTTTTAAACAAATTTCGACTTTTTCATAAATGCAACAGTCCTGCAATATTTGCGCTCATAAATTAAAATAAATTAGCATGACAGCAGTTGACAACTTTGTTCATAAAAGCAAAATGGTACTCACAATGCGATCCGAAATGAGGTTATTTCGTAAATTACTGAAATAGTTTTTTTCATTGCAAATTTGCTAATTTCGTTTGACAGCTCATTTCACTTATAGCTTGTTTTTGTTGTTGTCTTCTTCCTATTTCTGTTTTTTTATACAATAAATTTTGTCATCCACTTGGATGTGTTCATAAAGTTTTAACGTAATTTTCAATCAAATTTCGTGCAAATTTGGTTAAATTTACTTCATGTGGAATGTGAATTTGTATGGGATATGAGATGATTTAAATTGAATTTTTTAACGAAATAACCTCATTTGCCCTAATGAAAGTAAATGAGATTCGTGTTTTTCTTTTTTCTTTAAATTCGTAAATTAATTTAGTTAAGTTGATCTGTATAAAGTAGATGAACAAAACTTATTCGAGAAATATCATTAATACTATCGTACGTAAATTATAATCTATTACCTGAGTAATACATATACATATCAAGTTTAAAAGAAGCAAATAAAAGTTAAGTGGAAAACAAAAGGAAAGGTAAAATTGCAATATTCAATTATTTCTGTTTCAACAGCATTAAAACAAGTCTTCTTTTTAAACTTTTCTTTGTTTGTTAATCCTTCTAAAGTGGGTGAAAAGTGAAGTATTTCATAAGAAAACATGTATACAAATATCCTTTTTTGAACATAATAAACATGTGCGAGAAACAGCATGATTTCCTTTTTCCGTCTATTTCAGTCTATTTTCAGCTGAATGCATTCGACAGTTTAGGATAATATCTGTTAACTCATGACGTTGGTACTTTGCGTATCATAATAAGAGATTAAGATAAAAATGTTTTGTAGAAAGAAATGTGTTAGAAACTGCGGTTATGCGCACCAGAAAAAGAATCCAACTTAGCTTGTGTTTCATTTTTTTTTTTAATTCCAATATAATACATTTAAATATATCTGCTTTCTTTTTCATTCGCCATTCGGTTTGATGAATCTTTTCACAGATTATTCAGTTTAAAGGTGAAAAAGGTAGTTAAACAGTCTAGATTGAGATCTCGCGGTTTGTGGAATTCCCTTTTAACTATAAAGTCAGGAAGAGTATAAAACCAAAGTTTAAAACTTATAATTATAGTGGTAACATAAGAAAGAAATATTTGTGATTGTTTAATCGTTGGCAAGGCATTTTCTGTAAGTTTGGATTTATGTATTCTTTTGGTTTTGAATGCTTAGGTTTGCAAAAAATTGTGTTGCAACTGAGATTTGTACTAATGAAGTTGATTTGATAAACAAAATGCTTAAAATGATATTTGTTTAGTGATTGAAAAGATTAGCACAAAATTTTAGCATGATTTTCTCGCTGTGAAACAATTTACATATATCTTTTACTATATTCAAAAACACTCCTTAACTATCATCGTGCTAAACCCGTTTTTAACAGCAGCTGAACACGCCTAAAACAGTGAGAGTCCAGTGGGTGCAAAAAAAGAAAACAAATTTGTGTTGACATTTATAAATTTCAAATTGGCATATGGAGTTAGTATACATAATAAGGGTATTAATGCAACGAGATAAGTTTACCAATTGTGTAAATAGATAAGTTTACGCAAAAGTTTGCGTGAACGTCCTTTTAATTTATTTTGATAAATGCTGCGTAATTGAATCAGCTGTTCGTTAAACGTCAAATATTAAACGTATGACGTTTGTATAAGTTTATCCAAATAAATTTGTATAAGTTTCCGCAACAAAATCCTTAGATAATTTTATCCAATTTGCGTAAACTATTTCCCATACAAAATTTGGCAGTTCATTTACCAAAAGATAAATTTATCCAAAAGATAAACTTATCTAGTGTTTTACGACGTTGCATGAATCCCCCTAATATGTATATAAAATATGAAATATAAAATATAAAATATAAAAAAGATTCTATGTTTTAAACTTTAATACAATGTGAGAGATTAATTTATACTCCAAACTTCTGCTCAAGCTTTAGGTATACATTCCAACTTTATTACTGTTGGAAGATTAACAAGAAAACCTAAAAACCAGTTGATCAAGATTGATAATCTATAAATTATAAATTCTTACGCTCGTTTACTGACTCATTTGTTAATGTACGTCACAGTTTTATTTTTAAATTATCAAGAAATCGAATATAAATTGCATTGAAATTAAAAAAGTATTGAATATACAAAAATAGTGGTTTATTTGACGTAAACATTAGATAAAAAAAATATTTATGTACCTATTTAAAAATTTGTCAAAAATGTGTTACCGTCGTGTGAACTTACAATTTGTGACAATATGGTCAGAAACGCCATTGTCAGACGACATAATAACAATAAAATTTTCAGAATAATTTGAAATTGAGCAAGTTCAGGAGACACAAGGGACCACATATGTAGTCAACTGAACGCAAAATTGAGTAGAGGGACTAGTTATTTCTTAAGATGTTAAAGATATCAAACTTAGAACTTTACTTGAAATCTTTTCAGACGGCAAGTACAAAAAACAAGTTACAGAACAATGAAGTTCAACTTGCTGTTTAGTGATAAAATATATAGTCAGCTGATACTTTGACATAAATACACTTGACTTGAAATTTAGGAAGATATTTCTTGACTAGCTTTTCAGTCAAATTTCCAATAAAGTTGCCTTAATTGGAAGGCAATTTTTTGACAGCTGACCAATCAGAGTCTTGAAACTTGCCTAACATTTAAGTCCCTAAGTTCTTCTGAACATACCCATTATCGGATGTCGGTGTTTAAGACGTCTCAAAATTGCAGACAATTAGCCACTCCAAGTTTCTCAGGCTTTCGAGGATCTCAAATTTCCTCAGTTCTTCAGTAAGATTCCTCACTTTCGCTGTTAAAAAGCTGAGATTGATTTTTGCACTGTGCAATCTTGCTTGCATTTAAGAAAGGACACGATTATTTAACGAATAGATGACCAAAGTCACATAAAAACCCAGTTCTATTTTTTTTTTCTATTACAGTATTTCTTAATATAATATGACGTGATAATCATTATGCTTCATGTCCTTTGTTTTTAATTAAGCACTAGCCGACACAAGTTCACAACAAACAACAAAATATTTTTCATTTGACTTTTAACAGAAAACGCTGAATCGAACCTCTCACCCCATGAGAGAGCATTTCTTTCAAGTTGAGAATTGACCTAGAACTGCTCTTTTTTTTGCAATGAAACTCTTAAAATAAGAAAAGGGCACATCTTTTGACAGAAAGAGCAAATCTTGGATTGAATTTTTTATTGGATTGTAAAATTATTATTTTATAGGAACTTCTCCAAAGCGATATTGGAATTTGTTTTTGGGCCTGTCATAATAGCTTGTAGCGAAATGTTTATAGTTCCCGAAGACGAAATCATTGGTATAATTTTGTAGCTGTATTTATGTTTGATTCGATTTATTTTTTGGTTCGCACACATTTTTGTCAGTTTTTTGCAAAGACTGCTTTAAGACGACAGCAATTTTTAATCAAAAGGAACATTTTGTTTACCCCGGCCAACACATACGTCCCCCGCCTGTGCGCTTAAAAATCGCAGGGGTAATTGCTTCATTTAAAAGCAGTAAAAAAGAGGACAATGTTTAATGCAGCAAAACAACTTTGTTCAGTAAAGCCTTGTTCACGGTTCTTTTTTTTTTCTTTTTTTTTTACGTTAACGGAAGAAACGGATAGAAGAGACCCAATGAATCTGTTGCGTTGTTTTGACATCTTTAATTCGCATGAATTAATTTAGTACATTTTGGTAAAAGACAACTTCAAATAACTAGGTTTGTTGAATCTAGTGAACTAGGGGAATGTCAGCAAATTTCATAGAACCTATATTTAATTAATTTTGTGTGCTTATATTGAATTTCCAACGATTGTCAGAATATTTGTCACAAAACTGGCATAGTAATAAATAAAAATCTATTCTTAATGACATACATTTACACAAGTTTTTATTATGTCATTAATACCTTGTTTTGCGAAATGGTGTCATCATAATATTTACACGATGCCAGTATAATGGAAAATTGAAAATTGAAGATGAAGTTACCAACAACTGATTTCGTCGTGTGTTAGTGGACTTTTTGAGAAATGGTTGATCTGAATAAATGATGGTTTTGTCATAAAAATTCGCAGGGTACCTTTAAATATTTTCTTTTGAAACTTAACTGATGAACAAAAACAGATTAAACCCATCAGAACAAATTCAGTCCACATCATCGTTCTGTTTTTCTGTGCGTTCATCGAGCTAGACCTTAGATAAATGGATGAATGGATTTGCTTCAAATTTGGATTTGAATTTTCCAATACTACTAGATCGTTGTGCTCATTAACGATCATGACTGACAGTTTTGACTGACGAATATTTTTACATTCTCAATGATGGTTTGTGACGCATATTTGCTCTCAAATATTTTGTTGGACGATGATGACATCAGTCAAAACTGTCAGTCATGAATGATATGCGGTCTATTTGGTATCATAAAATTTGTGGCGAATTTGCATAAATTTTCACAACTTGCTGTTAAAATCCATTAAAAAACTCAGTTTTGAGAAATTTGTTAATAAAAAGGAAATAAACCAAAAAGGCATAATGTATAATACCATCATTATTTTTTGAAAATAGCAAAGTTAAAGATGTGTAATAGGGTACAAAGCCAGATCTGTCAAACCAACTTCTTAACACTGTGCCTAAGGTAAGTTCTCTTTCACACGAGGAAACTGAGTTGCCATCAACTTTCAGTTTTTAGTCGAGAAGGGCAAGAAGTGAGAGGAGTGAACGATAGCTTCAAGCTCCCTTCAAAACCGCATGTGAAGGTAGTAACTGCATGAAAACAATGGAGACGGAGCTTAACTGGAGTTACAGCTGGAATATCTTTCAAAACATTCAATACACAAAAGTTCCGAACACACGCAATTGCAGTCGGTACTGCAAGAGTTAACCAACTTTTAACATTTCACGTATAGCACTTTTGACGTTTCAATTTGTATAAAGAAAAAAACAGCCGGACAAAAATATTGAAGCTTTTTGGTCTTATTTTTTTTTCGCGACAAATATTATTTATTAATTAAAAGAAAAAATATCCGAAATAAAAAGAAATAAGCTCGAGATAGTTTTTTCTTGTTTGAATATACAAAGAGCTATACAGCTACATTTTGGACACCAAAAAAATAGCACCTATTACACTTTCACATCTGTTGCAGCTTCAGTTCCAGTTGCAGCATTCTATTGTGTTCAGGCAGTTAGAATAAATACAATACATAACACATGCAGTATGCGCTGAACTTTGATCTTTGCATTTACATATTTTTATGAGGAACGTCAAACATTTTAGTTTTATTTTAAAATAATTGATTTGTTCACTTTCTTTAACTAAACTACAAATATATGTAACTTACCATTTTTGTGTTTTTTTTTTTATTAATTTCAGAGTGTTTTGAAGTGTTCTTCGGACAAAAAAATTTACAAGAAAACAGTTAAAAATGAGTTTGTGGGCAAGGATATGTAGTGCGCAAGAACCACAGGCGTATATGATGAAAATTCACTACGATTTAAAGGGCATGTATGAAATTCGTGTCCTTTTTGCAGCATTTATTGAAGACCGATTGAGGTAAGAGTGTTGTTTATATGTTTAATTATAATGTTGTTTGAAAAAAAAAAAAACATTTTTAATTTATCTAATTGAATTCTTTTTTCTTCTTTCCAAAGTATTTTTGGTTTTACCTAATAAGTATTGATATTTTGATGGATGTTAAATCATTCTCAAACTAACTTAAATACTTAAACAACAAAATGATGATATTTTGATGTTTTTTTCTATTACAGCAAAGATGAGAAGATTCCCAGCGAACAAACGGCACATCAATTTTATAAGGATCTTAAAAATCACATTGTAGATTCGGCACGTACAGTTCCCCTTGAATATCAGTATGGGGACATTATAAATAAAATGAGTCAAATTCCGCCGGTTGAGTTCTATTCTCATCTTCGCGAAGGCATATCCAAAGAAATGGAGATAATTAGAAGTGCAGCTTCAATGCCCAGCCATAGTTTTGCACCAATGGTAGGAATGGACCAACTTGAAGAGCTTTATAATCGAATTCAAGAACTTGTCAAGAACATAGACCTAATTAAGCCGAATATTCAAAAGACCTGCAGTGAATTCGATCAAATTTTAACAATTTGCAGCACAATGAATCCTCAACCACCAGAAATGAAAAGTAGTTTAGAACAACGTTATACGGCTATTTATTATCAGAGAAATAATGTGGTAATGCAATTGAAAGAAATTATGACTGAATATGAAATTCTGCACAAATCTGTCATTGATGTGGAATTGAAAAACTGGCAGAGACAACAAGCACTTGCCGGTAATGGTGCACCTTTGAACGACAATCTAAATCAAATACAAAGTTGTATTGAATTATTACTCGAGATTATTTGCAAATTGGCCCAATTAGTTGAAATAACACGGAAAAGCACAAATGTTGATAATGGACTTGATGAATTGCAGCAGCGCATCCGGATGCAACAGGAATATTTGATATTATCTGCATTTATTGTTGAGAAACAACCTCCTCAAGTTATGAAAACTAACACCAGGTAATTTGGTTGCTTCTTTTGTTGTTGGTTTATGTTTGATAATTTTTTTTTTATTTTCTAGGTTTGCTGCGGCTGTAAGGTGGTTGGTGGGTCCCCAATTGGGAATCAATATGAATAGTCCAAATATTGAATGCATAATTCTGTCAGGTACGTAAGCCTAAGAGAAAATAGTAAAAAGTATACGTCAGAAATAGATAAGCTCCGATATCGCGGTATAAATGACTTTTATATTTAATTGCATGTGAAAGCATAAAAGCATACAAATATTTAACACAACAGATTTTTACGTTTTTATAATATTTCATTCAATTTTCTGGATTATCATATACATTTTACATATTTTACACTTCATCCAAGGTGTCAAATTAACCGATTTAAATTAATTGATTGATATTAACAAAGAAAAAAAAAAAAGAAACAAGAAACAAGAAACCTAAATAAACAAAAACTTGTATTATGTTTCAAAATTATGAATAAACAACTCAAAACTTAATGGAAAGAAAAGTCGAGGAAACATTTAATGTGCATAAGATTATTTTATTTATTATTCAATATTTAATTACACAGAAATTTAATTATAATTAAATCAAACGCCGCCGTGTGGAGAAATTTTGTAATATGTAATGTATATTGAAACTTGGTTATGTCAATGTTTGTACTAGGTATGCTGTACATTGTACATATTTATTATTTTACTACTAGATTCTTCCGCGTTATCCGCTTCGGTAATTAATTTTACAGAACCGAGTTATAAAAAATTCACGACGAATTATCTTAAAAGAATGTTCAAAAATTTATCATTTTGTATTTAAATTTATATTTTAAATTGTACTGGATTTATTCGCCGTCCGTTTCATTGAAGAACAGTTAATAGAATAACATTTTATTAAAAACAATTGATAACGAAGTCAATAGAATATTATACAATAATTTCGACAAAGTCTTTATAATTTTACATTCAACTTCAACACGCCCACTGAAAGAAATTTTCAGCTAAATTTGAGACTTATGCTTCTTGAAATCTATAGGTTTTGTAAGAACGTCTTTCATTCATATTCTGTTGCTCCGTTTCTTCGATGGACAGTCACGAGCAAGATGTCCATTATTATTGCACTTATGATTTGTAGTGATTATAGAATTCACATAATCCTCTATAGATGAACGATTTCGCAGTCTCGTTGTAATCAGTTTCTTCAGCAGTCCTACTCTACGCGTAAGCCCATTGTCCTGGAAAGACTTCTGCAAATTATCCAATATCTAGTTTCTTCGCCGTTTTAGTTGATTGTACATATGTACATGAACGAAATTCAAGGGCAAAATAATTTTCGCTCTAGCCCTGGCAACTTTCTTTAAGTCTATCTCTCCTTCCAATTGAACGCATGTCCATAAATCTTCCAGCTCCAAATATGCTTGAACAGCAAATTTCTTTGTGTTATAGGCTTAGTTTTTCTATTAAAAGCAGTCCGGAGAGATACCGACGAATTTACTTGCCTCATTTCACCAATAAAAAAACTCTGGTCACAGAAAGATTTACAAATACAAAAATGTCAGAGTTAAATTCCAGTTCGGAACTGATATCTCGAAATAAGAATACGAAATGTTACTGGCATTTTTATCCTTTAGCCTTAAAGATCCGCCCATTAGTTCTAAGAACTCAAGTTACCTCCTTAGTTATATACCTTACTTTCTCCATGAGCATTATTTTGTAGTTAATACATAATTATATAGCTATTTAATTTGAAAGATACCAGAAGTTTAATTTGTTTCCTTTTTTGTGAACTCAAATTTGTTTTTTTATTTTTGTTACAGAGCAACAAGCACAACGTCATTGTAGCCAAAGGCAAATGAGCGAAGCAACACCCCATTCATCTGGAGAAATCCTGAATAATATTGGTACAATGGAATACCAACAACAGTCAAGAGTATTTTCTGCAAGTTTCAGGTAAAAGTTTAAATGTTTTTCTAAGAAGTAAATTTTTCTTAACAAAACAAGTATAATTAATTTACAGAAATATGCAATTAAAAAAAATTAAACGAGCCGAAAAAAAAGGAACTGAGAGTGTTATGGATGAAAAGTTTGCCCTGCTTTTTTATACTTCTGTCATAGTCAATGACTATCGTATTCGAGTGAGTGTTTTAAAGATGTCCTTGGTTTGAAGGTTGATATTGATTGATTTTTGGTAACCCTAACAGGTATGGACTTTGTCACTCCCCGTTGTTGTTATTGTTCATGGAAATCAAGAACCACAGTCGTGGGCCACTATCACATGGGATAATGCATTCTCAGAAATTGTACGTGAACCTTTTCAAGTTCCCGACAGAGTTTCATGGGCTAGATTAGCAGATGCGCTGTATACAAAATATCTTTCAACAACCGGGCGGGGACCAACAGAGGAAAATAAAAATTTTCTGTGTAAGATAAAAGATATCTTAAGTTTATTAAAATAAATAAAAAAACATTATTTGCATTTGTTTGCAGATGAAAAATTGTTCCGGAACGAGTATATAATGGACCAGAAAGATAACATTTCCTGGACACAATTTTGTAAGGAACCCTTGCCAGAACGTACATTCACATTTTGGGATTGGTTTTTCTCAACCATGAAACTAACTAAAGATCAATTGGTGGGACCATGGAAGGCGGATCTTATTGTAGGTTTTATAAACAAAAGAACCACCGAAGACATCCTCAGAAGGTGTAGTGCTGGAACTTTTCTTTTGAGATTTTCAGACAGTGAATTAGGTTAGATATCACTTAATTTAATAAATTGAAGCACATTTAACCCCTCTATTCTTTTAATTTCACTAAAATAAAAAAAAAAAAATAGGTGGCATAACAGTAGCATTTGTTCGAGAAGATGGAAATGTTTATATGCTGGCACCTTGGACGGCTAAAGATCTTAATGTTCGTGGTTTAGCGGATCGTATACAAGACTTGGAAATGCTTAAATATGTATATCCCCATAGTAAGAACAAAGATGAAGCATTCGGTGAATTTTACTCCCGCACAGGTAACAAACTTATTAAAACAAAACAATAAATTCATCATTCTTTGTCTGACCTCTATAGTATGTTCCGTATTTTTTCCTTTTCCTTTTTCTTTTCGTTTTGTTGCATTATAACTATTCTTTCAGAAGAACAAGGAACTAGAGATGGCTATGTGCGAAATGTTATTGTTACAACTGTGCCAGAAATGAGACAACCCGCCGCAAATACAACGCCCAATCATGCACACTCACCAAATCCACATGACATACACATGGTGACAGAGTAAGAAAAATTAAAATAATTAATATAATATTCACCTATCGAAAATTCACAATAATCTTTATAAATTTGCTATAAACCACAACACTTATGCTTACAAAAATTTCAAAATGCTAACACACAAGTGAAATTATTGCAATCGTACTCTCATCTCATGAGCATTTCTTTTTTTTTTCATAATATTTTATTCACGAAAGAATCTTGAATCTTATTGTACCGGTTGAAAACATATAAATAGAGTAGAAAAAGTGTAGGTCGTCAATCTGTATCTTATGAAAAGAGATACCGTTGCCTCTATCCTAAATATAACCAGTCCTTCTTTATTATATGTTTTAATTTTTAACAATTTATTTTTTTAAAGTTTTTGATTAATCTTAATTAACTGTGAAATAATTTGAAAAATAAGCGAAAAGGCCTTCTGTCCAAAATACTAATTTTATACATTTTTGGTTTGGCAGGTTTTCTTTCTCTCCAGACAGCCATTGTAGTTGATTTTAACATAAGAAGCTCATTAAAAGAGAGGTAATTTAATTGAGCGGGATTTTAAATAATGACAATCGCCCATGGTCGAGCTGTGTCAAGTTTTCGTATTTAGTCAAATGTTTGTCTGTGATGTACATAGTTTTTGTTGAAAAATTATATGATTCATTCAAGATATTTTGTTCCGAAATCAATTGAAGGCTAACACATGCATTTCTACAAGTAGCCGTCTTAAATATTACAGACCAGCTTCCAGGAACAAGTTGATGATTTGTCCACCATATAAGATGCCTCCTAATGCTAAATTTTCACACTATTCTTCCAAGAACGATGTAAAAGGAGCGCATCCCCTTGTCTAAATGCTCATCTAAACATCAAAGTTATCCATCTGTTCTGTTTTCGCCGACCTTGATGGAATAGCGTTCGTTCTCCATCGTCATCATAGAGTACCTATATATATTATCTAGAGAACCGACTTCAGGGCTTTTTCTCTTTCACCCTACAAGCTGCATTGAGAGGATTTCCACCACAAGGCTGAGCATGTGGTAACTGCCCAATGCATTTTAAATAGAACCACACCATCCTATTGATAATTTTATAGATTTTAGCTCAGTTTTACTTAAATAAATTAGATAGATTACATCGGTCGTTAAACTGAAAAATAAAAGTAGTTTTTTGAGCCCTTATCAATAAAAAATATATATTAAATAAAGCTTTCTGTTGCTTTAAGCATATAAATAAAGTAAAATTACTGAATAATTAGACTGACAACAACAAAAAATTGAATCTAATAGTAGAAGAGCACGCTAAGAACCACCCTTAAAGTGAGCATGCACCTATACATCCACTAAATTCCATAGCCCAGTTTTGTACAAAGTATTTTGACAGATGAAACAAACTAAAAAAAAAAAACTACATAATATATCAAATGCGACTACGCCATTTTGTATTTGTATCAACAATTCATACAGGAAATTTAAGAGAATTTTTTCTTACTGTGCTCAAATAAAAGTTTTGGGTATTTTAGGTAAGGGGGGGGGGGGGGGGTACGAGTCGATTTTCTAGATAATATAGGTACTCTATGATCGTCATCCTGCGCAATGTCATTACTGAACTTTCCTTCCCCAAGGCCACAATGATTTCAACCAGTTGGCGCAGTTCAGATGGTCTCATTTTTTGACGATCAGGCAATCAATGCCACTGTCTATTAATTAATGAGGTGTCTTTTGAATCTTAACCTTTGTGGTTTGACTTTGTTGATGATGTCTTTTGTTTACCCTCGAATAGTTCTTGAATGATAAGCTGTCTTTAATTAATTAAAATATCTATTTATACCAGTTAAATTTTTTGGATGAATGAATCGAAATCTCGATGATATTATCATATTTTTTTTTTTATTTATTATATCATTTAATTATGTAATTTCACATTTTACATAAAAACTCATGGAAATAATATGGCCAACAACTTTTAAATTCAAATAAATGCCAACATTTATCATTTATCTTTAACACATGATGCTATGCTAACGATTGCTAAAAGTATTATCCTATAAAAAAAAAAAAAAACTTTATTATCTGCCTAATCACGCCTTTATTTTCTCTATTTTTCTTTCTTTAATTTACAGCTTCCAGAATAGCACCATAATGCATCTGTAATTTTCTTTAGTACAGTTATTTTGGTTGCTTGAATAGTGATGATAAGATATATCGCAGATCAAAAACAAAGAGCCAAAATCTAACAAATTTTTAAAAATATTGGGTTTTGTTTGTTTCTTGTTTTTCTTCAAAAAAAAAAAGATCACACCCTCATGTTATAAAGAATAACCCACCATTGATCATTTAAAATTATTTTATAATATTAACTTAGAGAAAATTTTGATATTGTTACTTTGTGGATTTTTTCCACAATATTGGCTAGATCAATGTTTATATTTTTAAATCATAAGAAATGAAACAAAAAAAAAAAAAAAAAAAAAAAAAAAAACTACATGTCTTAAGTGTTTGCATGTGCTTCATGTTTTGGTGCTCAAACATTTTTGTTTGTTATTTGTTGTTGGTGCTCAAATTTTTGTTGTTTTTGTTGTTGTTGGTTAGTTTAATTTGTAAAGTAAAGTTTTTTGTTTGCATGTTTTTTTTTTTTTTTATTTTTCTTTATAATTTATTTTTTATTTTAATTGTTTTTCTTCTTAATGTTTTTAGAGACAATATGTTATATCCACCAGTAAATACTATGGACGATATACTTAATCATCTCGCTCAAACCAATTATTCTGATGGGATTTAAATAATACATTCTTAAAGAAAGTGGTTTAAAAAAAATCGATACTGAAACGTCCAAAAATTGAATTTTAAGTTTAAAAAAAGAAAGATATGATACAATTTTACAACGACGTATAGTATTTACAAAAAAAAAATTAATTATAATATACACCTATAGATTTGCATATAAAAAAAATGATATAGGTATATATGCTATTTTTTAAAACGAGTCAATTGTTAAATTATATTCGAGAGACAATGAAAAAATAAATAATAATAATAATTCTTAATTAAAAAAATCATTAAACGACATAAAGCGAAGAAGAGAGGGAGAAGCGAAAGCTTTTTTGATAATTGAACATAGTTTCAGTGGTGATATAAAATTTGTGAGAGATTAATTATTTAAAAAAATAAAAAAAAAAAAATATAAATAAAACGACCAGGATGAAGAAGAAACCAGCTGACAACAATTCTTATGTTGAAGGAATCTGATTTACAAAAAAACAGGTTAGTATTTTTGTTTTTTTTCTTTAAATAACTTAAAATTAAAAACTATAATAAATAAATGTTAAATGTAAGTTGGTGTGTTTAAAACTAACTACTTCTCTGTTGTTATTGATTTTCCTGTGTAAAACAAAAAAACAAAACAGCAAGTATACATGTGAGAAAATAATGTCTCTTATTAAATAGGTAAACAAAAAATATTAAAAAAAAAAAATTATTTATACAAATATGTATGTATGTATTAACATTGTACATATGTATAACATTAACAAAAGGAAGGTTGGAAAACAAAAACAAACTTTTTTTCTTACTGAGAGTGAAAAATTGATTGCTTTGGGACATTGAGACAAGGACAAAATTATTTTCTAACCCACCTTAATTGTACAATGTACATATTATTATATTATCGGCTGAGAATATACATGGTCACATGTTCAAAAATATATTTTTTATATACAGTGCAAGTTTTGAAAGCATTCCCTGTTAATTTTTAATCACAGACTGACTGTATTTGAGATAAAAGCTATAAAAACAAAAGAATAAAAACATTACGATAAGCTTACTGATTTAAATTAATTACGACTTACTTAATTTACTGTATGTCTTCTATTAGAAAGAAAAATTTATAATTTCTCAATCGCATTATCTCAACATTGGACTTTAAATTAAAAATAGAGAAAAATGTTTAATTCATTAAGAAGGAAAATTATTTACATAGTCTGAAAATAACAACAAAGAGGAGATGTTAGCTTCTTAGAGAAGAATGCAACTGTTTTGCATTAAATGTCATTTTTAAAAATGTTTTGTATCATCCGACCTTGTTATTCTCAGTTGACGAAATTTATATATAAAACAGTATGAATCATTTATATATATATATACATACATACATATACAATACAGAAAAATCTGTAAAAATTGAAACTTATAATAAAGTTTATATTATTTTTTTTCTCTAATAAAAAAAGATATCCGTCGCAATATTAACAAACTCTTATCTACTTACCACAGTTAACAATATTTATAGTTTTACGGAAGGAAATTACTAAATAGAAGAAGGTTAAATATCAATAAAGTAGAGACATTATTAAACAAAAAAAAAAAAACATTTTTAAATACTTTTGAAGGAAACTATGATCTCATTTATAGCAATGCTGTTTACTGTGATTAAGATACAGGAGTCACGTTCAATAAGAAAAATTGAAACATTTTTTGATCATTGGTCCATCTTTTTTTATACATGAACAATTTATGACAAATTAAGTGAACAGTTCACGTAAATCAATAAATTCGATCGGATCGTTTGGCAGAATAGGGCTGATAGAAAAAAAAATGCTCGTACAATACATATCGTCAGCTTTATCACAAAGTGATACAACTTTGTTTTTGGTCTTTTGTCACATTTATTTCTTTGGGAACACATCGGTTTATAAAACCTTATGCCACTGTAAATTTTAATAAAAACTAGCAATGTAGGGTTTTTTTTACTCACGATTCAGAAAATTCAAAAATATGGAAGCAATAAATGGAGCTGTGGTTGGTAGTTAATAATTTAAATTCATATAACAGAAATGGCAGAAAAAGTCTCCGGGTTTTTATGTACGTAATTTTTTGCTTTTTTATTGAAAACAAAAAAAAAATAATAAATGGGAGTTCCCCGTAACATATCTCTTTTGATTTCACTAAAGACTAGTTTATAAAAAAAAATGGAATTAAAAATATAAATAATAAAAAATATAAATAATAAAAAATGATAATAATAATAACAAGATTATAAAAAGCGGGATATTTTTCCCATTTCCCATTCCCTAGTTTACCACGGAAGGCTATAAAAATAGTCGAAGTGGTTAGTAGATAGGGGTGTTAATTATGCGTTGGATTCTTATACATACATAATTATGTTTGTTTTTAAATCTTTTTCAATACAACAAAAATACAAAAAAAGAATAGTTCAGGTGCTTAGCTCTATATTTCGTCTGTGTGCTTTTTTTTTTTTTTTTTCTTAGACAATTTTTACATTTTTCATGCAAACAAACAAACCAAAATGTTGGTAATACATATTTATTTTGAAAATTAAAAATATACCACGGTATGTCTATAAAAAAAAGGTTATTTTGGTAACAAAATATTTACAAGTCAATTTATAAACTTTTAACGAAATTTTATAAAGTATTCTAGAAATGACATTCATATTCATTCCTCATTCGATTAGTCAAAAAAAATTCGTGCTCGATCCGCTTTAATATTCTTTAAGCACTTTGGTGTCCTTTTTTGTCGATAATTTATTATTGCCGAAATTTTAGTATTTTTGATGTGCAGTAAACATCTTTGAGAATTTTTCAGGTTCGAATGAATGAAGTGATTTGGATACACATGATGTGGTGTCACATTCCTGTCATGGCACTCACAGTTTTTTTTTTTATTAATAATGAAAGAGACGAAACATTGAAGTGCGGTGCTCAGATTGTAAACTAGTGCTCATCATTATCGGTATTTTTCGTTTATTGAATTCATTTTTTTTTTTCAGTTTTCCACCAGTTAACTGCTCTAATAAATGCCAATTGTTGCATTTGTTTTGTACCAGAAATTTTAAATCTTTTCTTTCTTCTTGTTTGAAGATTTGTATATACGAATTTTTTTGCCAATCTAACCGGATTCTAAGGTTCTTACTATTGATATTGTTATGATGTCGGATTATGAATATTTTCAACAGTCGCAGTTGTCCATTTTATATACTATGATCGAAGAAAATACATCAAAAATCAATGTTGAAGTAGATTCTCTTGAAAATATATGTTTACGTGTGAAAAATATTATTTTGATAGGAAATTATTCGACAAGTAAATAATCCTATAGAAAAAGTAAATTCAACTCCCCTCATCCTCCCCCGCCCCCTCCGATTAGGAGAAAGAGAATTTTTTTATAGAAAGGATTATAATACAAAAAAATAAAAATAAATATTGAAAAAATAGCTTTATTTAAGCCAAAAATCTATACTTTAATTTTTTTAAATCTAGTTATTTCAATGAACAGTATTTAAAAAAAAAAATATTTCCAAATTCAAAAAAAATAAAAAAAAGTTTAAGATAATGCTCTCATTAATTTTAAGTCATTAACTTTATTCATTTACGAAGCCTAAAGAATCCTATTTGTATATTCATTGGTTGACACACAATTAGAAACAGCAACAACTTACTCCTAGCGGTTTAATTCATCAGAATACTTTTTAAAAGCCACACTTTGCTCCGCTAGTACAGTTATTTAATGACGACTGTTATGTGCGTTCCAAACATATTTGGTCTTATTTATAAACGTTGTCTAACTTTAGACAACTGTCAAACTTTAGAAAATGTGTTCAAAAATCTTGTTTATTGTTGTCTTATAGCTGCCTAACGTAGACACAAGAGTAGATTGTCTTAACCGCGAATAATGTGATATTTATTTTTATTAAATAAAGCATATTTCCACCAATTTGAAAATGGTAAGACAGTGTCTAAGTAGACAAAAATCTAATAAATACGATTGATTGTGTTTCCATGAATAACCAGTACCAAATTTTCTCTGAGCCAGACAATTAGAACCAACACCGACGCACAAAAAAATTTGCGACTTAATTGTTTCTTTGTTTTATAATTATAATAATATCTAAATATATTATATAAAGTGACAAAATGACTAAAAATTAATCCTCCAGTCCACAAAAACCTTTAATTGAAATAAATTGATTTTAAAATAAATAAAATAAAATAAAAAAAATAAAGTAAAATAAAATAAAATAAAATAAAATAAAATAAAATAAAATAAAAATAAAATAAAATAAAATAAAATAAAATAAAATAAAATAAAATAAAATAAAATAAAATAAAATAAAATAAAATAAAATAAAATAAAATAAAATAAAATAAAATAAAATAAAATAAAATAAAATAAAATAAAATAAAATAAAATAAAATAAAATAAAATAAAATAAAATAAAATAAAATAAATTAAAACAAAACAAAACAAAAGAAAGCAAAACAAAATAAAATACAGATATCCCATAGATTTACAAGTCATGACTTCGCTTTTTTTTCAATTTTTATTCTTTTGGTTGATAAATCAATCATCTCCTATCAAACAATAATAACTTGATTGAAATTCTTAAAGAATCGTATTTGGTCCATTTAGTAACAAATTTGTTTCTTTTTCTTCTACCAACATTGATAACTTAAATTTTTTGATTGAATTAATTAGTATAAAAACTAATTCTGCATATTTTTTATGTTGATGTATTCATAATCAAACATACAAGGTCATAATCCGTCCAAACCAACTAAGTTTGTCCGTTGAATTGAAGTAAGACATATTTTTATGTTTTATTTATAAATGACAAGATTAATACAATAATCAAAATATAATTTTTGAAAACAATACGTTTAAAAGTTTATTATTTATTTTTTTAAGTTTATTTATTTTTTTCAAGGAAGAGACATGTATGTACATATACATATTAGCCCCACCAATTTATTATATGAAAAAAATATACAAAATACGCATACAGAGCTGAGCCATTCATATAAGTAATGTGGTTGTGATGTTTTTGTTTGTTTGTTTTTTTTTTTTTTTTTTCAAAACAAAAAAAGTGTTTCTGCAGTGTACCTATCTTTACATGTAGTTATGTAGTTATGATATTCGGATTGTTGAAATATCTATAAAATAAAATAGAAGTGATTTTTTCTTCTTATCTAGTTGCTTAAAATAAATTTTATTTGCAACTAAATATGCTTAATTGCATAAAGACATAAAATACAACTATATACATATGTACCTATATACATATGTATAAACAAGATTTATGATACATAAAAACTCTATAAAAACCCGAATTTATTTAAAATATGTCAGTTGATTTGATATTGACGTTGTCTGACTATTAGGAAGTGAGTAACAAATTATATTTACATACAATTTAAAATAATATTTACCTACATATACTAAATGTTTGTTGTGATCGTTGTACTGAACTCAAATTAAATAATATTTATCGTAGTTTTATTTATATATATATTTTATTTATTTATATAAAAATGGATTGAATGCAGGCACTGGCGAAAGTGAATGTAAACGATTAGAATTTGTTGTAGAAAAATTAAAGTTTTATATTTACATCGTATATAGTATTTATTTTTATATAGAATTTATTGATTTATTATGTTATATTTTTTTTTAATAATGAAGCATATTTGTTGATTAATTCTAAAGATACCTACATTTAAATGTTGTTTTTTTTCCTCTATTCATATTTGATGTAGCCTAAACTATGCTCTGTTTAACAAAAATTGTCAGAACGAGACTGATGGGCATGCTTTCTTCAAAACTGTGTGGTAGCCGCCACACAAAAGAATGCGTTTTATTTTATTAAATTTACTAGTAAAAGTGAAAACAATAGTTTATTCCGATCTGCGAAGTGCGTACTTGGCTTTATTCTTTGAAAGTATTTCTTTTCAGACCAAAACAAAATCCGTGAGTGGGCAAGGTTTTCCGCTCAATTTAAAAAACACCATGTGTTATAATACTCGTACTAAGCTTCTGGAAAAATTGAAACGAAATTTCAACTTTACAAAAACTGTTTAATTGCACAAAACTTATTGAAATGAATGCAAAATAATAGAAAATTCAATTTATTTTAGTATTTATCTACATTAATTTCGCATTTATTTACCGCTCTCGTATATGTGCTCACCAATGAAAAATTTCAATTTGGTTGTCAAACGAACAGCTATTTTGACTGAGAAAAAATATTGAGAGATAAATTCCAAAAATTTTAGTCTCAGAAATCTCCCAAGAAATCACGACGTATGGTTTTTTGTACCACTTTTGTACACTTTCAATTTGAAATTTGTAAATACACAGTTAGTTCTAATCACCGGTTTCTTCTAATTATTGATATTTGATAGTCATAATAGTGCTGTCACAATAATTAGGTGTGTTACTTTGAAACTCTGTGCATTTCTGTGAATTTCTACACAATTTATTTTTTTATATGAACTTTATTCATTAAGGTTGTGTTGTGTTTTTTATGAAAATAACGAAGAAAGATAGATCCTATCCATCTGGATCTATGCTATTCGATGAATAGTAGTTTTCGTGATCAGTTTAATCGCCTTTGTTTCGAAGTCTGACTTCCCAATATAACAAATAAACACTTGCAGCCGCCCTTAACACGAAAAAAACCACATTCTTACAGTTTGATTTTTGTTATTTTTATATTATTTTCATATAAATTTTAGTGAGGCATATTCATAGTAGTTTGATAAACCCATATTTTCACAGTTTAAAATCAAATGACAAAATTGTTGTTGTTAATAAAATAAAAGTTTATCTACTGTACAAAAAGTATAAAATATTGACATGACATTAAAATTAATGTCACTAAGAAAATTAATCTTACTAAGAAACAGTTTAAAAAAAAATTACTATGAGTATCCCCCATTGTTTTTATTTAATTAAATTAATTATTTATTTAATTTAAAACTTACTTTGAAATTTAGATAAGTTTGTACTGATGAATTTTATATTTTCAGCCATCATTTTCTTAGGAACAATTTGCTTGCTGCACGAATGGCAATACGACTTTTTTGTTTGGCCTTGATGTTTTGATATTTGAACATTATTTTATTTTATACTTTCTCTTTTTTATATAAATATAAAAAAAAACTATATATTTTGCATGTAAGTTAATTAAAGTTATTCATGTTTAAAAACAAAGCAAAACATTGAAATTGTTTATGTTGTAATCTTATTTTTATTACTTAAAAATTTTATTATATCGTATGTATTTGTATAATTACAAAAATCTAAATGTTTTTTTATATTTTTATACAAAGCAAAAATTGTAATATGTTTTGTTTTTTTTTTAAGAAATGTTATATTTTTTTGGAACATACAAACTGATTTTTTTTTAATGAAAAATCTATTATAATATTTATGTATGTCTTCATAAATGTTACTGCAATAATTTTAAACAACAAAAATAAATAACAATTTTATTTAATCAGGCTTCCATTCTGTTTAACATAACAAAAAAAAAAAACTTATTATTTTAAATCAAAATAAATAGAATTGATTTTTATTTAAAATTTAAGCTGAAGAGCTACAATAGCTGCAATTTTTCTTTAAAATCTTAATAAGAGTTGAATTTAAATGAAGTAAAAAAAAAGTTTAATTATTTTTAGTATTATTATTATTATAATTGCAATTTGTATTAAAATACACATGAATATAAAGTTTTTTAGTATTTTTTTTTTTATATAATTTTCGTTTTTTTTTTATTTTATTATTTTATAATATTAATTAAAATTAGATAAGTAATGAATGTTTAATTTAGAGCCGGTTTACACCATAGATTAAAAAGAAATGAAAATAAAAATAAACTACTGTTGCGTTTTTATTTAAACAAAATGTAGCAAAAAGAAAAAAAAATTATTTAACGAAAAATGTATGTCAATGTTACAACTAATAAATATTACATAAACAATTCTTGCCAATATGGCCAATAATCGAAAAATAAAAGTAAATCTTCAAAATTATGCTTATTTTATTTCTATAATTTATTTGTCGAGAAGATGGAATTGAATAAGAAGAAAATTCTCTGCGGGAGTAGAAGAGTGACTTTCAAGTCAAAGGAAGGTAATTTTAACATCAGTCGGCTATTCTTTTATCTTTGGGCTACGAATTTCACATGTCATGCAACTCCACCAATTGATGGCACACCTAATTCTTATAATTGTAACATCAATTAGAGCTTTAATAATTCGAAACATTCAAATCTACATGAAATTAGATAAGATACTGAAGATCTAAATAATGATGCCACAGCCACTAGTATGTTTTAACTCATTAGTCTGTCACTAGCCAAAACCATGGTTTGTTGTAGGTATTTCCTTTCGTTACTTGGAATTCAAATGACATATTTATGGATATCAATAAATCACAACGCTTACGCATGGAGCAAATGTTCTGGTAAAAATCCCAAAGGAAAATAAGACTTAAATGGTTATGAGAATGTATTTATGTAGTTATTAAACATTTTTCTTTCAAGAACGCAAAATTATATTTTGCTACTGGGCCAGTTGGGCTTCTTATCGACCAGGCAATGGGAATCATAATATTGGACACATTGTCCCTGAGTATTGCAGTCACCTTGTCTTCACTTTTGCCGGATTGGATATCAAAGGAGAAATAACAAGTTTAAATCCCCACGCTGACTTAAAAAACGGTGA
The DNA here is from genome assembly GCA_951394125.1 of Epistrophe eligans. NCBI lineage: Eukaryota > Metazoa > Arthropoda > Insecta > Diptera > Syrphidae > Epistrophe > Epistrophe eligans. The sequence continues at coordinate 53,440,524 of OX596028.1, read as the reverse complement.
GTATTTCCAAATATACCTTAGATTTAATATTGTTGTATAATATTTTTCCACAGGGGGTTTTGAAGACTTTATTGCCTTGAAAAAACTAGACCCTTCTGGTTGTTTGAAAGTAATTTTAGCCATAGGTGGATGGGGAGAAGCTTCAGAAAAATATTCCTTGGTAGTTAAAATATAGTATTCTATTTATTCAAAGAAATATTTATGGTCTTGCCCGATAGATGGCAGAGTCGTCGGCTAATCGAGAAAAATTCGCCGATAGTGTTTTGCGGTTGCTTGTTTTTTATGGATTCGATGGAATCGACATTGACTGGGAATATCCAACACAACGTGGAGGCTTGAAAAGTGATCGTGAAAATTTTACTGAACTTTTAAAAGTTCTGAAAAAAAAATTAACTCCGAGAAACAGAACTTTATCAGTTGCAGTATCTGGATCACTTGAAACTACCAAAGCTGCTTATGAGGCTACCTTAATATGTAATGAACTTGATTTTATATCCATAATGGGTTATGACTTTCATGAGAGCAATGTGACAAGTATTCATTCACCTTTAAAAGTTGATGAAGCTGATTTTCGCCCAACAATATCTTCTACAATAGAATTCTATAAGAAAAGTGGATGTGAAGCGAAAAAAATTCTCTTGGGCGTTCCAGCATACGGTCGAACTTATGTTCTCAAAGATGCTCGTATCACTAAATTAGGAGCTCCAGTCACGGGAAAAGGAAAAGAAGGCTTATTTACACGAGAAAAGGGATTTTTGGGCTACAATGAAATTTGTGAAATGCTAAAAAAGCAAAGGGGATGGAAGAGAGAATATGCCGAAAAGAATGCAGCTGTTTATGCGTTTAATGGAAAATTGTGGGTTAGCTATGACGATGAACGAACAGTGATGCAGAAGGCAGAATACGTTTTGAGTGAAAATCTTGGGGGAATGATGCTTTGGTCTATTGATACTGATGATTTTCGGGGCATTTGTTCGAAGCAATTATATCCTTTGTTGAAAGCTATAAGTAAAGGATTGAAATGGGATTCTATGGCGAAAAATTAATAGAAATAAAAGTTTTGAAATAAATGTTGTTTTGTCATGGGAACGAGAAAAATTTAAATTTAATCACCGTACGGTGATTAGAAATACAGAAAGAGGTAATTGATATCTCTTCGTATTTCTTTCCAACAAAGTGAAGTAAGAAATTGATAAATTTTATAGATAAATTTGTCATCGAAATAAACAACAAAAAAAAACAAAATAAATGTTTGTCTGCACGAGGCAAACAAACTCAAAAACTACTGAACCAATTTAGTTGAAATTTGAAATTTCTTTTTCCTAATAGCAGCGGGATGGTTTAGAAAGTGGTTTGAGTAAAATCCGCCCACTCTAACGGAAATTATTATTAAAATTGAATTTTCAATACTTTAGTCGAAATAAAGAAAAGTAAACTATATAAAAAAAAAAAAATAGTTTTTTAGGAATAAATACAAGAAAAAAAATCGCATTTTCATTTTAAATTAAATTGTGTCAGTGAATAGTTTTTGAAAAATTAATTTTCAAAATTAAAAAAAAATTTTTTTTTAAATTTTATGTATGTATTTAAGTATAATTTTTGTTTTCAAAATTCAATGCTCCTATTAATTTTCAATAAAAAACAGAAACCCGGATGCTAAAATGTATCTTAGTTTTTGAGAAATTAAAAAAAAATGAAAAATACTTTTTTCCAAGAAAAACGCTTTTTTTGGTTGCCGTATTGTGAAATTCCACCCGGAAAATTTGACATTTCACTTTTCCCTTATTGTGAGTTTCACCCGAAATTTCATGTTTGAAAAATTTCCCTTATTGTGAACATTCATTTCGGACGGAATGAAATCCTATCATCCAGTCTTATGAAGGGTCGGATTTTGTATGTTATATTTAACGTGATTGACTAGCCAAGATTCATTTTGTGTCAATGTGAAATCCAACAAGAACATAAAAGGTGGTGTGCGGATCCCTACTGTCTATGTGTGTGGCTTTTACTAATTTTTAACATACTATCACAGATACTATAGTTCCTATTATTATATATTATATTATCTATCTATCTATTATCTGTGATACTATCTTAGTTCGTATCCGCAGTCTGACAGTTCTAGCTTGTAGGCAAATTAAAAATTGCTACTAAGATTCACATCTTTTGACAGCCCATCATACTTGCGTTCGAGAAACTATTTTTTTCAGAACCTTAAACTAAGTAAACAAAATAAAGCAGTTCATTTGTTTACAGTATCATTTACTACATCTACACAAGCAGTTTTAAAAGGTGTTCATTAAGTACGTGTCGTAAAATTTACAATTTTACGACGTATGAAAATTCACTATGTTTGATAAATACCCTTTTATTGTCACAAAAAACTATGCCCATATTGATAAAATAATAGTAAGTAGGTACCATGGACTTATAATATATATGGACTTATATATATATATATATATAATACGTTCATGGTAGCCTACCATTGGTAGGTACCTACCTATCCTACCTAATATTGCATACAAAAACTAAGCGATTGATACGGTACCCATTTTGAAATTAAATAGGGCCAATTTTGGTTTGTAATGGCAAGACCAGGTAGGTATACAGAAATATCTAGTGTAATAAATCGATTGTATATAAATGCAGTGCGGCAGGTGCTAATACTGGTTTTAATATAATCTATCCCATTGCCGTGTTTATGATTAACTGCGCCCTGCTTCGAACATTTGCGTCGGTTTCTCCGTATTATGCCGTTGTCTATGGATCTATATAAGGATCATTTTTTAACACTTAATACAACAACAAATTGAGATCCAGATAGACTAGTTGTTGTTGTAGTATAACGTGTTGAAAAATGATCCTTATCCAGATGGAGAAGTTTCATATGGATCAACGCGGCTATAATAATATTGCTCTTCAATTTTATCAAAACAAACTAAAAAACAATGCATCCTGCATGGTTGGACATCCAAACAAATATGTTTGGGAAATGCTGGATTTAACAGACAAAATGAGAAGGCCAGTGACATGGAATGGAAATTTTTCTTTTTAAAGTTTTCTTTTTGTCCGTATGGTCCTTATAGTGCAATATGCAATAAATACGGGATGTTAGATATAAAATTTACTAGTGTCCGACCGAAGCTTCGGCTTCGGCCGAATTCGGCCAAAAAAACAACATTCGGCCAAACCTTCGGCTTCGGCATTTTAGGCCGAAGCCGAAGAATCTGTTTATTATATCGAACATCGTACTAGGCGCCGGAAAAAATTTTAATTTTTGAAATTTTTGAATAACGAAGAAAAGATTGCAATCTTTTCTTCGGTAGGTATTCAAAAATTTCAAAACACATGTGTGCCATCATAAAAATTATTACTAAAAATGAATTATATATTTCTTTTTTCTTTATAATTACTAATTAGTTATTAGTTATTTTTATTTTATTTGTCTTATGTTTTTTAAGCAATAAATTTTAATAAAAATGATATTTTTATATATCTCTTTAATGAACATATTCTGATGAATTTAAATCATCAAAATATCAAGAAAAGTAGAGCGGAATAGATTCATCTGAAATTTTGTGAAAGCGTAACACACCTGTATGTAAAGATGAACATGTCCGTCTTCATATCTGCAATATGGGTACTTACCAGTGATGCCACGTGAAAATAAAGAAGTATCTACAGCATAGACAAAAAATCCCAACATTTTCCATACACCCACAAAATGCATAAAATAAATACAATTGTATCTTATAAATTAAGTTTATTGTAAAATGTTTAGAAAGAAAAATATTTTGGGATAAAATTTTTGTGAACGATTTTAGAAAGAAAACTATTTAGTAATAATATTCTAAAAAAAAAAGGATTTTTGAACCATTAGTGTTCTGTTTTCTATGAAGCGTAGGTCAAAGAAAATTCTAATGTTTCAAAATTCTTTCCTTTTTTCCCTACGGTGTAGTTTTCAAACCGAAAATCCCGTGTAGGGATTTTTCTCTACGTTTGACATCACTAATATTCACTATAATCTGCATTTATGAAAATCTTTTGCATTTCTCTATTCCCTCTTTACTCAAGAAATATAAATTTTTTATCTTACATCCCCTATTTTTGCAGAACTACCATGAAGATACGTCATGTAAAAATGTAACGATCATTTCTTGGCCCCTTGTATTTTGCGCCTTTGATGTAGTCACATTTACATACAGCACTGTCTAAATCGAAATGTGTACATTTCAATCAGCAGCTGATGCAAGGTTATTTATTATTTTGAAGTAACCACGAACAATAAAAATGGAGAGAACAGAATAGAAGACGACCGATGAAGGAAGTGAAAAGCCACTGCAACTACACAGCTGAGGCTGACACAGTTTGAAGGAGCGCATGATGGTGTAATAAGTTGTGAATGTTGTGATTCTTCGGAGAAATGTTTGATATTTTGATGCATGAGGACGGGTTGCGTTTTTTTGTGTTAGTGTTCTAATTTTGTGTATTAAAAAAAACATAGTACCTTTAAATTCTATAATTTATCATTTAAAACATACCTATTAAACTTTTGACAGTATAAAACTTGTGTGACATTTTTAGCTGTCAGTTTTGTTTTTTTCGACAATGGATATGGCAAAATCGATTTTTTCGTTCTTTCGCCGACAACTGGATGATATTTTGTATTCGTAAGTACCTTCTAACAGAACATACCTGTTCTTTATTTTTGTTGTTGATTTTTTTTTAAACAAGTTTTTTTTTTTTAAATCAAAGTGATGCAAAATATATTTACATATACGTATTTAAGTAATTATTTTCTATTCTATTATTAAGGAATGACAGTTCGAAATTCGAAAAAAAAAATATTGTATTAGCGATGGCAATGAGCGTTGTAGGTACTTTATCCTAATTGCATATTTCCTGTGGTTGCATAAGAATGATGATTATTATTTAAATTAAAAAAGCAATACCTAACTACTAATAGTGTTGAATCTATTGATTTTTAATTAATTATGCATTCTTGAATAAAGTATCGGTTATAGGTATACCAACAAAACTTTTGTTTACTTTTTAAAATCCATCATATAAATCTATATAATGTATGTATATGTGCCTACCTAACGCAAATTATACATTAAAAATCGAAAAGATAAATAATTAGCTTTCCTCGCAATTTCACGGTTTGTATAGTAGAAGTGCAATGTTTATTTATTTTTGTTTGAAAATAAATAAAATAGAAAATTGTGATGTTAAACATTAAACAAATATTAATGTACCTACAAACTTTATTGCTAATCTATATAAAGTCTTAGAAAAGAGTTTATTAATACACAATAACAATAGCTGAGCTGGGGCGTTTTCATAGTCAGTAGTTTGACTAGTACCTAAATTTAATTAAATTTGAATTTGAAACTTTAAACAAACGTATTTTCATCCGATTCTCGGGTGGTTTTACCCGCAAAAATTGCCACTAATTAGCATAAGTTTCATTAAATACGCATAGTGCGCTGCTGATTTGAAACAATATTTATTTAGTTCGAAAAAAATAATCTGATAGAATTGTTAATTTCGCTGATCGAATAGCGTATACTCCAGAACGAAAAGCAGATTGACATTTTTTGGTTATGAATGATTTCGCTATATAATTTTTGTATCGGATTTTTCGTTTCGCAGGCCATATTTTGAATAACGTTTCTCATGACCAGTTAATTTTGTCGTAAAAATTTCAAAACAGTTCTTTGTCCGTGCTTGCAAACGACATAAAGACAAAATTGTAACAAAATGTCTGAATTTCCTCTTATGCTTCTCCGAAAAAATAACGTGTTTTCTGAATAGTTGTGACGCTTATTATCCCAACAACGTGAGAAAACATATCTATCTTACATTTTTGTTAAGTTGTTATACTACAAGTTTACTACAGAAAATCAAAAATTACATGGTTTCGCCACAATCAGTCTTATTGTGAGTTTCATCCGAACATTTGACATTTCACCTTTCGAGTTTCACCACGAATTTCATGTTTAAAAAAATTCCCCTTCATATCTTTGCCACCATAAATTTTCACTAATTTTTAGTAGGCGAACGAAAATTCGTTGGGGCCAACAAAAATTTGAAGGTGAAATATTTTTCGGGTTGAGCTAACCATTAAGGCTAAATAAATGGCACTTGTTTTTATTAATTTGTTCCATAAATTTATTTTTGAAAATCCTTAAAAAATTTTGTCATTTAAGTCATTATTTTTTGTTTGTCAATTTAATCAAATTATTTTTTTTATTTCGTTTATTAAATACACATGTGTATACCTGCAATTAATATATTATATGTTATATGTGACAGGTGCCTGCAGATATGAATATTTCAAGAGGGTTTGTAGCACAAAAAAATTCTTTTGTATATCACATTAAGAACCTACATACATATGTATGTATGTATAATTATTTTTTAACAGTGAACAAAGCATCCCTTGGAGTGAAAGATCAAGAAGTGAAAAAAGAAAGATTTTCGGAGGAATTTTGCTTATAATACTTTTTCTGGTAAAAATTATTATTTTGGTTGTGTATTTTGGAGTTATAAAAAGAGGAAATAATTGAAAGTATATGTAGAAATGTACAAATAAATAAATATTGTATGATTGTATTTATGTATATGTATGTTCAAATGTAATTAAATTTAAAGTTTTACGTCAATTTAATTTAATTTTATAGCTACTAATACTTATATAAAACTATGTATGTATTTTAACAGTTGTTGCATCTGATGCAACCCTTATTGCGAAGATCAACTATCAATTAATAATTGACATTTATCAATCAGTTTTGTTAAATGGTATTGTGACTGTCAACTGTCAATATTGTTGATACATTGTGATTTTTTTTTAATAATCTATTTTGAATGGAAAAAAATCGGTATTTGTGAACAACAATTTTCAAAGATATCTTTTCAGCTGTAAATTTTTATTTTAATCGTAAATTTGCAGTTGATGAGTTCATGCTGGTTAGATTAATAACTAAAAAAATGTGAGTTTCGAATTAAATAAGTGGTAAAATTTTTATTTTTTTCCAAAGATCTCAAAAACATTTGGCTTTCCAATTCCAAAGGATTTGATGCATCCCTCAAACTTCTTTGCATTCTTGCCATTTCAACGATAGCAGAATCATTCAACTCCTAATCTTCATCAAAAAAAAAGTTCAGTTGAAGTCATTTTGTATTTGGTTTTTAATTTATTGCCTTTTATTGATTTTCTGATAAATGATTTTCTTTGTATGTTCCCAAAAAAAAAAAAACAAACATCTCTCAGACGCACACTCCCATTCAAAATAATAGAAATATTTTGAAGGCATTCACAATAGCACAATATTTTATCAATTCATTTTCACAATACCAGTTTTTAATTGAATTGAACCGTAAATCAGTTGATAGTTGAACTTCGCAATAAGGGTGAATATATTCGTTAGGGGTATTCACAATTTGCTGCAACTGGTCTAGTATATCATTTTAAAAGTGTAACATTTTCTTACACCCAAACAACAAAATATACTGCCGTAAGGTTTTGCAAGACTTTTGCAGTTTCACTATACACCAACCCATTTGCCACAGAAAAATACGGTAGTTTTGGAAGGGTCGATCGTTTTGCATCGGATATGTTTTCGAACTACCGAAACCGGATTGGATAGTAAGGGGCCAACAAGGAAGAAGTGATTTTGTAATTTTAAAAAAGTATTTTGTATTTTATATATATTTTATATTTTATTTTAAAAAACAATTTTCTGCCGAATCCGAACGACTAGGGTGAGAAGAACTCTTTCCATGACAAGAGATACTCTTGGAGGATTTGTCAATTCCTCGCAAGAGGCAGTAACCTGTGAAAAACATTTCTGTTTTAAGGTGGCATAGGCTGGAAATCGAACCCAAGACCTTCGGCGTAACAGTGCAACGCACTAACCATTACGTCACGGGCTACTACTATATTTTATTTTGTTCGGTTAAAAAATCAAAATCTATGTGAAAAAATACACAAACCAAAAATCCCACGTGTTCTTTGATCCATTGTCACAGAAAGTGAGAGACTACACAGAGAATCAGGTTACATGTATTTCAGATGTCAGCTATTTTGTTTTCACAAAAATCCGAAAAATTTCAGGATACCTATCAGATTTGTTCATCAGCTGTTTTTTTCTATGGAATTACAATTTACAACAACACCAACCAATCCAGATCGCTTTTAAATTTTACTGGAAAGCGACGTTGAGTTTATGCTCCATCAATTGTCTTTTTTTTCACTTTTGAGTTTTGACTTTGGGTCAATAAATTTTAGTTTTATTAATTAGGCCTGTTTGGAAACCTACAGTTTTATACAAATTTTCACAATTTTCTGTCAAAACCCGTGGGAAAAAACACAGTTTCGGGAAACTTGGTGATAATTTTAAGTTACAAAAACGGGTAGGTATGTTATAGAAAATTATGTCAAGTGATAAAAACTTTCATATTTTGCTTTTACATTATTATACAGGACTTTTTCGCACATTTTTTATATGTTAGTACATAATTACTACAGTGTGAGAACTTCTGGAATTGGTATGTGGTTAAATAAAACTTTTTGAAGTGGATTAAAAAGTTTTTTATTTTGTACAGTAGTGGTATAGATTGAATAAAGGGAATACATTTTTAATAACAAACTCAAAAAAATATTAGAATATCATAATTATACTTGTTTACTTTTTAAATTTCGAATTAGTTCAAAATACAAACTTACAAATTATTTATTTTATTATTTCAGTTTTATCAATATAAAAAACATTTAAATCTTTTTGAAAAAATTATTGAATTATTCTTTTACGTCGCAATTCTTCTATATTTTCCTTTGAATATTTAAGAATTTCCATTAAAACTTCATCGGTATGTTGACCCAAACATGGTGGTGCTGTGCGGGCATCATTCATGGCTTCACTAAACTTAACTGGGGGCCCTACGACTTTGACGCTTCCATCCAAGGGATGTGGCAGTGTTTTTACCAATCCAATTTCTTGTATATGTTTGTCGGCAAAAACCTCTGGTATACTGTTTACAGGCCCTACTGGAAAGGGGGCTCCTTTAAATTTTTCCATCCAATAGTCTGATGAGTTCCGAGCAAACTCAGAAGACAGAAGTTCAATAAGTTCTTTTCTATTACGCACTCTATCTTGATTAGTTTTAAATTTTGGGTCTTCATTTAACGTATCCAAGGACATTAAACTACAAAGCACTTTAAATTGTTCATCACTACCAGCTCCAACGGTAAGATAACCTGTGGTTGTTTTAAATGCTTGATAAGGCACAATACTAGAATGTGCTGTTCCCCAGCGGTCTGCGGCGATTCCCCCATTTAAATAATTACTTGCGACATTTATCAGCATAGCGACTTGAGTTGAGAATAAATTAACATCGATTTTCTGTCCAAGGCCAGTGCGCTGTCTTTGTAAGAGTGCAGCTAAAATTGCCCCATGAGCGTAAAGACCTGTTGCTATGTCAGTCACTGCTACACCAACTTTACTAGGAGGTCCGTCTGTTTCCCCAGTTATATGCAAAAGTCCGCCGATCGAAGCTGCAATCACGTCGTAACCAGGTCGATTCTTATAAGGGCCCTCCGATCCATAGCCCGTGAGTGAACAATACACCAAACCGGGTGCCAATTTGTTGATGCTATGGAAGTCCAAACCATATTCCGATAGTTTGCCAGGTACGTAGTTCTCAACTAAGACGTCACACTTGACAGCTAAATCACGTATAATATGAGCACCTTTTTTTATGTCAATACACGCGCTTTTTTTATTGCGATTTGATGCCAAAAAATAGACAGCGTCCTTGGAATTTTTCAGAAAAGGTGGCCCCCACTTCCGAGATTCATCACCACTTCCAGGTCTTTCGATTTTTATTACCTCGGCACCAAGATCGGCCAAAATCATAGTGCAAAACGGGCCAGCTATAATTCGTGTCAAATCAAGTATACGAACACCCTTGAGGGGATGTGCATCGCTAATGTCATTAGTGCTGGAACTATCATAAGATATCGATTGAAGTCTATTCCAAAAGTGCACACTCTGGCATTGGGCGAGTTTTAAAAAACGCGATCGCACGATAAACATATTGAAGTTTAATTAATTAAAGAATAGGTACCTAATTATGGTTACGAACAGAAAGTTTGGCAAAGAAAAATCCCACGCACATACACATCCATTTATCTGCAAGTTATTTGGATTACTAAATGAATTCAATTCAAATTATACGATGAAGATAGAATGAATACGAACGATGATAATACACAGTGGAGCTTGATAACTTTAAAACTGGAATGAAATCATTCATCACAGCTTTGACTGTAAAACTTATTAACTGTTCAGAACAACTCCATGATATTTCTGAACCAAAATAACCTAAGGACTGAAAAATAAATCGTGTAAACCTGCTAAATATCTTATAAATTAATTATATTAAATTGTACATATATTAAATAACAATAAATAATATAACACCTTAAAGGGACTATTCACGTTGAGCATTCACAACAGAACCTGTCAATTTTCTTTGAACATTGCCAACTTCCTATTCACCGTCTCAAAATGAATGTAAATGTTAAAATAAGAAACTTTGTTTTTTTTTTTAAATTAAATTGAAGCTTAATATGCTTTTATTTTCATTTAAAATCATCCTTAAAATATCCATAGGCAACAAACAAAACTTTTATATTTGAATGTACTATTTAATTGTATCCCCACATTGTCATACACCTTAACCCACTGTGCATGAGAACTCAAACAAATAAAAATGCTAGTATGTGATGTGGGTATACAGTCAGCGTCATACTATCATATCAAAGATAATATAATACAAAGATGTCGCATTCCATACAAACAATGTGAACCCAAAAATTAACGGCTGGGACCTCTCGAGAGGTCCCCAACATGTTGCTAGATGTTGCATTGGCAAAAATAAAGAGCGGAAACGAAGAATCGCTCTGGATACAATTTAAAATTTGAATTCTCTTCAAAATGTATATCTCAAAGGCAAAAGTATTTGTTTTTGTCTTTAGCAGGAATGGCATAGAGTACCTATATTATCTAGAGAACCGACTTCAGCGCTTTTTCTCTTTCACCCTACAAGCTGCACTGAGAGGATTTCCTCCACAAGGCTGAATATGTGTTAGTTGCCGAATGCATTTTTAATGGAATCGCACTAACCTAGTGATAATTTAATGGATATTGGCTCAGTTTTGCTCAGTTCTCAGTTCTCCCACCAGATATGAAATACTTTTTTTAAAACTGCATTATAAACCATGTTCATACTTCTTGTAAAAAAACTCCATCGCTGGAATTTGATCTCTCTTTTACTGAGATGAAAACAAAACACAAAAAGCAACCAACCGACCCTCAGTCACATCGGAGCTGCGATGGTGGAAACAACGCCTGCGTGCACGACTTTCTTTTCTTTTTTTTCAGTAATGTTCGTATTTTTGTATGTATCTTTTAAAATTAAAAGGATGGGGAGAGAAATTTGAAGAGAGATGCGCTATATCTACAATTCACACGAATTCACGGACAGGGATTTTAGGAGAGTGTTCTCTTACTGTGCTCAGATAAAATTTGCGGGTGTTTTAGGCAAGGGGGGTACGAGTCGGTTCTCTAGATAATATAGGTACTCTATGAGGAATGGTATGAATGACGTATAGATTTAATTCTTTATAAGGCTAGCCTTGTTGTAGCGATGGCGAGTTGAGAATACTTGCGTTTTTTTTTTTTTTTTTTGTTTTTTTTGCTTATCCTTTATTTATGTGATAATGGTGTGTATCTGTATTGTAGATAGACATGCAGTATATTTTTTTTCGTTCGTCGAGATCTTCGATCGAAGGGTAGTAAGGATTTTCTTTTGGTGCTGTTTTTTTTTTTGTGAGGTAGGTTAGGTAGGTATACATTATTATGTATGTAGGTTCGTACATAGTTGGTTATTTTGTATTATTTTGTATTCCTAAAGAAAATTATTTTGCATTAATTTATTTACGAGATAATTTAAAAGGTAGTTATGTAGGTGTGAAATGTTTGTACTTCGATTTAAGGAATATGTTATGACAAGGTCATTTTGCAAGGGTTTTTTTTGTATTCTATTTTTATTTTTTATTTTTCATTACTGTGATTAGGATTCGACTTTTTTTTAGTGTTTTTTCAACAGCTGTATCTTTGTGAAAAATAGTCGTACTGAGATGAAACAGATAGCAATCTTATTATTTGTATTCCTAGTTTTAAATAAAAAAAATTGAAGAGCTAGGTTTTCACCAAAACAAATTTTTAGTTCATTAAGTTAGTAATTTTACAACTTTTTTATCCTACGATTTTTATGTTTAAAGATTTTCTGAATGAAAAAATTGTTTTTTGTGTTTGATTACCAATATCTGGACAAATCTTAAATAGGCTTCATTTTAAAAACTATATCAGAAATTAAAAAACTTTGTTTGGTACGAAATATAGGTCGTTTTGGAGGCTTGCAATTAAAAAATATCTAACTTTATATTGTAATTTTCGAGTAAATATGTGTACAAATGTAACATTTTCAGCCCATGGCCGTGACCATATTACATAATGTGACTACATTTAAATAAAATTATAAATTCACCCATCAATTATTAACATTAATAGCTAAGACTTTGCAGGTATTTTCTACCGATATTTCTGTATAAAAAAATGTACGATTATTTTTTCTAAAATCTTTTACATAGAGTGTTAAAAACCTATAATTAATGCCAAATTTTAAATAAATCGACAGTAGCTTTTAAAATATTTTTAAAATATTGAACATCCAAATACCTATTTATTTTAGAAAATGTTGGTACATATTTATTAATTTAAGTTGGTTTAATTAAAGTTTTTGAAAAATAAATATTCTGCATAAATTGATGTGGTTAAATTTTGATCTATGGCGGCGAATTTTGTCGAAATTTGAATACCTATATGTTGTGGCACATTTTAATGAATCTTACTGCGAAAACTTGCTTAAAACCAATAATTAGGTACACCATCTTCATGCATTCATTAGAAAAGTATCTTCTCTGGGGATATTTCCTCACCATCAGGATTAAATTTTAAAATCAATAAAAAAAAATACAAAATAAAAAAAGAAAACATCGACTTTGCTTTATTTCATGGTTTGCCGCCCAAAACATGAAAACGAGTAAATCTAAGAAATCCTCACAAAAAATAATACAATAAAATAAATGTATGACATGAGAGATGAGGAGATCGCGATGAACCAAAAAATGTATCTACATTTTTACACTTACACTAGCATGTAAAGTTGGTATAGATACAATATACAAATATGAATATATAAAGACAAAAATAAGAACTAAGAAAAAATAGTATTAAAAAAAACCCTTTGCTCTTGTCCTGCCTACTGCTACGAAATTTAATTCCTATTCTTTATAGGTTTATAAGAGTGTAGGAGGCAAAGAGAGAAATGTTTTGGTTTTGTGACTTGAGAGATCACGGATTTTAGTTTTTATTGTACCTAACTGCAAATAATTGTGCAAGTGTTTGAGTTTTTTTTCATTCCTTGCTTTCTGGCAGAATCGTCAATTTAGTTTCATTATGCTTAGTGGCTTTGTGCAGTAAGCATCGTGGAAATCGAGCTACACAAAAAAAATTAAGAAAAATTAGATAACGATGTATAAAAGAAAAGCTGGAAGAAAATGTGCTTTAGAGCACTGTAGGAAAAGTCAGAGAACCTCAGATGGGATTAAGCTATTTAAATTCCCACCGGAGGATTCCGTTTTTGGTAAAATTTGGAGAGAAGTTTGTGGGGTGCAAACCGAAAATCAAAATATTTACCTATGTGAAAATCATTTTTCAGAAGAATTTATAGGTACCCTTAGACTGAAAAAGGAAGCAATTCCCTCTCTTTTTTTAACTTCTTCTGAAAATGATCCTCAAGGAATAACGCTTGAGGATCTAGCCAATTGTCGGAGTCCTTTTAAGCGCAGAAGAATATGTTTTGAAGGTCATGATGAACCATTTTGTTCAAATTGCGAAAAAAATATTAAAAATACACACTTTTATATGCAAAAGATAAATATTTTGCAAAAACAAGTAGCGGCAATGCGAAAAAAATTGAAATTGCAGGCAAAATTTCAGAAGCAAACGCAATTAAAATTAAACAGGCTAAGAAAATGCTGCACCAAACTGTCCGCAAAATCTTCTATCTCCCTTAAAGAAAAAATATATTCGCTAAGCATTTCAGACAATGCAAAAACTCTTTCGAATATGTAAGTAAAACCTAAAACTAAGTTCTGGACAAAAGATGAAAAATTATTGTCGCAAAATGTATTTTACAGATCCCAAGCCGCCTACAAGTTTCTTCGACATGGCCTTAACTTGAACATGCCTCATATAAGTTCACTATACAGGTGGGCACCTGTCAAAAATTTGCAACCAGGTTTCGAAAATTCAGCTTTTCCGATTATTAAAGCTAGGATTGCTGATATGACTGAAAGGGAAAAAAATGTAATTCTTGTGTACGATGAAGTCACCATAAGAAGAGACTTAGTTTACAATTCAAACCAAGATGTGATTGATGGCTTAGAAGATTCTGGTTTTGAAAGAACTTCAAAAATTGGAAAAAACGTTTGCGTTTTCATGATTAGGGGACTTTTTGATAACTGGAAATGCGTTTTTAATTATTTTGTTTCAGAATCAAATGTTAAGGGATCGGTTTTAAAAGAAATTGTTGAAAAAAATATTTCAGACCTAAATAAAATTGGCCTTAATGTTTTAGGCATTGTTTGCGACCAGGGCCCAAACAACAGGAACTGTTATAAATGTTTAGGAGTTCATTCAGTTGAAAAACCATATTTTTTTTTGAATGGTAAAAAAATTTTGGCTTTCTATGACTTTCCCCACATTATTAAGAACTTAAGAAATCTTTTATTGACTAGAGATATTGTTACATCAGATGGCTTAGTTAGTTTCAGTGTAGTTAAGGAGTTGTATGATTTGGAAAAAGATAAGGTGACAAGAACATGTCCACATTTGACAGAAAAACACTTAAATCCGTCATCATTTGACAAGATGCGTGTTTGTCTCGCGACACAAGTTTTTAGTCGCACTACAGTTGCCGGAATAAGAACAACAGTCGAAACAAACAATTTTAAAAAAAATTCTAAATCCACTGCCCAAGCAACTGCTTTATTTTTTGAACGGATAGACAGATTAATGGACTGTATGAATAGTGGTTCATTATTTGACAAAAACCCATTCAAGGCTGCTATTCAAGCAGGCAATGTAGTTTATAAACACATGAATGATTGTCTTGATTATGTCATAGAGTTAAAACAACTTAATGACCTAAAATCTTTCCCACACATTGACGGAATAAGACAAACTCTAACAGCTACGCTTGAATTATATAAGGATATGATAGCACACGACCCATCTATAACATATATTTTGACAAAAAGACTAAACCAGGACGTTGCAGAGAATTTGTTTAGTGTGGTAAGAGCAATGGGAGGAAATAATAAAAATCCATCAGTTTATGAACTGAACATGTTACTGGCAAAAATAATGTCTAGTAGATTATTGCAGTGTACCCCAATCTCTAATTGTTTTGATGATGAAGATGTACCTCTTGAAATAGATTTTGAAAATAATATGGAAAATGAATCAAGTGATTCTTTAATAGTAGAAAACGATAAGTTGATAGATAAAGCACTTTTTCAAAAAGAATATGAGGAATTTTTTGCGGTAGATACCTTTGAAGATGAAATAAAAATTGAACTCACTTCTCTTAGGTATTTCACGGGTTACGTTGCATTTAAGATGCTTCCTAAAGTAAAATGTCTTCGATGTGAAGAGTTTATTCTAAAGCATGATGAAGTTATAACCTGTCCGTCTGAGTTTCTTATATTTGCCAGAAATTATGCCCAAAATTCTGATTTCGGTAACCTCCGTGCACCCTCAGATTTATTTTTCCAAATTTGTAAGATTCATTCTGCAACGTTCGAAAAAATATTTAAAGAAAACAAACAAATAAAAAATATAAGAGAAGTCATGATTTCTGAAAGCATAAGATTGACAAGGGAAGAAAACAATGATTGGTTTGCAGAGAATGATATCTGTTTAGAACACAGAAAGTACATTCTCAATTTTTTTTTGACGGTTTTGCTCAGGAAACATTGTTTATGGTACGTTCAGAAGTCAATAAAAAGTAGTAACAGAAAGATCCAAATTCTTTCACATTAAAACAATAATAATCATGATATTCTCCTTGTCAATCTGATGCTAACATAAGTGAGAGGCGAGGGGACTCACTCGAAACAAGCACCCCAGAAGTGAGAGGCGAGGGGACTCACTCTAAACAAGCACCCCAGAAGTGAGAGGCGAGGGGACTCACTCTAAACAAGCACCCCAGAAGTGAGAGGCGAGGGGACTCACTCTAAACAAGCACCCCAGAAGTGAGAGGCGAGGGGACTCACTCTAAAAAAGCACCGCAGAAGGCGTACCATTTTTTTTCTTAAAAATATTTTGAAAATTTTATATATACAAAATTTTTTTTTTAAAAAAACGCTCTATAGATTTTTAAAATTTTTTCTCATAAATTGAGATTTTTATAAGAAATCAGATGGTGTACATCGCGTTGGTGTAAAATCGGTTTCAAAGGTTGTTGCAATCAATTTATGTCCAATCTTATTGATTTTTAACATTTTTTTTAATAATTCAATCTAAAATGTAAATTCCATGTATATGTGCAAGTTGCAACACGGTGCAATACTGTTCATATTTATGTTCTCACAAACTAGACTATGTTTTTGACAGGTGGCATAAAATATAGGATCCAATAACTAATTTATTTCAAAAAAATCGTAGGATTAAAAAAAGTTGTAAAATTACTAACTTAATGAACTAAAAATTTGTTTTGGTGAAAACCTAGCTCTTCAATTTTTTTTATTTCAAACTAGGAATACAAATAATAAGATTGCTATCTGTTTCATCTCAGTACGACTATTTTTCACAAAGATACAGCTGTTGAAAAAACACTAAAAAAAGTCGAATCCTAATCAAAGTAATGAAAAATAAAAAATAAAAATAGAATACAAAAAAAACCCTTGCAAAATGACCTTGTCATAACGTATTCCTTAAATCGAAGTACAAACATTTCACACCTACATAACTACCTTTTAAATTCTCTCGTAAATAAATTAATGCAAAATAATTTTCTTTAGGAATACAAAATAATACAAAATAACCAACTATGTACGAACCTACATACATAATAATGTATACTATAACCTAACCTACCTCACAAAAAAAAAAAACAGCACCAAAAGAAAATCCTTACTACCCTTCGATCGAAGATCTCGACGAACGAAAAAAAATATACTGCATGTCTATCTACTATACAGATACACACCATTATCACATAAATAAAGGATAAGCAAAAAAACTAAAAAAAACAACCAACGCAAGTATTCTCAACTCGCCATCGCTACAACAAGGCTAGCCTTATAAAGAATTAAATCTATACGTCATTCATACCATTCCTGCTAAAGACAAAAACAAATACTTTTGCCTTTGAGATATACATTTTGAAGAGAATTCAAATTTTAAATTGTATCCAGAGCGATTCTTCGTTTCCGCTCTTTATTTTTGCCAATGCAACATCTAGCAACATGTTGGGGACCTCTCGAGAGGTCCCAGCCGTTAATTTTTGGGTTCACATTGTTTGTATGGAATGCGACATCTTTGTATTATATTATCTTTGCAAATACTTTTGCCTTTGAGATATACATTTTGAAGAGAATTCAAATTTTAAATTGTATCCAGAGCGATTCTTCGTTTCCGCTCTTTATTTTTGCCAATGCAACATCTAGCAACATGTTGGGGACCTCTCGAGAGGTCCCAGCCGTTAATTTTTGGGTTCACATTGTTTGTATGGAATGCGACATCTTTGTATTATATTATCTTTGATCATATCTCCATTTTCAGCTTATCATAAGGGGGAGACAAATATTTTTTTTAGCTCGAATCAACAAGTTGTTTTGTTTACGTTTGAAAATAAGTGAGAGAAGAGAATAATGCAAAAGTAAGCAGTTGTAGCAGTGGCGAGGCGTCCATATAACTCGATTCCTGCCGAGTTACCTTTTACATTTTCTACTATGCAACAATGTTTACTTAATAATCAGCAACATAAAACCTACGGGATAAATTTAATTTGTATCTATTCATTAGCCTGCACAAGTTGCACACTCCACCACTGCGATTGAATTTTATTTTCAAGCCACATCACGAAAAAAAAACACACACACGTCATTTTCATTAGTATGTGGCTATGTGCATTCTTTCCACCACTCTATGTGCTCTGTGCACAAGCAAAAGCCAAAGCAAAGCAACCCGAAATCTGTCGCTGGATAGAACAAATTTATTTCCTTTCTCTTTTCTTCCTTATGATTTTCTGATTTCGACTCGACTCTGTTTAACACACGCTCTCTTATGCAAAATAATAACACGATTTTTTCCGACTTATTTGGTGATTTTTGTGAGTATCTTCTACCGCTGCGCTGTGCTGTGGTGGATTAATTGGGTAGGTCAGTTCTCTTAGTTACTTAATGAGTTTATGAGTTTGAACGTCTCTTTTTCCCCTTTCTTATGCAAACAAATAACACGCTTTTCTTCGACTTATTTGGTGAATTCTGTGTGTATCTCTTATCGTTGCGCTAGTGTAGTAGGGGCTGTTAAACAACAGCAGTCTGTTGGTATTAAATGAGCTGATTAAATTTGCTACCGTTTGAATAATTAAAATTCAGTTGGTTGTTTTTAATGTTCAATATTTTCTATATTTTAATTCAGATACATAATTATTTATAGAAAAAATGTATTTATTAATATTTTTTTACACACATGTTTGTGAATTTTTCAATTTATTTGTTGATTTATTTGGTTATTTATCTAACACATTGCAGTTCCTTATTTTTCGTCACATTAAGCATTAATTTTAATATTACCTACATTTGCCAGAAACGGTTTCTTTTATTAAGATCCTTGTAAATTTAAAAATTAATGATTTGTTGTTGGTACCTATAAAAGACTGGCTAAGTAGTTTGTCGTGGAAAGCTGATCTGCAATGCATTATTTAATTTTGCCTGCGTATTAATATGTTTTAGAACTCATTTACGTTTGCAGGTAATTAATTTACATCGACTTACCATTTCAAATTATTCACGCCACACCACTGAGTTGTAGTAGTATAGAAAAAATATATGTAGGTAAGGCTTGTTTCACATTTTTATTTTGATATTTGTGTTTTGTTTTAAAAATGATGATATGTATATCTGATTTCGTACATCATACGTTTTTTTTTAAATATCCCAGTGAGAAATTTCTCAAAATTAAATGGTGAATAACTAGCTTTTTCTTTGAGGAAAGGAAGTTACACCCGCCACTTTTGTGCCGAATCCCTTGAGGAATTTAACATGGGCATTGGGCATGTCGTTGGCGGTAGGCACATGTCACTTTCTCGATGAAAATTCAGCAACGAAATCACTACTTCGTTGAAAGTTGCTTGTTCACCAGTTGGACTCCTATTGAAAATGTGATGAATATTCAAGTGTAACTTGGTTATTCATCAATTCAGTATTTATGATATAAAATATGATGAAAATTCCTTAGTGAAATCACTAGACAAATGGGACTTTTTTCACAACTTCATTATTTGCAGTTGAAAAATATGATGAATTTTCAACGAATAAATACTAAAAAAGTGTAACTTGCTATTCATCAGCACATTAGCTATTTTTGGTGAAATATGTGATGAAAATTAATTTTTTTAAATTTGTTTACTTAGGTATTACCTCATTATCTGCCAGTGAAAAATGAGAGGAAATTAAAAAGTGAAATCATTACTTGGGTAAGAGTTACGATGAAAAATTAATATACCTACTGTGAATTTTATATTTCCAAGGGAATTTGTTTGTGAATGAATTTACGTATAACTTTTTGCCCATTGAATCTTCGTATGATTTTCCCCATAAAAATAACCATTTAACCAATTAAGCATTGAATGAATTCATTAGAATTTATTGTTTTGAAATGTTCCTTTTCTCATTTCTGTAATTTATTGCTCAACAGAATGAGTGATAAAAATCATGAACTGATGAAAGAATATACCTATTACTTTTCTTCATTTAAATCCTCATCCTCATATTTTATTTGTTGGGTCAGGTAAAGAACACGGCAATCTTATAGATTTGTATCTCTTTTCTTTTGCTGCGAAAATATTGATTACTTCTCATGAAAGAAATCATAACATTTTGTAACCTTTGAAAACATCGATTGTAATTCAGCACTTTTTTCAGAAATATTTTGTTGGGCGAAATAAAGAAGAGAGCGGCATCACAGCTTTATTTATTTTTCTTTCTCTCGCAAAGCAGATGAGTGGATTTAGATAACGAACTGATGAACTTATGCATTACTTTTCAACAATTAAATCATCGCATAATATTACCTACTAAAGTATAGGTAGATACTTTTAAGTCAGTAGGTATATAGAAGGGATTCTTTCAAAATGTTTCCTAATTGCATAGCATACAAGCAAAGATAATATAATACAAAGATGTCGCATTCCATACAAACAATGTGAACCCAAAAATTAACGGCTGGGACCTCTCGAGAGGTCCCCAACATATTGCTAGATGTTGCATTGGCAAAAATAAAGAGCGGAAACGAAGAATCGCTCTGGATACAATTTAAAATTTGAATTCTCTTCAAAATGTATATCTCAAAGGCAAAAGTATTTGTTTTTCGTCTTTAGCATAGAGTACCTATATTATCTAGAGAACCGACTTCAACGCTTTTTCTCTTTCACCCTACAAGCTGCACTGAGAGGATTTCCTCCACAAGGCTGAATATGTGTTAGTTGCCGAATGCATTTTTAATGGAATCGCACTAACATAGTGATAATTTAATGGATATTGGCTCACTTTTGCTCAGTTCTCAGTTCTCCCAACAGAAATGAAATACTTTTTTTAAAACTGCATTATAAACCATGTTCATACTTCTTGTAAAAAAAAGTCCATCGCTGGAATTTGATCTCTCTTTTACTGAGATGAAAACAAAATACAAAAACCAACCCGCCGACCCTCAGTCACATCGGAGCTGCGATGGTGGAAACAACGCTTGGATGCACGTCTTTCTTTTCTTTTTTTCAGTAATGTTCGTATTTTTGTACGTATCTTTCAAAATTAAAAAGATGGGAGAGAAATTTGAAGAGAGATGCGCTATATCTACAATTCACATGAATTCACGGATAGGGACTTTAGGAGAGTGTTCTCTTACTGTGCTCAAATAAAATTTGCGGGTGTTTTAGGCAAGGGGGGTACGAGTCGGTTCTCTAGATAATATAGGTACTCTATGGTCTTTAGCAGGAACGGTATGAATGACGTATAGATTCAATTCTTTATAAGGCTAGCCTTGTTGTAGCGGTGGCGAGTTGAGAATACTTGCGTTTTTTTTTTTTTTTTTTGTTTTTTTTGCTTATCCTTTATTTATGTGATAATGGTGTGTATCTGTATTGTAGATAGACATGCAGTATATTTTTTTTCGTTCGTCGAGATCTTCGATCGAAGGGTAGTAAGGATTTTCTTTTGGTGCTGTTTTTTTTTTTGTGAGGTAGGTTAGGTAGGTATACATTATTATGTATGTAGGTTCGTACATAGTTGGTTATTTTGTATTATTTTGTATTCCTAAAGAAAATTATTTTGCATTAATTTATTTACGAGATAATTTAAAAGGTAGTTATGTAGGTGTGAAATGTTTGTACTTCGATTTAAGGAATATGTTATGACAAGGTCATTTTGCAAGGGTTTTTTTTGTATTCTATTTTTATTTTTTATTTTTCATTACTGTGATTAGGATTCGACTTTTTTTTAGTGTTTTTTCAACAGCTGTATCTTTGTGAAAAATAGTCGTACTGAGATGAAACAGATAGCAATCTTATTATTTGTATTCCTAGTTTTAAATAAAAAAAATTGAAGAGCTAGGTTTTCACCAAAACAAATTTTTAGTTCATTAAGTTAGTAATTTTACAACTTTTTTATCCTACGATTTTTATGTTTAAAGATTTTCTGAATGAAAAAATTGTGTTTTGTGTTTGATTACCAATATCTGGACAAATAATGATGACACGTAAAATGTAAGGCCAGTTTGAAAAGCCAGAGCTTAATTTATACATGATTTTGTTAAAACTTTATGAAGAACATTTGTTTACCATTTGTGCGAATTAGAAAAAAGGACAAAAATAGGTACCTATATGTAGTGTTTTCATAAATCTACTCCAGATTTACCAATATTGATTACAATTCTAAACCTGTAACTCGTGTAGAACCGTTTTTATGAATGTTCAAAATCTAAAAAAGGCTTCATTTTAAAAATTATATCAGAAATTAAAAAACTTTGTTTGGTACGAAATATAGGTCGTTTTGGAGGCTTGCAATTAAAAAATATCTAACTTTATATTGTAATTTTCGAGTAAAAATGTGTACAAATGTAACATTTTCAGCCCATGGCCGTGACCATATTACATAATGTGACTACATTTAAATAAAATTATAAATTCACCAATTCATCAATTATTAACATTAATAGCTAAGACTTTGCAGGTATTTTCTACCGATATTTCTGTATAAAAAATATACGATTATTTTTTCTAAAATCTTTTACATAGAGTGTTAAAAACCTATAATTAATGCCAAATTTCAAATAAATCGACAGTAGCTTTTAAAATATTTTTAAAATATTGAACATCCAAATACCTATTTATTTTCGAAAATGTTGGTACATATTTATTAATTTAAGTTGGTTTAATTAAAGTTTTTGAAAAATAAATATTCTGCATAAATTGATGTGGTTAAATTTTGATCTATGGCGGCGAATTTTGTCGAAATTTGAATACCTATATGTTGTGGCACATTTTAATGAATCTTACTGCGAAAACTTGCTTAAAACCAATAATTAGGTACACCATCTTCATGCATTCATTAGAAAAGTATCTTCTCTGGGGATATTTCCTCACCATCAGGATTAAATTTGAAAATCAATAAAAAAAATACAAAATAAAAAAAAAAACATCGACTTTGCTTTATTATAAATAGGTATTTGGATGTTCAATATTTTAAAAATATTTTAAAAGCTACTGTCGATTTATTTGAAATTTGGCATTAATTATAGGTTTTTAACACTCTATGTAAAAGATTTTAGAAAAAATAATCGTATATTTTTTATACAGAAATATCGGTAGAAAATACCTGCAAAGTCTTAGCTATTAATGTTAATAATTGATGAATTGGTGAATTTATAATTTTATTTAAATGTAGTCACATTATGTAATATGGTCACGGCCATGGGCTGAAAATGTTACATTTGTACACATTTTTACTCGAAAATTACAATATAAAGTTAGATATTTTTTAATTGCAAGCCTCCAAAACGACCTATATTTCGTACCAAACAAAGTTTTTTAATTTCTGATATAATTTTTAAAATGAAGCCTTTTTTTAGATTTTGAACATTCATAAAAACGGTTCTACACGAGTTACAGGTTTAGAATTGTAATCAATATTGGTAAATCTGGAGTAGATTTATGAAAACACTACATATAGGTACCTATTTTTGTCCTTTTTTCTAATTCGCACAAATGGTAAACAAATGTTCTTCATAAAGTTTTAACAAAATCATGTATAAATTAAGCTCTGGCTTTTCAAACTGGCCTTACATTTTACGTGTCATCATTATTTGTCCAGATATTGGTAATCAAACACAAAACACAATTTTTTCATTCAGAAAATCTTTAAACATAAAAATCGTAGGATAAAAAAGTTGTAAAATTACTAACTTAATGAACTAAAAATTTGTTTTGGTGAAAACCTAGCTCTTCAATTTTTTTTATTTAAAACTAGGAATACAAATAATAAGATTGCTATCTGTTTCATCTCAGTACGACTATTTTTCACAAAGATACAGCTGTTGAAAAAACACTAAAAAAAAGTCGAAACCTAATCACAGTAATGAAAAATAAAAAATAAAAATAGAATACAAAAAAAACCCTTGCAAAATGACCTTGTCATAACATATTCCTTAAATCGAAGTACAAACATTTCACACCTACATAACTACCTTTTAAATTATCTCGTAAATAAATTAATGCAAAATAATTTTCTTTAGGAATACAAAATAATACAAAATAACCAACTATGTACGAACCTACATACATAATAATGTATACCTACCTAACCTACCTCACAAAAAAAAAAACAGCACCAAAAGAAAATCCTTACTACCCTTCGATCGAAGATCTCGACGAACGAAAAAAAATATACTGCATGTCTATCTACAATACAGATACACACCATTATCACATAAATAAAGGATAAGCAAAAAAAACAAAAAAAAAAAAAAAAAACGCAAGTATTCTCAACTCGCCACCGCTACAACAAGGCTAGCCTTATAAAGAATTGAATCTATACATCATTCATACCGTTCCTGCTAAAGACGAAAAACAAATACTTTTGCCTTTGAGATATACATTTTGAAGAGAATTCAAATTTTAAATTGTATCCAGAGCGATTCTTCGTTTCCGCTCTTTATTTTTGCCAATGCAACATCTAGCAATATGTTGGGGACCTCTCGAGAGGTCCCAGCCGTTAATTTTTGGGTTCACATTGTTTGTATGGAATGCGACATCTTTGTATTATATTATCTTTGATACAAGGCGATAAAAACCATGAACTGATGAAACTATGCATTTTTTTACAATAACTTAATCAATGCTTGCTGTTTCTCCTATGAAGTGGCCTTTGAATTCAAAGGTGAATTCAGCTTCATTTTTTAGTGAGGATGAAATTTCCTACTGGGAGGAAAAAAAAAACAACGAATAACCGTAGTGTGTACATCTTGAATTAAGTGCGGTCCTAGATGAGCTAAGAAAAAAATTTGAATTTGCCAATGAACCAAATAAAAGTGCTCCCTACCAAATTTTATTTTAGGCTCTAGCTCGTTGTACTGGGCATAGAGTACCTATATTATCTAGAGAACCGACTCGTACCCCCCTTGCCTAAAACACCCGCAAATTTTATTTGAGCACAGTAAGAGAACACTCTCCTAAATTCCCTGTCCGTGAATTCGTGTGAATTTTAGATATAGCGCATCTCTCTTCAAATTTCTCTCCCCATCTTTTTAATTCTGAAAGATACACACAAAAATACGAACATTGCTGAAAAAAAGAAAAGAAAGACGTGCACGCAGGCGCTGTTTCCACCATCGCATCTCCGATGTGATGTGACTGAGGGTCGGTGGGTTGGTTTTTGTGTTTTGTTTTCATCTCAGTAAAAGAGAGATCAAATTCCAGCGATGGACTTTTTTTACAAGAAGTATGAACATGGTTTATAATGCAGTTTTAAAAAAAGTATTTCATATCTGGTGGGAGAACTGAGCACTGAGCAAAACTGAGCCAATATCCATTAAATTATCACTAGGTTAGTGCGATTCCATTAAAAATGCATTCGGCAACTAACACATATTCAGCCTTGTGGAGGAAATCCTCCCAGTGCAGCTTGTAGGGTGAAAGAGAAAAAGCGCTGAAGTCGGTTCTCTAGATAATATGGGTACTCTATGGTACTGGGGCCGATTCTGGTTCTGTGTAAAAATGAATCAAATGCTTTCACTCTTTAATGCAATTCTCGTTCTGTGAAAAAAGTGAAACTAAAAGTCAAAAACATTCACATGAATATTTTGCTTTTACCCCGTCATTTTGATGTGAATCTTTGAAGAGAAAGGGTGAATACAAACAATCAATGCTCAATTCAACCACATCTCCTTCTCTGCCCTATTAATTCAAAATATTTCTATCTCAACTCTCAAGCGTTTCTCTTTTCTCTTAAAAAAAAAAGAAAATTGAGAGAATTGCGCCGACGACTGTGCAATGTGCAATACATAGAGTACCTATATTATCTAGAGAACCGACTTCAGCGCTTTTTCTCTTTCACCCTACAAGCTGCACTGAGAGGATTTCCTCCACAAGGCTGAATATGTGTTAGTTGCCGAATGCATTTTTAATGGAATCGCACTAACCTAGTGATAATTTAATGGATATTGGCTCAGTTTTGCTCAGTGCTCAGTTCTCCCACCAGATATGAAATACTTTTTTTAAAACTGCATTATAAACCATGTTCATACTTCTTGTAAAAAAAGTCCATCGCTGGAATTTGATCTCTCTTTTACTGAGATGAAAACAAAACACAAAAACCAACCCACCGACCCTCAGTCACATCGGAGTTGCGATGGTGGAAACAACGCCTGCGTGCACGTCTTTCTTTTCTTTTTTTCAGCAATGTTCGTATTTTTGTGTGTATCTTTCAGAATTAAAAAGATGGGGAGAGAAATTTGAAGAGAGATGCGCTATATCTAAAATTCACACGAATTCACGGACAGGGAATTTAGGAGAGTGTTCTCTTACTGTGCTCAAATAAAATTCGCGGGTGTTTTAGGCAAGGGGGGTACGAGTCGGTTCTCTAGATAATATAGGTACTCTATGGTGCAATATGTGCATGCGCTTCGGGGGAAATTATAAGGTGCTTCGGGTTCAATAAACAAACATTAGGACCGAAGGGTTAATTGTTTTTGCAATAGTTATATCGCAACAGGTAAAAACTCGGTTAACTTTATCAGTGCCAGAAGAGAATTTAATTCTTTTTCTAATTAATACTAAAGACACACATAGTGCATTTTTTTACCAAAAATTTTAAGCATTATTTATTTATTTTCATCAATTAGAGCTTTTAAACTAAAATAGACTTATGTACATATTGTATATCTTGTAAATAAAAATAATAACCTAAGAAAAGTACCTACTTGTTTCCCAAGAAATTATTTTACCAAGTTAAGGGTCGTTTTATTAATGACATTTTCAAAGTCAAAAAAATTGTTTTAAACACTTATCTATTTCATAAAAAACTTTTTTTTTATCATCTCATAAACTACACCTTAAAGTTTAAGACACCTGATCTTAAAAAAAAAAACTATTATCTAGCTTTAATGTCTCAAAGGTATTTAACCCCAAAAGTTAATTTGTCATTGTCATTCATTTAGTCGCAATTACAAATTACAATGAATCTACCTGTGTGCGTTTGTTGATGTCATTTATAAATCTTTAATTTTGATACAAAATAAAAAAATTGAAAGTCACGTTTTCAAATAAAAATAAAATTTATAGATATTCATCTTTTTATGGGGTTATTCTCATTCATTTTTTGTGGAAAGTTTTTCTCGGTAATGTTAATGAATAAATGCACATGATTCTTAGCCTTGAATTCTTGAGTTTCTATATTTTCCTTACATCATTAAATGTCAAGGGGGTTATATCGATGCCGGTGTTTAATAAAAAAAAAAAACTCTTTAATTTCATTTAATTTGTTTTGATGGCTATTTGCTTATTTGTTAGTCTCCATATTGTGTGTATGATGAACCTTATCCTTATGTATGAAAAGATGAAAACAAAAAAAAAATCTTTACATATGGCCCATGTTCTACACACTTAAGAGATACATAACTTCACTATAGGCATATGATCATAATTGTCGAAAATCGCTATAAAATGTGAAGTTATTTCCCTCACTTCAAATACGAAACAGCTTTGCTCAAAAAGTGAAATATTTTTCCACAAAAAAGTTAGTTGAGTTATTTCGCTTACACTTTTAAGAGATAACTTCACTTAAAAAAGTGAAATTATTTCCCACTGGAGGTAGAGTCACTTCCCATGTGAAGTTATTTATCCTATTCCCTACACTTCTGCAAAAATGTGGTCCACTGGGATTCGCCATTTGTTATTTAATCAAATACATTAAATGACATCTCCTATTCACGATAAGTACCTACTTCTTTAATGGCTTAACTTAAATTGATGACATTTTTTTTTTCGTGGGCATGTTACACTTAAATTCCTTTCAAAACTTTCAGAATATGGTTTTCTTATTTAATTAATAAATCAGTTTTAAGTACTACTTTGCCTACTTATTATTGTCTACACTTTCTCTTTAAATATGTCATTATAGGTACACAGTAATAAATTAATCTTTCACACCTTACAATGGTAAGTCACTTTGTACCCTTGAATAAGCAGATACATGTGACCCAGTCGTGCAGTTTTTTTTTTATAAGTAAAACTATTTTTCTTGTGCTATACATAGCTAGATGCGTACCTATACTCTTTAAAATCACCTGTCAATTTAAAGCTTATTTTAAATCTTCAAAGGTATTTATTTAGTCACATTAAATTTTTGCAAACAATTTTGACATTGTTAAATGTCTGTGTAAGATGACTGTAGGTACCAACATCAATAATCAGATACTCATCGATGAAGCATGTTTAAATGCTACTTAATACCTTACCTTAATATATAAAAAAAGAAAACACTGGAAAACTGCGTCACGAAGCCGACGACGACGCACCTTTTACTCAACATCGAGGTCAAGGTCATTGCAGAGCGTTGATATTAACCTCGATATGACAGAAGCGTGCTCAAGCTCAAATAACCAGACAAGCACAAAATATTCATATTCATTGTGGTCTTTTCGTTTAATTGTTTTGTAAATAAAACTATAAGCGTTAATGTTCTAACTGCAAATGTGCATTTAAAATGTCAACTATATTTGCTTTATGAGTGTGTCAAAGTTGTTTCTTTGCTTTTCTTATATAAATAATGACGCATTTCGTTCTTTTTTGTCGTGACAATAAATATGTCAATATTTTTATTAGAAAATATTTTTTGAATTTAAAACAATAAATCTTTGGTTTCCAATGTGGAATTGAAAAATATATACAAACTTAGCTATAAAGCCTGCGAAATAAAATCAAAACTGGTTAAGAAAAAAAAAAAAAATAATAATAAAAAATGAAACTATTTAAAATTTAAAACATTTTATATGCATAAGTAAATACACAGATATTTTACAGTTTCAACTAGACGACAGAAGTATTTTTGTCTTTGATAATACAATTTTACGCAACCTGACACTTTGGTATGAATTTTATAAACACACTTAGGTAGATAATTCATTTGTCTTTTTTGTGACAATTAGCAAAACTGAATTAAAACTGACCAATTGTACAATTGTTAAAATTGTTTAGCCTCGGTTCAAGATTTTAACCCACAGACTTTGTCGGATTTACTGCAATTCAAAAATGCTTCAACAATGTACCTAACTGGCATTATCACATATTAATTTGAAATCGGTGAATTAACTGAGGTTTAACAGGGGTTCAAGTGATTGTAAATCTGACCCTAAAGCGTGGTACATATTATCGATCATGACTGACAGTTTTGATCATGACTAAGCAACCATCTGACAGTTAAAACTGATGCTCACAAAAATTTTTGATATTCGGCAAATCCACCAAACGTCAGTGTGAAAATCAATAGTTTGACAGCTCTTGTTCTAGAGAAAAAATACAGTTTTTCAAAGACGCGACTAGTGAACATTGTGATTCATCGTTATATATGTAAGTGCATTTCTTTGTATTGTATTGTTTTCCCTTCAAGTAGAACTGTAAAATGAGAAAGAGAAATATAGTTTCTGGAAAAGCCCAATTTAATTCAGTTTAGCTTGATAAGTAAATTTTTATAATGTGTATTGAGACTTATATCTTGATCTATGATGAGAATTTGACGGTCATTTAAATTGATAAATGTGTACGCGCACGTAAAACTTATGTCTACCAAAGGTATCAGTCATTATCAATATAATATGTACCACGCTTAAAACTAGCTAACTGTTAACCAAACAATTTTCAACCTTTTCTGTGCAATTTTATAATGAGAAAAAAACGCCCTTTTGGCGCATAATGCATACTTTTGGCCTGTTAAGTAAAGTAAATGGCTAGAAATCTGCATTTTACTGAATATAATTCAATTAATTTTCAACTTAAGATAAACATTTTGGAATTGAAGTCGATTGAACTTTAAATTACATAAATTTAACTTTTAATTTACATTTATTTAAAAGTATCTATATCAGTAAGATTTTAGCTTACTTTCAAATTAACAAATGCAATATTATCTGATATTTTTGTATGACTCTTAAATAATTTACATACATTAATAAATCCTACATAATTTATGTTACCATCATCATCATAGATTTACGACAAAATCCCCTTGACGACATTTTGGAGTAAATATTCCGAAAACTACTTTATCTCAAGTCAAAAGTGACGATACAAGTCAAGCCTATCTTTACTTGCAAATTGCAAGTGAAATCATATTGCTTCCAAGACATCAAGTATAGTGTTTAGCTTCACACAGATTAAAAAAAAACCCATCACGATACCACTTGCTCATATAGCTAATTAAATGAATTGCTGGATCGCATGAACTTGCTCGTAGAAAATGATTAAATTCATAGGTCTTAGCGGGAAAATGTGAAAAAAGTCTAAAGGAAAAAATTAATTTCTTCTTGCACAAAAAAGTTATTTCTAAAATTGTATAATGGAATATTATTTGTACTATCAAGAAGTACCTGTGTGCAAATGTGGATCGAAATTGTTTGAGACGCTAATAAGGAAAGAAATACTAATATAAAAATAAAAAATAATAATTTTTCTCAAAAAACGTCAAACCCCTTTTTCCCGGAACCTGAAACGCATTTTTATTTAAATTACTTCGGGAATTACAGGTACAACATTTTCTTTTCTTTTCATTTCTGGTCAAAAATTACAACAACAACATAAAAAATGTCGAGTCAAAACTTTTGCCCAAACTTTTCCCAAATAATAAAGAAACAGACATATTATGTTCGAAATTTAAAGCAAATCGGTCTACCGGCTTAGGCCATACGAACGCATAAATGCTCATTGCTCAGACTCACAGGTATGCTGAAAAATACTTTTTTTTTAATTCTCCGTTTTCGTATACTGTTATGTTTGATTAAAAACTTTTATTTTACACGAAACCAATACTTGACATATAGAGCAAATAAAAAGTAAAGCAAACTATCGACTTTCGTGATAAACTTTTATGTAGACATAACAATGATGATCGTGCGTCGTCGTCATCGTCGTGGTCGTCAGTGTTGATTCCAACTACACTATAAACCAACCATATCCCACCATCATTAAAGCAGTCCACCAGTTCTTACTAGCGGAGGGATGCAAAAGTTGGTTTCAATCCCACAAAGAGACTATTGCGCAAAAATATCGTTTTTTTTTTTGTCTTAAAACCGAGTGCGTTTTAGGCTGTTTTCTATAAGTGCACACATGGTTGGTTCTAAACCAAATATTAGCCTGGCTTTATTTTCTGTAGGGAATTTATTTTAATAAAGACAAGTTTCTTAAATAAATCCACTTTATTAATAAAAAATACTTAATTATCTTCAACTAAAATGCTATTCAAAAATTAATTTACGAATATTTATTAAAAAACAACTCAGTGCTAATTCACGTTAGCAATTTTTAACCAAAATCTACTACATTCAACAAGAACCCCCACAATGAAGAGAACTTTTGGCACACACGCTTTCTCATTTGAGGTTATAAATAAAATAGTGTCACCAGCGTTTGTGTTCTTTTCATCTCTAGTCGTTGACAAAAATATTAATATAATTAGGTATAATAATATAAGGTTTTTTTTAACCTTTTTTACTCAATAATAATCTACCTACTTCGCTGGATTAGCTAATTAACGTGAATTAATTTAAATGTTGTTTAATTAATTAGATTTGGCACTTCACTGATTAAAAAGATTTGATTTGAGTTTATCAATAGGGGTGATCATGTATACCTAGGTATTGTAAATTTTTTAAGTGGAATTCTTTAAAATATTTTATTCAAGAAATAAAAGTTGATACCTTCTGTTAAAATAAATTCACTCTTTTTTCAAAAACAATTCCATTAATTTCGATAAAAACTATTTTTAAGCGCCCTTCGTTTCGTATAGGCTTAACCTAAAACCAGCCCTGTTCAACACACGACTTGTTGTAGTAATAGTTTGTAGATACTTTGAATCAGCTGCTCACTCTGCCTGTGAAAGGTGACTCTCATGAATACTTGGTAATAATAATAATAACCAAGCCGAAGTCTCTCTGCGGAGCTTGATGTTTTTGTAAATAAAGACTAAAAAATCGGATCAGTTCGATTCGGACTCGCGTCGTTGATATTTCGCTTCGGCAGTTTATAGATATTGTATCTTTTTGTTTGTTTGTTTTATTTTTCTTACGAAATGGGTGTATTTTATGAGATGAATATTAGTTAACTTGTACCTAGCCCCCTGCAAAAAAAAAAAAAAAAATAGAAAAATTGTGCAATATAAGTTTTGGCGTGGTCTTTGCATCACTTTGAAAAGAAAAGAAAACAAAAATTGGTTGTTTAAAAGAAGAAATTTTTTAATTTTTTTCTGTGTGAGTAAAAGAAAATTCGTCAAAATAGCGGTGTTACTTTGTTCCAGGATTGTGGGGTACATCATGCGGAGGTTCCTGCGATCCGCTATGATTGTCTTCAGTTGGTTTGTTGTGCCCTATAGCCGATTTACCAATATGAAAACTGCCCGCCAGAAGCTGCCACCAATCAAGAGTCATCTGCTTGAAATACCTGCTGTGGATCTGGCCAAACTTATTCGCACCAGAAAGGTGAGTTATGCATACACATATACCTGCTTAAATTATTGTTGTTGTATATTTTTTTTTATTTAAACAAAACAAAAGAAAACAATCAAACAAAGATGCAGCAAACAGTATACTGTGCGGCTGCGCAGCTGATGTGCAATGCAGGAAAATGTTGCATAAACATCAACATCAAGGCACGGTACTATACTAGCTGTGTGTAGTTTGTTAGGTTGTTGGGTAACTATCTTTACCATGCAACTAGTTTGTGACCAGCAAATTCGTGATTTCTTGTTTTTTTTTCCATCAAAATCTATTAAAATTTTTAGAAAATTAAAAATTGCCACATATATTTTTAATTTCCTTTTTTATGGTTATTAACCATTTTTCTTTTTTTATTATATCTTCTTTAAAAGATGCCCCAATTATTCCATTTTTAATGATTTGTATGAAAAACATAAAAAAGAGTGATGACTTCTGTGACCGCGGTTACCACTTTTTCATTTTAACTAACTACCTTTATTGACATGACGTATTTGATTTTGGTAGATTTGTATTAACAAGCAAATCAAACAGCTTGAAATTTAAGTGCCAATTCTGTTATTAATGTAAATTTCTAGAAAAAATTTACTTTTCAATTAATTTGTAATTGTTATTTATTTAATTGTTTTAGTTAATAGAGAAGTTATACACAAAACGTCAGCTGGTTCGTGCTTGAATAAGTAGAAAACCTAAATATTAGAAAAGTAGTATTTACAGGTAGTTTTGGCTCGATAGTTCAAAAAATAATCAATTATTTTTAAAATATGAAAAGTAACTAAATTATTCACGTTGGTTATAAGCACATCAGATTTTTTCCACGCTAAACCAGACCATACAAATACACGAGCGAAAATTCACAAAATTAATCTCGTATAGAAAACTATTCTGCTTAAAATAAATTAAAAAAACAAAACTTGATTCCAAATCACTGATCGGCAGATAAATATGGCCATTTTTTTTTATAAAAAAAAATTAATTTAAGACATTTTGACGTTCCATACAAACTATGAGTGATAATCAATGCCGGTAATACAGTTTTTTATCGGGGAGTTTGATGCCTAAAGTTGACTGGGCTTAACTAAGCCCATCTAGAATAAGCTGTAATTTTACAATAACGGAAAGAATGTCGGCATTCGGTTTTCATAAAAATATCGATAGCAAGTTTGTAATTCACGCCGGTAACACAGTTTTTCTTCTCTATTCTTAAGTTAAGCACCGATATTTTTTTTTACCACTTAAGATTCTTTGTTGTAGTGAGCTTGGGCTTACCAAAGCCATCACAGCAAACAATCACTGTTACAAAATGCCATGACTACCATTTTAGCTTTGTGGCAAGCATGCAAAACAAAAACTAATCAGCCACACTACATTAAAATAAAAAGAAAACTCATATAGAAAATTATTCATTTATATGAAATAAAATTAAATAAAAACATAGAACTTAATTTCAAGAGTCCTTTTTAGGCAAACAAACTAAATTCCATGACAATGACCGCAAAAGATTGTTCCATTTGATCACTCAGATAATTTGCCATTTCCATTCAAAATATCGATAGCAAAATGATAATTAGTGCCGATAAAATAGTTTTTATCGGGACTAAAGTTAAGTCGCGAGAATTATCTGATAGACTTAGCTAAGTCTATATTATGGATTTAAATTGTTTTTGTATTTACGTGTAAATTGCTTTGCTTTTTCGTCTTTATCATCATTATCGGCTCGACAACCGGTCCTGCCCTCCTTCAACAAGTCCACCTCCACCTATCCCGATCTCAAGTCGATGTTATCCTGTTGCGCACCCTAAGGCTTTGGGTGTCCTGGTCTACGCCATCTCTCCGCTGTACCATAAAAAGTCTTTATGGACTTTCAAAAAACACGCCTAATAGGTACAGAATAATACAGAACATAAGTACCTATTGTCAAGAAAACAATCGAAACGTTTTTTTTTAATCCAATTTAACTCGCGCTAAAATTAACAGAGAAAGGATTTAAGTCAAAAGCTTGTTCATATGTTTAAGAAGCGGTGGACACAACAGAAAAAATTCGTTTTGCATCAGCAACATATTTAAAACTCAAAACAACAAATCCTGTTTTGGCTTAAATTAAATCCAGAAAAGTTGAGGGTTAAATTAAAATATAAATCGATGCTACCACAGCCAAATTATCATATTTTTATCGATAATTTGGGTGGAAATTTCATAGTAAATATTTTCAAAAGTCAGTATATTATTTTATGCACTAAATCGTATCACCTGTCAGATTCGGTGCCAATCGTGTTTATTTCCATAAATATTGGAAATAAAGTCGAACTCCGTCTCTTTCTATGTTCGGCTTTACTTCTACAACGAAAGAGTAATTATGTACGCCGAAAAGAAGATTGTTATAATATAGGTGAAATCGAAGCGCCAATAATGCCGCTATAAATGTCAACAGTCTTTGTCAACAGTTTTGGACAACAGTCCCTGTAGTAGCCGGCTTCGAGGAGTTCGATTTCGACTCCCTCTTCCTTCATCTGTCCCGCTCACGCTCCGTTGCTGCGCTTAGGATATATTCAGTCCTCAGACAGGCGCGAATGTCAACAGTTTTCTTGGACAACAGTATATAAAGTTAAACAGTTATTAAATCCCACTTTAAGTATGGGTCTGAATGCCAATTCAGAAAGAGAATAACACCCGCGCGTCTTAGTGCTTTTTTGCGGTGCCACTTAAAAAAGGAAAACAAAATCCTGCGGATGTTATTTCCTTTTATTTTAAAAATAAGACCCACGAGCTTTATTTCCGCGGGGCTTATTCTACTGCTTCGCATTTCACACTTCGTTTTTGTATTCATATTTATTTGGTTAACTAAAGTTTTACTACGAGCTCAAACGAGCTCATGACTGAATAACTGGCTCAGCTGATTTTTACATGCAAAAAAAAAAGAAGTTTTTTTTTTGTTCTATAAACAATAACAAAGTATTTTATTACTGAGTTGGGTATTCACTTTTTTTCAAAAACACGGCTACTGGTTATTTTCAAAATTATGCTTTTATCGCTGAGCTGTGATTGAACACTTTTACATTCATATTTTATTTCTTCTTAGACTTTTTTTAATTTCGTTTAAAAGATTTTCGTAATGTTTAAAACTTTTGCAGACATTTTCTTTATAAAGTGGCAACTATGGATGTGTCATGTGTGCTTGGAGGCGTATATTTCAATCTGATTTCGATTTTTGTCTGTACGTTGATCTACATTTACAAACATATTTAGTTTGAGGTCAGATGATTTAAATTGTCATATATTGTAATTGCAATTGAAATAAAGAAATCACTGCTGTTGCAAGTCTAATATGTACATTACTAAATAACTACATTTTTTTGTTTGCTTTTTATTCAAAAGTTATTACATACATATATTCATTTCGCAAAAGTTCATTGAGAAAACATGTTGAACTATGGAATTTTATTAGTTCAACTGTCTCATTTCTATTAAGATTTGATTTAACTTTATATGGAAACTTGTGAGTTATTTTTTATATGTGTATTAAGTATTGGTTATAGGCTTTAAAAAATGACAAGTTGTGATGAAGCTTTCAGTACACAAACACAAAAGAAATGAAAGAAATTTATTAAGATTATATGTATGTTATATTTTTGTGATACGTTTAAGAGAAAGGATATTCAAAATATACTCGTATAAAGTTTTTATTTCAATTTAGTAATAAGAATAGATCATGAGATGATTTTAAGTTTTTCAAAACTTTTATATCAATTTTGTCGTTGGTAATTTGCATAAAATTTTATTTTAAAAAAGATCCAAGATTTGTTGCGATAAAAAAAATAATTTTTTGTTTCATTTTTAACAAGTATACGCCATATAGTGTTCCATTAAAAAATCTGATATTAATTACATATTTAGGAATTATTTATTTATTATTGCCACAATAAATTGTCACAATTTGCGTCAACTGAACCACACAATTATTTTTACGAATGCATTTTATATGGATTTACTCAGACCGAGAAAGAACATGGAATAAAAACCTGGTAACTACTTAAAAATTTACCCATTGAAAAAGACTTAGCTTTTTATAAGCTTTCTTAATAAAAAGATATTTTCGTTTTTATCTTAACAACAGTTAAGATTGCGGTCATCAGTTTCGAAGTTTGAATTTTATATTGAAAACCTGACTATACATTATACAATAAAAAAATCACTGATGCTAATGGTAAAAACTCACAACTAAAATTAAAACTTAATTTTTAATCAGTGAAATAAATGAAAATTTTTTCCAATTAAAAAACAACATTAGAATGCAATAGATTTTCCTTAAAATTTTCAACATAACGTCAATTCGCAGCTAACTGTTTATTAGTAAATATTTGAATTCGTGAATTAATATTTGATAAACGTTTAAGTTGATTTGTAAATTAGAAGATGACTAAGCATTTTTTTATTTAAAGGGATGTACATTTTTTTAACATGTAATAAGTCGATTTTCTATACTCTTGGATATTGGAAAATAGTAAAAATCGTCTAAACCTATAATGCTAAAATTTTTTCATCTCAAAAAGATTTTCAGAAAAATTTTAATAGAATTCCACAGAAATTCATTAATGATAGATATTAAAAAATTTATTTTCAAATTCAAAGTTTAGAAAAAAAAATTAAAACAATTTTTGTTACAAACTGGATATTTTTAAATTATAACTTAAAAATTAATATTTCCTGTTTTAAGAACTGAAATATATGAGAATATTGAAAATAACAAAAATAGGTTTCCAATTTAAATTTAAACAATCCTATTTCCACTTTTAATTTAAACAAAAACATAAGTTAATAATGCGAAATTTTGAAAAAAATATTTTTTTATAAAGTATTTGCTTCAACCCAACCTACATGATGAATCTCTCTTATCTATTTTCGCATCTTATGCAAAACACCCTGTAGGTATAACTATAAAAAACTAATAGAAAATTTTTTTTCAACTTTTTCCACTTCCGCCTCAATGTGAGACAGACAGACCAAAAAATGTAATGACGAAAACAACTTTTTTGAACTTCTTCATTGTCGTATTGTTAAGTTTGGTTTAAAGTTTAAACCTCGACCTTAACCAATACTAAGGTACCATATGAAGAAGTAACAATTTTTTGTATTATTAATTAACAAAATGTGTTTATATACATACAATTGCATTAAAGGTCAATAGTTGAATGCACAGTACATTCAATAGTGAAATGAAAATAATATAACCCATAAGTAAATTTTTTGTTGTTGTTAAAAATATTCTAGGAAATTTTTCTTTAATGATTTTGTTGTTTCAATGATTATTTAGTTTCCAATTAAAAGAAATCAAAAAGTATAATTTAATACAGTAAACGCGTGTGCATTTAATTGTTTGATATATACATACATATGTATCTCTATCTACTTATAGATGTGTACACAAAACGTACCTTGGATTTCTAATTTTGAGTCGTAAAAATATTATCTGAATCATTCAGGCAGAATAATGTTTCACTTTCTGTATAAAATGTTATGAGCTTTGATTAATTGTGGCAGCTAAAATGAATGTGTATCACATGATCGAATTGAATACAAAATAAAGGGTACTTTTGTAAGGTGTCAAGTATTATAAATTAAAATCCATTACTCAAAGGGCTTGAGTTTTACTGCAATTCTAGTCAATAAAATTGAATTTTTTAAAGACCATTTTAAAATTCTTAGCACTTAAAATTTTTTTTTCTCGTCATTAACCTAGCCAAGGCAGACGCAAGCAATAATTCATAAAAAATTGGATGGTATTTACAATCATAACAGTTTTGAAGAATCGTTAAATTAAATTTAGAGAAGAGACAAATAAAGTACACTCTATAGAACTCTTTTTTCTCTTTGAATTTGATTTACTGCAACGGAAGATAAAAAAATCTCATTCTATCACTCTTAAAAGAATAAGCCCATGGATTTCAGAAATTTAAACTTGCCAAATTCATCAAACGGTAGTGACCTCAGTTAATATTGAAACCAATGCTATTGTCTTCCTTTTCGAATAAGTAGC
Source organism: Epistrophe eligans (assembly GCA_951394125.1). NCBI lineage: Eukaryota > Metazoa > Arthropoda > Insecta > Diptera > Syrphidae > Epistrophe > Epistrophe eligans. The sequence goes on along the minus strand of OX596028.1, from coordinate 53,401,809 downwards.
TACGGAGCGGTCCACAATCCACACCAAACATTGACTTTTGCGAATATATTTGCACTTGGTGGGCTTGCAATGGTGATTTGTCTTTCTTTAGATAAACAACATATGTATAAATCAACATGGTTGCCATGAAAGACTGTCAAATTCGATTGGAAAACACTTTAACACAGAGCTATAATAATCGGAACGCCACATAAAAGGTCGTACAGAACTGAGCTAGTACAAGGAACTCAAAAGACCTGCCCTAAATATACAGAATACAACGTGTTGTGCATCACAGTACACATATTTAAGGTAATAAAATCGTTAGCGTTTTCATTTTTGTTCAGTTCTGTGCATCTGTCAAAATCTAGGAAAATGGTGGATCCAGTGCCCCTTTTCTTATCTAATTTCAATATTTTAATGTTATTTCTATTGATGCGGTGAGGAGTTCTTGTAGGCACTGGAAAAGCCATTTTTAACTTCTGACACTTCCAACTTTGACAACTTGCGCCTTATATTTGTGTTCTGTGGTTGTGCTTGTCGCTATCCCATCTTTTTCTTTTGTAACCCATAATCACTTCTTGAAGTAAGGTCCAATTTTTGTACCGAAAATAATGAAAATAGAATTAATTTTTCATTCACCCACCATAATGTACTATTTAAAAAGAACATCCGAATAATATTGTAGCCTATTATTTTAAAGCTCGATTCTTCTCTTCTGAGAAGTAACAAATCACAAGCTCTTTTGACTTGTTAGGATTGTTGTAATTCGATAACGTCTTTCGAATTCTAAGATAATAGTCAAAAGGAAGCTCATAACGAAACTAACCATAGCAAAGGTTAATTTATTGGTGCATTGCAATAGGCCTCACGGAAATAAAGCCCGTGTGTCTTATTTTCCAAAATAAAAGAAAATAACTACCGCTGGCTTTTCTACCTTTTTGAAATGGAAATAAAACCTGTGGGTTTTAATTCCTTCTTCTTATATGTTTCAATTCTAAGAATATTTTTATTCACTAAGTAACAAAAAAAAAAAGATTTTAGACTTTAGTCGTGTTTTTTTGGGAAAGCTATTCACAGTACAGTTATTTTTACACGAGTTGCAAATACTGTCAATAAAAGCAGAAGTATAATGCTACTGCGGATGGGTTAGTAACGTTTATTCTGATGGAGTTGTCCATTTTATGTAACTAAAATTAATTTCTGTTCTAAGTTATTTTTTGTTTTGCTATTCCTTTGTAGCAAACTTTCTTTTATTTGCGTTTATTTTAATAATTCTGACAGCTGTTATTCGGCAGTACCAAATGTGAATTATAAAATCTAGGCTACTGCGGACGGGTTTTTTTTTGGAAACTTCTTACTATACTATTTATAAAATTCGAAAAAAAACACGGCTATTGTTAACAGTTTGCTTGGACAGCTGTAGTAGTGGTAGTAGTGATTTTAATTTGATTAAATTGACAGAACGATCTTGGGTGGGCCGCTTCGCAGGTTCCAAGGATTTAAACTCCATCTCTGGGTCCTCTGTCCCGATCACGCAACTCTGTTGCTCCGCTAAAGGTATGTTCCGTCGTCAGGCATGCGCCAAAATCAGCGGTAACAGTAAAATGTTGAAGTATACAAAGTACATGTATAATTTATTGAATCACGCTTAAAGAATGGGTCTTTATGCCAATTTAGAAAGGGAATAACTCCCGCGGGTGATAATGCTTTTTTGTAGTGGGTCTTATTACCACCCCAAAAAGGAAAAAAATGTCCGCAGGTGTTATTTCCTTTTGTTTTGGGAAATAAAACCTAGGTTTTTATTTCCGTGGGTCTTATTGCTGACTATTAAAAATGTTAAAAATAATGGGTGATTTTTTAAGAGGTTTAGAACTTAAAAAAAAAAAAAAACACAAAAAATTCGAAAAAATGAATGAAATATTTATTTGAATCGATAGTTTGAACCTTGCAATTTAATGTTTAAAGATAATTTCATGCAAATGTTGACCGCGGCTGCGTCTCAGGTAGCCCATCCGCTGAGTCCAATTTTGGCATACTCTTTCACACATATCGGCCGGTATCTCACGAATGAATGCATGGATGTTGGCTTCCAGTGCGTCAATCGAAGCGGGCTTGTCCCTATAGACATTAGCCTTGACATACCCCCACAAAAAATAATCTAATGGTGTCAAATCGCACGATCTAGGCGGCCAATTGACCGGCCCGAAACGTGAAATTAACTGTTCACCAAACTCGCCTCGCAATTGCGCCATTGTTTCGCGTGCTGTGTGGCATGTGGCACCGTCTTGTTGAAACCACATATCATGCAAGTCAAGAACTTCCATTTCGGGCAAAAAAAAGTTTGTTATCATCGCTCGGTAGCGTTCACCATTGACAGTAACGCTGCGATTCGCATCATCTTTGAAGAAATATGGCCCAATAATGCCGCCGGCCCATAAACCGCACCAAACAGTGGCTTTTTCGGGATGCATTGGTAGCTGTTGCAATGCTTCTGGCTGATCTTCACTCCAAATGCGGCAATTTTGCTTATTTACGTACCCATTCAACCAAAAATGAGCCTCATCGCTGAACACAATTTTTCGATAAAAAAGCGGATCCTCGGCCAGCTTTTTGATAGTAAAATTTTGATAGTAAAATTCAATAATTTGCAAGCGTTGTTCATTTGTAAGACGATCCATGGTTAAATTGCAAACCAAACTGAAGCTGTTTGACAGTGACACAAGGTACTAAACACACGTCAGCTGTCAAAACCAGTGTTGCCAAAACCAAACCAGCTAAAAAATCACCCGTTATTTTAAATTGGTCCGCAGAAATTTATTTAAAACTAAGAAAATGCAAGGTTACAAATATTTAAGTAATAAAATGAGTGAATAAATACGTTTATCTATTATACATATGTACCTATGTATTTTCAAAACGGAAGTGAAAAATCTTTATAAAAGTATAGTGTTTTGGAGAGCGTACCTGTGGGTTATTTTTTGTCTCTTGAAATCGGCACTTCAATCCTAGCAAAATCTGTGCTAATCATGATCGTCATCATGATCGTGATCGTGATAGTGATTGATAATTTTGTTCGGCTAGCTGACCGGTTGTTAGGTGATATAGCTCCCGTTAAAGTTTTTTTTTCTTTTAATTTCCATTGTAAAATGCAAATGAATTGTGTTTAATTCTGAAAGGATAGACTCTGTTGACAAATTCGTAGATTGCAACTATAATTGTAAGTATATGTACATTATTAGCAACATGTTTTTCTTGAAAAAAGTGAATGAACTGCTTTTATTGAAAGGTAAATAGATGTACATATACAATAAAACATACATGCCCTCTTATACATATGAATATATATATTTTTTCTTTATTCTTAATTACATATATATACATTTATGTATGTTACTTTTATTTGTGTGTATGATGGTCTTTGTTAAAGCTATACATGAAGGTTTCTTTAATTATGAACTTTAAGTACATTTCCTAGTTATTTTTTTCTTTTGACTCTGACAATAACAAACATTTTTGTCGGTTTCTATAACAAATAATAATAATAATAATTGTTATTTAAAAAAAAAAAACATTTGATAATTTTTGTTCATTACCTTGTGTTTTCTTTTTATTTTGTTAATTGCTTTTATTTGTGCAACACTTTAACATCTCGTTTACAACACACACTTAGAAAAACCACATCGAATAAAAAATTATTAAATTTAATTGCTATACTATTAAGTTGCTTTTAAGGAAATTTTTCTCATCGTTAAAGAATTATTATAATCTCGCTTTTTAATTGTGAAGCACTTAAAAATATAATTTATGAATAGTTGGGAATCATACTGAAACAACTAAATCATTTGAAATTATTATTTTGCTATGTTTAATTATGTTTTGTAAAACACGTGTCATATACCTATTTATAAATAAAGAAAAATAACACATAAAGAAAATTTATAATTATTAGGGGCAAGTTATAACTTTCATTCAAAACCATCATTGGAATTTTTGTTTTTAAGTTGTAAGGCACTTAAAAAGCAAAATTAATGATTATTTTGATGCCAACATAAAGCTGATGACTCAAATAAAAATTCTTGCCAATTTTTTTTTTTTTTCAATCTAGCCCAACCTTTGATATGAAATGAATTTCTTTATTTCAATGATTGAACTCCTTACCATTGATCATTGAAAACTTAGAAGGCATTTACGTGGAAGGTTGGGCCAAAATTTAACATTTTGTTGACTAGAAATAATAAATGAGTCATCAGCTTTAGATTGGCATCAAAATAATCAGTGATTTTGCCTTTAAAGTATCTCAAAATAAAAAAATTAAAAAGTTCAATGATGAGTTTTTCAATAAAAGCTATAACTGGCCCCTTAGTCTGTGTTTTCTTTACGCAGTTTGATTTTATAATAACTTATTTAATTATGCAGATTGCAGGGTGTTTTGCATAAGATGAAAATAGTTGTTAACGGCTTTTAGTCCACAAATATTTTGGAGTTTCGTCCCGGCGATCTCACTTGGATTCATTAGTTGACTATAGTGAGGGCCTTGTCAATATGCAATTTTTGTTAAGTTTAAGTTAATCTCAGAATGTGAAATGAGTTAAGCTATTTTTAATCAATAATTCAACAAGTCTAATAAAAAAAGGGCTAAGTCTTCTACTTGGCTGAATTATTTCAGTAGTATATAGAATTTGTATTATTAAAAAAAATCCTTCATATTATGAATTATATATATATATATTATTAAGATGAAAATATTAATACATACCTCTTAGCCCCTTTTCCGAATTAAGTTAAAGAAATATTTGTCAACAGTTTGCTTCGACAGCAGTAGTTGTGATTTTTATTTGATTAAATTGACAGCAGTTTCTTGCGTGGGCCGCTTCGCAGGTTCCAAGGATTTAAACTCCCTCTTTGCTCCTCCGCTCATGCAACTCCGTTGCTCCGCTTAGGGTATGTTCAGTGTCGTTAGGCAGGCGCCAAAGTCGGCAGTTTTCTGGATAACAGCATAAAGTTAAAGTATATAAAGTACATACATACATACATATATGAATTATTGAATCATACTTTAAGTATGGATCTTCATGCCAATTCAGAAAGGCCATAACTCCCGCAGGTGTTAATGCTTTTTTTAAGTGGACCTTATTGCCACCCCAAAAGGAAAAAAATTAAATGATTCTTATCCTAAAAAGAAAAAAAAAATGATTCTGGATTTGCTTTCAAAATCGTTCCAGAAGTTTTCCTATATTGAATAGAAAAGGCCATTAATTTAATTGTTTGAAATATGTAGTTCTCTTTAGGTTATTGACAAATTTTGTCACATAAAATGTCATAAAATATGATTACAAAAAGTTAACCATATTAATTTATGACTTTTACGACACAAATTCTTGTCGAAAAGTTTATACGAATCGTTAAAGAGGATTTCTCAAACATATTTTTACAATTCGTCAACGACATTATTGCTGTTATCATAAAATGACCACTTTATGTTTATATATATTATGATTGTGCAAACAAAGGTTATTGATTCACTTTGTATTGTTATAAACTTATTTGATCACAAAAAAACGAAATGAACTAAATGACTATCGAAGTTGGATTAGGAACAATTTTTGGAGCGTCAACTAAACAAACAAACAAACAAAAATAACAAAAAACACTTCAATTAATAATAGAAAAAAAAATAAATGTAATAGAAATAAATTAAGGTTTAAAATATGTTAGGAATCGTAATCGATGTTGCAATTGACGCATACAAAGAAGGGTCCATCTCCGGCTACTGTACATTTTATATGAGACCATTTTTGGCAAGTGTGGCACTGCATCCACTCCTCACATATAAAATATACATATTAAATACGTTTATTTAGAACAGCGGGGCTAGTTGGATTTGGATCTCCTGTTCTAACTGACCCTACCCCTGGTTTGATTAACATATTTCGTCATAAATATAATAGAACTCAAAACTGTTCAATTTAACGCACAATAAATGAATAAACAATATATTAACTTATAAAAAACCTTGCTTCAGTCCTTAATTCTGGTTTTTCTCACTAGGAAAATAAAAAAAAAACTTTCTTATTCGTATTTTTTACTTTTACCCCCAAAAATGATAAAACTGTGAGCGGTTTCCGTTCTGTGGACACAATGGAACTGAAACGGGCATGAAACGTGCTGATAATAGAGCACGCTTTGGTCGTGTTTGATCATGTTCTTGTTGTACTTTTGGTTTCTGAGTCATTCGTCTGGTCCAACTTGCCCGTTGTCCAACTAGCCCCGCTCTATCTAACGCTTTTTTTCAGTAAAATTAAGTCTAGAAAAAGTATGACTCACAGATTTAAAAGCTGAATCACATTCTGAGATTAAAAAAGCAAGCTACTTATAACATATAAATTAATGAATTTAAATTATAGGAGTAATACTTTTTATACTAATTAATAAAACATAAATTAATACAGATTAAATTAAATAACATTTTTGTATTTTTTTTTTTTTTTTTAATTATAGATTAAAAGTGAAGAAGTGGTACAGGCCTATATTGAACGATGCCAACAGGTTAATCCGCTTATCAATGCCATCGTTCAAGATCGCTTCGAGGAAGCGCTTGATGATGCACGTGAGGTCGATCGCGTCATCGCAATGGGTATCAATTCAGTCGATACTATGGAAGAACTCACTCCACTTCTAGGAGTTCCAGTTACAGTTAAGGAAAGTATAGCTGTCAAAGGCCTTACCAATCAAGCTGGACGGGTTTTTAAGACACCACAAATTGCCAAATCAGATGCTCCTGTTGTTGAACAGATCAAGAAATTCGGTGGAATTATCATGTTGGTGAGCAATACACCAGAACTTTGTCTTTTATGGGAAACATACAACAATGTTACTGGACAGACTAAAAATCCCTATGATTTAAAGCGAACACCCGGAGGATCTTCCGGAGGTGAAGCAGCATTATTAGCTAGTGGTGCATCTTTGCTTGGACTTACTTCAGACATTGGTGGATCTTCACGTCTGCCAGCAATGTTTAGTGGAATTTGGGGCCACAAACCTACACCATATGCGGTCTCATTCAAAGGTCACCATCCAACTAGTGACTTTCCTAAATGGGGAGATTTCTTTACAATTGCTCCAATGACACGTTACGCCAAAGATCTTCCACTTCTCCTGAAATGCATGGCCGATCCAACTGGTCCTAAGTTGACTTTAGACAAAGAAGTCAACGTTAGTGGTATACGCTTTTTCTTCATGGACAACGATGGCCCATCCGGCATGATGCGTCCACTTAGCAAAGATCTGCACGCAGCTATCAATAGAGTTGCTGGAGATTTCAATGCAAAACGTGTTAACATTCGCAAAATGAAATGGTCCTTAGACATTTCCCTATCAGCTATGCTGACTATGAAAAATATTGAGACAATTTATCATAAAACCGAAGAAGGTGAACGACCGAAGACCGTTTGCACCGAAACTGTTAAATATTTTTTCGGTTGTTCGGATAGTATTCTGCCATCTGTCATTTTCGGCCACTTGCAGAATTTTATGAAAATCATACCCAATTCCAGACACAAGCATCTGGCTACCATTATCGAGGCTCTTAAGACTGAATTCATGGAACTCTTGGGAACAGACGGTGTGTTCCTCTATCCAACATTCCCTAATACTGCTCATCAGCATTATCAAATTTATCACAAGCTTTTGGAGCCCATGTACATGGCTATTTTTAATACTCTCGGTCTGCCTGTAACCAACTGTATGATTGGGTTGGATCGTCGAAATTTGCCAATGGGCATACAAGTGGTAGCCAATCCGGGTCAAGATCATCTTTGTCTTGCCGTGGCTAGAGAAATGGAAAGGCGATATGGTGGATGGGTGCGGCCGCCTACAGAAGAATCCTCGAATAAATTGGCGTAATCATCTGGATTAACATCACACATGAGGTTTTTTTTTTTTTTGTAAATATATGAATTCAACTTAATAGGTTATAGTTCAAAAAACTTATCACATTAGGCTATGTAAAATTTTACAAAAACTCATTACATTTTTTAAAACAATTTTTATTTGTAAACTTTAAAAAAAAAAAATTTATTTTTTTTTCAATTCGGGGTATTTAGCCATTTTGTTATTATATTGCATAATACATACATTATTATTATTATATATATTTCTTTTAATTGAATACGAACAACATATTTCTTCATCAACAACAAAAAAAAATTTAATAAAAAAATAACTATTATATTAAAACATTGTTTTTTTTTATTTTTTTATTTAAATTATAGTCAAAAGGAGCTTATTGCTCTCATACGATTTTACTGTTTATAAGTTGGCTATTAAAATCGTATTAAGGGTTGAGTTAACAAGCACAAAAATATACTGCAATTGTTTGTAATTGAAAGTAAAATTCCTAGTTAGGAGTAGTTTTCCTAAATTTTTGGTGCACCAGATATTTGACTTAAAAAAAAGGGGAGTCCCGACTTTTTTGTGGCTTTTTGGAAAGGGTAACGCTTAGAGTAAAATGTCTGAAACTAAAAATTTTTTGTATTCAAGTGATTTTTCTTGATTTTTTTTTAATCAAAAATCTTTTACATATTACATATGTACTTTGAAAAAGACGTTTTCGACCATTTTAAGGGGACGTCTGGCAAGGAAGAAAGCTGAAAGGCAAACAGTTGAATTAAGTGGTTATATCCCTGACACAATAATTACAAATACAAAATCGCCACTTTAACCCTCCACAGCCAGAGGCTAAGAAAAAACAGTGGCAAACTATTGAATTTGATATCACGACGCTTATGTTAACATATTTAAGTTAAACATACATCAACTCCACTCCCAAAATTTGCTTTCGGCTCTGGCACTGGCAGTATTAAAAAAGTTTTCATATCCATGAGCTCCTTTCAATATTTTCGAAATAATTGGATTTTTTTTATTTAGCTATTACAAGTCCAATTAAAAAATATTCTATAACTATTTACTAGCCTATAGCATTTACTTGCTGAACGTTGTTTGAGAAGGTCGCACCGAAATGCGTTTGCTTATCTAAATCAAAAAATCACATCAAAAGAGCTTATTCTATTCCAACAGCTCCTGAAGCTTATCGCCATATCCCATATTCAAGTCTTAAGCTCACTTCTAAAGTCTATCGGCATATTCAATTCAATAAGTTCCAAAGACATCATCAGGCCAACTTGTTCAAATATTTTGCAAGAATTGCTTCAATAAGTTGGTCGATGACTTTGATCTTTGGGGACATCAACCGTACGATTGCATCAAGATTGACGTTGCAAATACTAAAGAGACGTACCTAGCTACTTTAGAGATTGGATGTGTGCAGAACCTGGTATATCTGTGTCAAGTCAACAACGGAACCAAAGGAAAAATCACATATTAACTTACATAGGTGGTAGCTATGCTTGCTTACATACATATAAAGATATTTACTTAACGCTTGCTTTATGCCGCATGTGGTTTTTCTTGTTTATTCCCCAAAATGTTGCACAAAGGCTTTAAGTTTAGCAGAATTAACTGGTTTTGACAACTAAGTTAGTATTAAGAACACCGCCACACCATCCAAATCCACCGACTGAACAACACGCTAGATGTTCGATTTAGTGAAAAGATTTTATTTTTTATAAGTGCGTCCGAAATCATTGGTGGTATAGGAATGTGACTGGTACCTGCACCTGCCAGTTTGAGCACAAGGTCGATTGACTTTTTTTGCTTCTATACAAAAAAAAACTGTTCAAATAAAGGAATTTCCTTTTCACCGCTAATTATACCAAGAAACGAAATATGAAACAAAAAAAAAACACTATATGCAGACTAAATAGATTGGAAGTTTCTGGTAGGAGAGATTGATACATTTAAAAAATGAGGAAGAGACAAGAGAGTTAGAGAAAAAAACGATGCTCTGACCCCTGCTGGGGCACACCAGCATTTATTTAAGAATTTTAGGCTTAAATTCGTCTTGAAATGAGCAAATCATAAGCTTTTATTTAACGAACCAACAAAGAGATTTATTACAAGGTTTGTTCGTTGAGCCCTGAAGTCAACCTAAAGTCGCCCAAAAGCGTTTTTTGAAAAACCTCACCCCACCCTGATAATCAAATTCTGTGTTTTTTGAGACCTAGGGTCGTCCTGAACTATCCCTCAAGTAGACCTAGGTTTTTTGCTGTGGCGAGTTAAGGTATAACGAATAAACTGCCAAAGTGACATAAGTTGTGAGGCAATTATTTTGTTGTTGCTTGCTGCAGCAAATTGCTTATTTTTGAAATAGAAATTAAAAACTAAATTGAAAGATAATAAACAAAAAAAGGAAAGGAAAACGCTTGAAGTTGTTTTAATTAATTTTTTAAATTATTGTAGTTGGCACAATGAAAGAAAAAAAAATTTAAATGTGTCGTATTTAATTTAATCGCGTTTCATATTTATTCTAAAGTGTGTCGTATTTAATTTAATTACGTTTCATATTTAATTTAAAGCTTGCCGTATTTAATTAAATCACGTTTCATATTCAATTTAAAATGTGTTGTATTCAATTTAATTACGTTTCATATTTAATTTAAAGTGTTGCGTATTAGATTTAATCAAGTTTCAGTTGCATGCAATAAAATAATCATTTTTATTACATGCTACTTTTCTGGCATGCACTTTTTTGCAGGCTACTTAAATTTTGACTGATTACCTGACAATGACAAGTATTCGAAACTGAGTTCTTTTATTCTTTTGTTTATTCTAAATTATTCACATAAGTGCAAAGAATCATGTCTTTATATGGTGCAAGTACGTTCTTTGGTAAGTTTCGACCAAAATCTAAAACCGAACAGGTAAAACCACTCCGTAAACCGACATTTTTCTATTACAACAACGTGTCAACGTGATACCCCCTACTAACTCAAATTCATTGACCTATTGGCTTACTAGATTAAACGATAAAACCCCGATGCAAACTGCCCTTGCCCTTCTTTTGGTGTATCTTTGGTAATAAGACATTAAGGTTCAGTTTGTTCATAGTTTGTTCATAAATATATGACGCGAATCAATACAAATAGGCTGATTAGCGATTTCTATGATTAAGAACTCAAACTTTGGATTCCTTAATAAAAAACTTGGTAAACATGACATTCTAGGATTTACCAGTTGCAATAATCCTTGATTAAAGATTATCAACTGTGATCAAACTGGCCGTAAGGGTATTCATGCAAGATTAATCTAATGAATCCGGCTGTAAATATCCATCTTCCTACCAGTGCCTACGTTCTGCAACTTTTGTATCGATAAAATTGTTTGAAAAATTGAACAAAATTAATATGATTGTTTCAATTTTCATTGTTTCTCGACTAATTTAATTGATGCGAGATTTACAATAGGCATAGGCTTTGTGTTGTTGTTGTAATGCATGATTTCTGATAATCTATATGGATCAAACTTTTATAAAAAGGACTGTTAAACCAATAACTTGTATGTAATTTTACGAAAATCTTAAATGCGATGCTAGGAAATCAATTAGTTAACCAGTTCCTTAATAAAAGTCGTACACTTGTAAGTTTGAGAAAATATTTATTGTTCAGTAAACACGTCTTAACTCTTTGAGATGTTTAATTGCAATGCCCATATATCCCTAGCTGGGGAAGTGCGTTGGGTAGTATGGTGTGTGTTAGATAGGTATATTTAGGATAATGCCTACCTACTCTTCTCGTTATATCGTTGATTCGTTTCAGTAAGTAAATTTGGTGAACGATTTATTCAAATTTGACTGGAATAAAAAAGAAGTGAAACATTCCGAAAATACGTCATAATTCTAGTGGGCCCAGCTGAACACGTTCATCATTAAGTTGCAACCACAAATTACTTATGTCAATTTTTGACATTTTATGTGTCACATTTCACGTGCAGAGTAGTTTAGTTTGCGGTAGCGGTAGCGGTAGGATTTTAATAATTATTAAATTTGTTTACATTTCTCAAATTAATTATTTAAGAATTAAAAATGTCAATTAATTATGGTAATTTAAGTTCTGTAATAATCAAACAATGTTTCGGTGTAACCGTGCAAAAGGTGTCCGATTGTTTATTCGATGCAATCTCGCGAAGTCTGTCGAATATTGTGAAGTCAACAAAATTAACACGAAGAGAGGTTTTTAATTTTTAGTATAAATTTTTATGAATTAATGAATTTAATTTAAAAAAAATGCATAGGTAACAAACGCCCTAGCAGTTCTTATAAAATTTCAGTTGGTCACATTCAGACCATCGGATGTAAATCCAACAATTGCGGAGTATTCCATAAGACGCGATGAAATTATTAATATTTTGCGGTATTCCAGGTTAATATTATAAACACAATACAAATTTAGTTTGTTGATAATAATAAATATTCTGTTAACACCATTTTCTAGATATGTTCACTTGGCTCAAACTAAATACGGAACCATAGGAGCTTCCATAGTTGAAGAACTACTCCAATCAGGCAGCCAAACTGGATCCCTTGTCATCTTGCGGTGCTTCTCAAACACCGACAACAAAGATAAGCTGGAGACATATCGTGATGCACTCATCACCATGATAGGTGACAACTATTTGATCAAATTACCGCTCCTCCAGCAGCAAGAAGGGGAAACGGATTCAATTCCCAAATTACATATTGAGCCCTACGATGTGTTTATTCCTCCAGACATTGATTTGGCAGCAATTCAACAAATTCACTCAGGACAAACTGTTCCACTCAAAGATGCTGGTAACGTCTTTTTCGATAGACACGGCCATTGTTAATTTCTGTCCTTCCCAGGAATTTTTTGGCAAGTAAACTTTGCACGCTTTCATCAAGATTTCAGAGATACCATTATGATTTCGGCGATAGAACGTAAGCACGGCAGCAGTGCTGGCGAATGCTTCAAATATATCTTGAAACAGATGTACGAAAGAACTGATCCATGGCAAAAGGTTTAGAATTTCTATAAAAAAATAATATCCTTAGCTTAATCTTTTTCCTTTCTCTTAGCAATCTTCGAATCCCTTTACATTTGTGGAAATAAAACAGGCAATCGAAAAGAAGTCCAACAACTTGGAACTGATGAAATATCTCGATCAATACGTTATGTTAATAGGTAAATTTTAATTGTAACTTAGCAAGATTTTATTGCATTACAACTAGAAGATTTTATTTCATTTTTGTTATCCAGCCGATGATAGCTTAGGTTTCATAAGAAGAATCGGTGAAATGGGTGGTGGCCAGTATATAGTTGAGATGGAGCACGCTTTTCAAGAGCTCGCCTTAGCCTGCATTGAAAATGTTATTACTGAGCGATTCGGTTCAAAGGCCTCCAGAATTTTCCGCGTGATAAAAATGAAGAAATTTATTGAACAAGAAGAAATACAAAAAGAAGCTATGATTCCTGCAAAAGAAGCCAAACTTCTTGCATACAATCTGTTTCAAGAGCAATTCACCCAAATTAAAACTATTCGGAAGGCTGGTGGTGGTGGAACTGGACCAGCTAAGGCTTTTTACTTATTTCATGTGAAACATAAACAGGTTTGTGAATTGATTATTCGCTAACTATGTACATTATGCACTACAAATATTTATCTATTTATTGCATACAGGTTGTCAAAATGCTTCTTGATATTTGCTTCAAAGCTTTATTCAATGCGATAACTCGATCAAATTATGAAAAAACTGAGAACAAAAGGCTTATAGAAAAATCACAAAAGCTTGATAGCATTGTTGAAACTATGAAAGAACGAGGTGAATCTGAGGAGTATATTGCGGAGGTAAGTGATTTAAGAAAACAATGGTCGAAAATCCTTTTTTTTTTGTCTCTGAGAATGTCACAATCTTAACTAGTTGAGAGTATAAGCCTTAATGCCTAGAACTTAAACTGATTTTAGGCGTGTTTTTTGCAATCCCGGAGGGAAAAGACAGCATCACATAAACAAAATGGAGTTTTCATACAAACTATCGATAACAAGTAATAATTCACGCCGGTAACACAGTTTTCTGTGTGCTTAAGTTAAGCCATGGTGATTGTTTAGCACCGACGTCGTTTTTTTCGTCCAATTTCCTCCGGGCTTACAAAAAAACACGACTAATATTTTGTTGAATATTTTCGTCACAAAAAACGAAATATGGATTTTGATTTCGCTTCACATTGATGTGTAAACGAATCTTGAATAAAAACACTATTTAAGTTAAACAATCTATGTACATATGTGTTGAAATTGTTCTTCATGAGTATGACCAGCGCTGAGGCTATGTGGCTTCTTTGGGCTATGAAGGCAATTTGAGCGAATGACATAAGTGTGAAATGTCTAGATTTATCGGAAAAATCATTTTTGGTGTTTTACGCAGAAATGTCGTTGTCGCTTCATAGAATTGACAGGTTTAACCTATCTGACCAAAAAGATCTTAAATATCTAAGGTTTTTGAAAGAAATATGAAAACCCTAAAAATTAGTCTTCACGTCGACTGTAAATCAATCGAAAACATGGTGGATATGCTTTAAATTTGGTACATGGTAAATTTTTACACAACTTAATTTTCAGCCTGTTATAATACATAACCCACTTAATATTATCGTAATTTTAAATGAACAATTAATCCAAAACTGAAATTAACCACCATATGTATGAAAATATGTAAGAATTTTCTTAATTCATTACAACAAGATTGAACATCGAATGTAAACCTCCCTTTAGTTAAAATATTAAAATAAATAAATTGGGTAGCACGATAGCTCGTATAAAGCCTATTGACTTTCAACCATTCCTGCAGGAATGGAGTTTCACTGCGTTCCCTATTTCTGCTCATTAAATATATAATAAATGGGTCAGCTAATCTTCTGTGTCTTATTTTACAGATTTTGGAGACCCTTACGCCTCCAGAAAGAGAAATTCTTGAGAAAGTTAAAGCTCGTATAAAAACGCTCTCCAATGCGGAACTCGCCCTTGACGACACTATATTTTTATTGCAAATGTATCTATTTCACTCTTCTGTGCCAAAATACACAAATACAAAGACAAAATAAAATTATTATTTTCTTTTAATACATTTTATTTTAATTTATAATACATATAAGTTTACATTATATTATGGAGACTGATTTATGGTATTTTTGTAGCATATGGTTGTATGAATTTAAATAGTAGTTATTTGTGTTTTTTTTCGTAAAATGAGAACATTCTCAATTAAAATAACAAGAAGGATGTAGGTAAGTATAAATGCAACACAATATTGGATCTCTGATCGAATAGTATAAAATCTTAACTTAATTTTAAATTATAAAGAATCAAAAATAAACAAAAAAACACACAGTGCTAAAACAAACTTATATCATAAAATAATATTCAAAAACAACAAAATAAAATAATGAATTATTTTTGGTGGTTTGATAAACTCTATAACGATATAATATTTAAACAGAATTAACTATTATATAAATTTAAATATTTTAAAAAAATGGCTTTTGCTGTTTTTTGTATGTTAATTAATATTATTAACAGCAGAGGTGATGTAGGATGAGATTTCAATGCAATAGCAATGAAGCATATTAAATTATTAAGTTGTATTCTTTGATTAAATAAGGTCTACATGACATGTCCGTTATAGTGTGTGTACATTTTGTCCCAGAACGATAGGCGTTCCGATTCGGGATTAGATCGCATATGAAGTGATGATGTGATGTCCATGTATTTGAGATCTTGTAAAGCGTTTTCTCTGTCGATGGGTTCCCATGTTGAAAGTAAAGTATCATTGGAATTGCTGGGAGTTGGATTGCTGGAAAAAAAAATGAGATGTTGAAGAAATTAATATACCTAGTGTGAAATAATTTCAAAGTTAACTTCTATCTCCCCTCTAGTGAATCACTAAAAACCTTTAGTTTGAAGAAATTCGGTAGCTTAGGTTTGGTGAGGTTCATAAATACAGACATATATAAATACATGCCTTGGAATATCAAACATAACTAACTTACCCATATTTTGCGAAATTCGTCCACATTTTGACCATCCGATTTTTCACTATAACCTCCATCGATGATGGATTGAGACTTAAATTGAAAAATCCAAATTTAAACAAATAACCAATTTCATCTCCATGACAAACTCCTGGCCGAGATATACCCAACATCCTTTTGTACAAACCCAGCGCACCATCAAAAGCAAACCTATAAAAATACACAGGTTGTGTACCATGTATCACATGACTTCTCGCCGATTTTGTTATTCCTTGCAAAAACATCAAATCTGTAAGGAGCTAAAAAAAAGAAGCTACTAGAAGCTCAGAAAATTAATAATATTTTTATTTAATTCTTACATATATCATTTGATCAATAGACTCTGAACCAACAGACAATGATCCCAAATAGAATTCTCTAATCTCAGATGAAACTTGATGTGCTTCATCGGAGAAACTCGATACATTTAGAGTTTTTGGCACAAGTCTTACAAAATCACGATCTATGATTTCCAAAAGATGAGGATTTTTTCGTAGTCCTAAAATTTTAAAATAGACGTAGTTCAATTTGAATTCGGATAAGCAATTAACAACTTACTTCTAATAAAAAGCATTGCTTCGTGGGTATTATAGCCAAGCATATAAGGTACATTATTAAATCGTCCTTTATGGTATAGTTCATCAGGATTTTCAGTAAAGAATGGTTCTTCCAAAAACGTTACGTTGCCATCATGAGAAGGATTATTCCAAAAGCCTTCAACACTCGGTACAAACGGTAGACCAATATTATTACGGAAGTCATTGTCATTGAGTGTAAGTGGTGCAGCCTCGACAAGCTTCATAGCTGGGACTTTTCTTAGATAAGCAATAACATCAGTTACATTATCACTTCCGGTATAACCTGTAGCTTCAGCCAATCGTAACGCCCTTTCGGAGGTATTGTAAGCCATTGCCCAAGGATTTAGTGCTGATCCACTTTCTGAGATTGCTCGATGGAAAAGTCCATCAGCAATTGGTGATAGCAAAAGGAATTGCACTGAAGCAGCTCCAGCTGACTCGCCAAATATAGTTACCAAATTTGGATCTCCACCGAAAGCTTCGATATTATCACGAACCCATTTTAAAGCTAGTACTTGATCCTATAGTGGATAAAAAAAAAGCGTTTAAACAAAGATTGATAACTAAGTACCAGACTCCTAACCTTCAAACCAGAATTTCCAGGAGCATCAGGCCCAGCTGCTAAGAAACCTAAAGGTCCTAATCGATAGTTAAGAGTAACCAATAGTACATCTTCAGCAACCAGAAAATCAGGTCCATAAAGGAAGGTATTTCCTGAACCAAAGGAAAATCCTCCGCCATGAAGCCAGAACATTACCGGAAGCTTTGGATTGCTATAAAGTAAAGAAATGTTTTTGAACACCCGAGAATAATAATAAAATTTCAAAATCTCACATGTCTCCTTTAGGGAGCTTTGTTGTGAACACATTTAGGAACAAGCAATCCTCGTTACCCTTATATGTCTCCAAAATCATATTTCTATGGGGACAGCTGTTCCCCTCTCGCAGTGCATCTCGGACACCATTCCATGGTTTCTCTGGTAATGCTGCTCGGAAACTGAAAATAAAAATATTCAATAGATTTATGTTTCTAAATTTATTTCTAAATCGCCTCTATACCGTCCGTTTCCAATCGGAGGTTGTCCATATCGAATTCCCTTAAAGCTGTAATAGCCACCACTCTCTCCGGACCGGAAGCGTTGAAACCTCCCACGAAGTTTGCCCTGTGTCGTTGTAACGACAATTTGTGATTCTTTCTGTAAAGAATTAATTTTTATATAATTAATTAAATCCAGTATAGGTGAATATTTTAAATGAAATTCCCGACAGGATCGCATGTTATTCGCTTTTATTAAATTGCTACATCAAATGCAAAAATTGTTAAACTAAAAAAATAAAATAATGACCCACATTGCAGTTGTCGATCATTGATCGATTCGATATAATCAACAATGAGTGACCAACGATCGATAAATTGAAAAATTGGTATTGTGATATTCGATTGCGATCGACAACTATCGATTATCCTATCCTTTGTTATCGTGATCGACGCGACCCATGCAAAAAAATCTTGCTATGGATTACAAAATTTTGGGTCTTCCCATTTAAACTTGGATAAATAAGCGGGTCAATGTTTGAATTCAAATCAAAAGCAAAACTCAAAAATCTGAAAATAAAACAAATAGAAAAAAAAAGCAACTGTGGTGGTGGCAAGGCTAACAGCTCCATGACTGTCAAACGTCAAAGTATGCATAATTGACAGTTGAAATTTTTTGTTTGGCCGCGGTTACAACCAACGCTAGTTATTGCCAACTATGTGATTTCCTGAATAAAAATTAATCTATGCAAAGAAAATTTTATAAAATCTCATTTTTTCTTAAAAATCAATGTTTCATGCATATATGTATGTATGTATATGCCTAAAGTTTCTGACCTATTTGCTGAAACTAAATTTAGAAATTTAAGTTCAACATAAGAAATTAAGTGGCAGTTTACGCTGAGAAAAAAGTAGACAAATTTGGTCTTTTTTCTAAACGTTGTCTAACTTTAGACAACTGTCCAACTTTGGAATATGTGTTCAAAAACCTTGTTTAGTATTGTCTTATAGCTGCCTAGCTTAGACACAAGAGTAGATTGTCCTAAACGTGAATAATGTGATATTTATTTTTATTAAATAAAGCATATTTCCACCAATTTGAAAATAGTTAGTGTCTAAGTATACAAAAATCTAATAAATACGACATATTATGTTCTACTTTTTCCCCAGCGTAAACTTATGAGCATGTAAGTGAAACTTAAATATTTAAGTTTTGTGTCAGTGACTCCTAAAAATGTTCTATTAAAAAATTATTTATTCCTTATACCAAAAGGCATTTTTTGCTTTGAGAAATATGGTCACCATATAGCTTAAGTTCACTTGTTAACTTAATAAAACAGCTATGGCAAAGGCACACAAAGTGATTAACCTTACCATTACCAATTGCAAGTTGCTAACTTATTAGCAACTTATAAGGTAGTTGCCCAAAAACTTGTCATGGTCCATGGACCACTTCGACTTGTCTTTTTTATGCAATTGCTGAATGTTATGTACCTACACTACAACTCCAAGAACTACTTTTCCTTGACGTTGCGTTGTATAGAATATAGCTCCAGTTACTTTGGTTGCAAATAATATGTATATGCATAGATGTAATGTACACATTTGCAACTATTGACTCTGCGTTGTTATTAATAGACAAAGTCACAAAAGCTTAGAGATCATGAGCAATTCAACCTCCCACCTTAAATTGGCTAATATAATATGTGGTTGAAGTATCGAATTGTTTATATTAGAAGTTTGATTCGCTTCAATCGGCTTTGACTTTAGTTTTCTTTAAATTGAGTTCTTACCATCAGAGGTATTGCAGCAAGAATGGGCATTTACTTGAAACGGTGTCATGGTTGGGAAGAATATTTCAAAATGCACATGCACGACGCGACGTTAAGTGATTAGTACTTAGATGCTAAAAATTCTCGACACAAAAAGATATCTGCATTAAATGCTTTTCGTAGGCCAAAATTATTAAGTGTGTCTTAAAAATTAAGTTGAAGCCAATGATTTCTTTTAAGGATAAGGTTAGTTATATTTGGGAATTTGCAGAACGTTTTTTTTTTATCAAAAATTAAATAATTCAAATTTTGTAGTTGCAAGTTTTCATGCAGGTAATAGCCAAAGTAAATGTTTGATCAAATTTAATCAAACCAGCAATAAATTTTAAATTAAAACATAAACTAAAATACAGTTAGTTCAATTCACCTTTAAAAGGCAAACTTTAAGAAAAAATCTTATCTACTTACTCTTAAAGATCGAACAACTTCATGAACTACATCCATTGCTCGTGCCGGCAATGACTGGACAATTGAGTTTGGATGTGATGTCAATGTTTTCCATGCTGTTGATTCCTGAAAAGTTATAGTAGGTAGTAAAATATTTTACTTTTCGACATTTTTTTATAAACAAAAAACTTCTTTACTAAAATGTTCTCTTTTAAGTAGGTAAGGTATATAACTAATTATGTAAATATTTAAAAATGGAATAAATTTTTTTTTAAATATTAAAGAAATTGTATGCATACAAAATTATTTTTTTAAGAAAAAATCTCCAACCATTTTGTATTTTTTATAAATTCATATTTTTCCAAGAATTTAGACTTATTTATTTTAAGATTAAAACTATTTTTAGCAGTTGTTTTAGCTTAATTAAAAAAATATTTTAATGCTTTTTTTCACATTTTTATAATTTAAAATGTCTAAATACCTAAATCCACTTGAACACCAAGAGCGTGCGATCCATTCATGCATTTTATTTTTATATACTCAGACCTTTTAATTTTTATTACATTATCATGACAATCTATCTGTGGGTAGATTAGGTACATACAGTCACCAGAAAAATTAATTTTGTTTCATTTAAATTGTCCACTCCATTAAAAAATTACAAACTTATAAAAAAATGCAGTTTTTGTGCGACGTTTGCACATTCTGATTACGAATTTGACCATGAAAAAGGCAAAAGCCGGTTCACCTGTCATCAACTATAAATTATAAACAATAAAAGAGGTATTACAGCTATCATTTGCATTTTTTAATAATATCCAAATAAAATATTATTTTTTACCACTTTGGGTCAGTAAGTGGTTGTACCTACATGTAAGGTTGTACCTGCATGTAAACTGATACTTTTCACTTTAAGTTTAAAAATGATAAAGAAATAAAGTTACCATTATTCTTTCTTCGTAAAAAAATAAAAACACAATAATAGGTCGAAGGGCATATTACCATTTTCTCAACTAAAGCTTTGTTCATATAGAGTCCGTATAACTTCTAGGAAACTTTCAATGCAGGCAGAATCAATTTTACAATTTATCCCAACGATGCTTGGCGACAAAACAAATCTGGCCAACACTGGATCTGAAGCGCTCTGAGCATTTGATATCTTTAAGCAGATTAAGCATTAGCTTCGTACACAGCTGTCTAATAGGCAGACACCCCAGGTGACTAGGCATCTACTCATTTCATGAGATCTGCAGAGGATTGTATTGGATGAGGAAGAGGAGGAAGCTATACCTCACCTTCTTTGTACCTGTTCTGCTCTGTCACAGAGACGTAGACTACATTTGGGAGACTTCTAATACAACGATCTGAGTGATCTAGCAAATACTTCTAAAAGTAATTTAATTTTGCATGCTTCATTAGGAGCTTTAAATGATGTAATGAGTAGGGAAAAGCTTTCCTAGATCCATGTGGTATCACAACGGGCCAAAAATTGGTGTAAGTGTATCAGTTTCTCCGCCGAAAGCGACTTATACCATAATCTAACCTAACAGCCCGTTAATACTTTTTTCTTTGAGAAAAAGTTGGTACATTTTTAGAAATCTTGATTTTTTTTTAAGACGGTCTTTGAACTCAAAATTATTCGATGATGAGTTATTGAAAATTCTTTATACATATATGCTTTCGACTTCGAAAAATTGCAAATAATAATTTTAGAAAGCAAATGAATTCTCAGGTGAAGTTAAAATTTTGTTTTTATAGGATTTTTTTAAATTCGGTATTTAGTCCCGGCTTGGGGCTTAATCATTAGATTATATCAATTAAAAGTCTCCTATATAACTTAAAATCCTTTACTTCCGATTCAAGTGGCGCCGAACGTGGAACCCGATTTTGTTTTAATTTCTAAGGCGCAAAATTTTAAACGATTTAGTACGATGTTAAAGCCATTTTATCATACTAAAAAAGGCTTTAACATCGTACTAAATCGTTTAAAATTTTGCGCTTAAGCATTTAGTAAAAATAATATAAGCTAATAATAAGCTACTTTTCTACGTTTGATATGATTGTTGGTAGTTTTTTTTTTTATAGTATTTTCTTCTATTATAGTATTAAAGTTTTAATTTTTTTTTCCTACTTCTCAATTATTTAAAACATTGTTTCTAACTACAAAGAAATGAGTAATTTTGGATAGGTTGAGATTCAGATATCCAGTAAAGACCTTATAGACCTTATATTAAATCTGCTGTGTTTGCCTTATTTAGATTTTTTCGGACTCATTTTTATTTGTGGTTTTTTTGTTAATTTTTCTTGGATAAAATTAACCACAAAGCAGGTATCTGGTAACCATACTTTTCATAGATGCACTTGGACTAACTGTTTGTTTGTTATAATTAAAGTTTAATTAATTGAGTCACGTTTATTATTAATTAAGTTTTTATATGTTTACAAATATTGACTAGTTCAGTGACCTTTCACACCATATTTAACTTGGCAAAGACATCATAAACTGACCTTGACAATGTTTGCAGCCGTCAATACAACCGTGTGAAGAACAAACAATAATTACATATGTACATTTAATTTAAGGCCTGCTTACCTACATTCATTATATACTAAAAACATTAAAGTTTAACGATGTGACTATATAGCCATATAAAGTCATCATCAAACCTTTACAAACATATGGAATAACAATAGGAAAAGGCAAAAAAAAAACAACTTTTAAATATTATATTCTGCTTTTCATGTATATGATGGTTTTATTTGTGGTAAAATAAAACAAATAAAAGAATCACCCTTGACCTTCAAAATAATGCAAGAAGGTAATGTGTTTTTTTTTTGTTGGTTCCAAATTTGATATAAAGAAGATACACAGTGATCTTTATTCGAAGGTGTGTATTGTGCAAGTAGTGTTCTCCGTAAACCCTAGATGGGCAAGAGTATTGTCGCTAAATAAATGGCCCAATATTTAGCTATTTCGGTACATAAAAATTACGACAGTAGATGCATTTTCATTTTTTTTTTAACTGAATACTTCGAAAATTAATTAATCGATTTTTACTAAACTTTGCACCAAACGATTTTTAAAAATTATAAAAATTATATTTTTAAGAAATATTTTTTATATAGCTGAAAAAAACGGTATTTTCCATACAACTGTTTAAAAACTGTTAAAGAAAATCTTATTTTACTCGAAAATATTCCAGAATTTAACAGGAACGAATTTTACTGATATAGTTTCTAATAGTTTCATATTGCTTATCAAAACTTAAGAAAATAAAAACCAAATTTTTCAAAAATGGGAAGGTATTCAGATGATATTGTTTTTTTTTTAATTCATTTTTGAATGCCGGTTCTTACAGTTAAGATGACCTAAACATTAAGGTTCGCCCGACTGTCAGATTACGGTTCACATATCGTGTACGTGTGACACGTAACGTGCAACATGTAAGGCACACGTTTTTCGTTTTCTCTGCCTCCGGAATTAATTTTTACCAATTTTTGTTCTTAAAAATGTATAAAGAAAAGACTAATAGTTTTATTAAATAATTCCTGAATACACCACATCAGACACACTATCACGAACGCGAAGACATACACACACTATATGGGCGGTTAGATGAACACCAATGTACATTACAAGACTACATCAGGTGTTAATATTAAGTCATAATAATGTAAACTTTTTGTCCTGTTTATCGAGGTCAAGTAAGAAATTCAATACACGAAATATTTAATTTATATAAGAAGGTTAATACTTTAATAAAGCTACAATTCTCGTGTTAAACAACTTATTTATCAATTACAACAAAACGAAATCAGCCCAAGGCTTATTTTATAAATATTTTCTCTTATTGCTATGGTCTTCGATAATAAAACAATTTATTACGGCAATAACATTTAATATAAGAAATTAAATAAAACATACATCAATTTATACAGTCTGAAATTGAAAGATCATAAAAAAGCATACCTCCTCCAAATCAGGAAATTCCATGATTGATTCTATTATTAATTCTTGTGATGCATTTAACTTTTTCTCGTCGGCTTTATTTAAATAATGATTAAAATGATTTTTTAGTAAAAATGTCAATACAATAACTGCTACAAGTAAAATGCACACAAAAGTGCAACTAAATACAGTTCGTCTCATTACTATTACGGGTTTGTTATTGTTTAGAGCAAAAAAAAATAGTAACTTTTTGTAGAATTATTTAACTGGTGTATTCACGGCGATCGTAGACCGACAATAACTTTTTCCCTAGTGAACCTCTAAACTGATATAGTTGAAGTCAGTAAACTAAATTTTAAATCGGGCATTTGTTTTTTTTTTACCATGGATGATGTTCACATAAACACATAAATAGGCTTATGGTAAAACCATTTACTTTTTTATTGGAATTGCGCAAGCACAACTATATATATCTAGGTATGGAGCACTTTTTTGTTTGCCTTATCCGGAAATGTAAAAGTTCCATTTTATCATTGATATAATAGTTGTCCGTTGCTGCATTGCTCTAGGCCAATTTACAGAGTTAGTCTGAATTACATCTGTATGTCGTGTTAGATATAGCAAAATAAAAAATCCACAGATTTACGCAAATATTTTGTGAATTGATAGTAGAAATTGTTTTCTTTTTTTTTTAATTTATTTGATATAAAAGTATATTATGTATGTATGTAGTTTTACTTTTGAATAATTGAAGGGTTTTTAATAAAAACCACACTGATAGACAAACGGAATCTAAATGATCAACAACCGGAACAAGTACACCATGTAAAAAAAACTCATCACTTGTCGATTGAAAAAGTTCCGGGGGTAGATAATAATATTTTTGCCCGCATATAAAAGTTTATATTGGTAAAACTAACAACTTCAGATGAAGTAAGATTGTAGAAAGATGATTAAAACAGTAAAAAAGGTACTATATTAAAAAATATTAAAATTTGTTTGAAATAAAAGAAAAAACAAATAAATTAATGTTAAGTCAAAGATTTAATTTCGTATCTACGTAACGAACCTGAATTTAGGTATTAAGCTATAATAGACCTTATTAGTAACTGCATATTGTTATTCAATCTTTGTTATCAATTATTAATCCACCTAGTTACAATGCGCCTATGAGTGAAATAACTTTTGTTGACTTAAAGTTAGGTAGACTCTCGAATAACTAGTTCGGTATTTAATTTGATACTATCACTACTAGCCGTGTTTTTTTGGGATTTTATGTACAGTATAGTAAGAAATTGAAAAAAAAAACCATCCGAATAATAAAAAAAAACACAAACAAAAGAAAGTTTGTTATATTGAAAAGCAAACCAAAAAAAAACTTGAACCAAAAATTAATCTTAGTTTCATAAAATGGATAAGTCCATTCGATATTCGAAAAAACGTCACAAACCCATCCGTAGTAGGATTCTACTTCTGTCTTTTTTGGCAGTAATTCGACTGTGGATGTTGTATTTGTAACTCGTGTAAAATGAATAGCTTTCGCAAAAAAAAAAAAACTACTGACTACTTTTGAAGTTGCGTCATTGTTAGCGTTTTTTTTCAGTTTGTTCTTTGGTTTCGAGTTATATGGCCTGCAATGATCAGATAAAACTGAATGTATCCATTTTAATCAGGCAAGCTTAGGTTAAAACGAAATGTTTGAAACATGTGTTCTTTTTATCAAATACACAATAAGCGGGGGCTGATCGAACTAGGGATGAGATCTATGTACATGAATCAAAAAAAAAAAACAGAAAAAAATATATTGTTTTCAATTCAAAAATGATTTGTTGTTAAAAGTGCATTTATTTAATTTCCTGATGCAAGTTTATTTTGCATGCCAATTGATTGTCATTTCACGCGGCATAAAAAAAAATAATTCCAATAGTTTGAGTTCCAATTTCATATTATTCCACTGACAGAATTGTGGACGAAAACATTTTTCTTGATCATTTCAAAACAAAAATTTGGCCGTGTGCTCGCCAACTGACATATTTTATTTTGTTCGCTATAAACGAACATTACGAAAAAGTATTCAATTTCATAATATTTCAACTTTTGGTTTATTTGTTTCAATTGTCGTCGTTCCTCGATTAATTTTATCGATGCGAGAGTAACAGAAATTAGAAACTGATCGCTATGAGCTCCTGAGAATATTAATGCTACTTTCGTTAAACGATAGATATATATACATATGTATAAGAGAAACAAAATGGGCATGGATTAACTTATAGTTATTCTGATCATTTCTGATGAATTTTTTCTAGTCTTATTAAAACCACAAACTTAAGAATTTGCCAGAATAGATCATAGAAAAATATGGTTGCCTTTTGCCTATTTTTAAATGGTTGCATGTAAAAACAAGTTTTCTCATAACATTTTATTTTCGTCAAGTTTGGTGGTAGGTATTTTATAAATCAAAAAATCAGTCAATCATTTTCTACATGCGATTTATATGTAGGTACTGTTTGGGAAGTTATAGATTGGTATAAAAATCGAATTCGAAATTTGTATGATTTCGAAAATGTGGGTCCCTCAATATTGTCCCTCTGTCTGTTGATCTACAGCCAAAACGGATGGGCCGATTCTCTTAAAAATTGGTTTGGTATCTAGCGTTTTTCATTTGTTATGATCAAATACATATAACGGTACACATATTTTTTTGTAGCATTTTTTGGAAAAAGTTATTTTTCTCAAATATGTCTCCACACATATTTTTTTTGTAAAAGAATTCAGTTAATTTTAATCGGTATAATTATAAGCTTCACCTTTTGGTGAAAAAAATTAACAAACTGGATTTCAATGGCATGTGTATCTCATTATTTGTTCAACCGATTTAAATTAAATGTTCTATACATATATGAGTTGCCTGATTTTAATTGGGCACATGAACGTGGCAACTCTGATTTAATGCAAACATATACCAAAACACTACTTTCTCAGCTAGCAAGTGAGTTATTTCAAAAGTAAGTTACAAAGCTCAGAATGTGAGCTGAGATAAAATCAAAGTTTGATGATTATTAATTACAAGTTAATTTGATACATCATCGATCGATAATATTATTTCGAATAAAGAAACAAATATTGTAAAGCCTAAGATGACACCAATTCTAATGTCATTACTGCCAAACTATGTATGTACATTATTTACCCAACACTTTTGTAGCGGAACAAATTTTGCGATTTGTCCTTCTTCTTTTATTTTTATTTTTCTTTACAATTGTTTTTCTATTTTCCACTAAAACTAAGCTTCTGGGTAATATAGCACAAGACTTTGTTTTTGTTGTATAAAACTGGTTCAATGTCAAGAGAATTTAATTAGTTTGCAATTTGAATACAAAAATTATTTCGTTAAATAAATATTATTTGTACTTACTTTTAAAGTGTTTGAGATCTTTCCGGCTCTAGCAACAGCCCCACCCAATGTTGACGGTGCTATAGCAAAACAATTACTATTCGTAATTAACACTCCAAGAATGGTTAACAATACTTTAAACACTAACATAGTCAGTTTGCACATTTTTTTTCTTTTTGAATTTTTTTTTTTCACCACAAAGGGTGAATTTTGAGATGAGTTGTAAAGGTAAACAAACTAAACAACACAATACAGGTAATGTGTCAACACAGTTCACAGTTGTTGTTATGCGTCAATATAAACATATACGCGGCTGAAATGAATATGAATATGAATATATTTAGGATTAGATAAGATTTTTTTGTAAAGACCTTTTAAGCTTCTCTGTGGAAAACAAAATACCTAATACCTGTCTGATATACGTAACATTGAATAATAAATAGATACAAATTATAATACAGATTTGATTAATTAGTACTTTTTCTTTTGATTGATTAAGTAACCGCAAACTTAAAACACCCAAGCTCTTGACTCAAAAATCGAAGAATGGATGCTTGATAAAGTGACACCGTTTGTGCATTTATACAACAGCTGTTAAGTGCCCTTGTGACGACAAAAATGCCGGTAAATTGTAGTAAGCTTGAAAACAATTTCCCTTAAGTAGGTATGTACATACATAGGTAATGATAGTTTTATGTTGGCTTAATAGTTAGAGAAGCAGAGTTTCATTTTAAATAGAGAAAGGCGTTGTAATAATATTAGGTGGTGGTTTTCGCTGGTAAGGCAACTAAAATTAAATATAAATTCAAGAAAATCAGTATGTCTTTTATCCTATTATAGCTCTATTATTCTAGATCATAGCTTGCGATTTTTCTTTGAGTGTACGACTACTAAAAGTGAATGCACTATATATTTGTGGATTGAAAAATCGCAGCTATACAAAAATATTAAACAGATTTTATTATTCGCAAAATTAAATACATACATAGGTATGTACATAGATCAAATTAAATCAAATTGATGCCTGATTCACAATGCGACGAGAAAGCGAGACGTCGACGTGACGAGATCTTTTTACAGTTTTCCTCTCTTATAATGACGAACATAAAACAATGAAATAATACATAATAAAGCATTTCTCGTCGTCACGTCGCGTTTTTTTTTTCAATTTTTCGAACTTATTTTTGCGATTGAATAGTCTCCTGATCGAATTAGCAATTATTCGACAAACAAATCGTCAATAAATAATTTTTTTTAAACGTTCATATTTATTTTTTTCTCATTAAAAGATGAATTTTTTGCGAATAAAAATCGCGCGATAGAAAACCAAAAGTGCGTGTATGGCAATTATTTGTTTCGATAGTGATTTTTTAATCGGAACGAAATACATAAGTGCGTCATATCCTTAAACGTTGATATTTATTTGCAGCAAGTGCGTGCGTTCTTATGATGTATGTATGTTGTAATTTTGTTTGCTATTATAAAATCGCGCGTCACAAAATCCCAAGTGCGTTAATAGCCTTATGAATTCCTCGTAAGAGGAAAAAAAGTCTGATTTTAGGTGGCAGGAATTCGATATCCAGATTATCGTCGGAATAACAGGTCCTCACCACTAACCGTTACGCCACGGGCTGCTACAACATTACCTTTTAGCAGTTAAAAAAAATGAAAATCAAATTGACTTAATTTCGTTTTCTAAAGTTATAAACTGAACTCAATCGAAAACATGGCATTAATTCCATATCGATGTTTGGCATTATTTTTTTTTCGACGTCACCCTACTTTCAATTACGCATAATATACAAAGAATTCTTCACGATAAAAGGCTTTAAATATTGTTTATGTTAAATTCAATAATTCTCCAAATATGGCTATTAACCTTTTTTTGCACAAAATAAAATAAATCTTAAATCTTTCTGAAAGAGGTAGGTGGTAATAAAAAAGACTTTAACATTAGCTTTAAATGAAAATATACAATCTGCTTTTTGCAAACGAATAAATATTAATTAATTTTTTACGTACGCGTATATTGGATTTGTTTAACGACTTTTTTTTTAATTTGAATAATTATCCAATCAGAAGAGCACTTCATAAGCATATTTACTTGACCCAGTCATAAATAAACGCCACCGTATTTATTTTTTTTTAATTCAGACCAAAGTAGATATTATTATATATTCCTTTCGAATCTCCTCCAAAATAAACCTGTTGTTAGCATCACTTCCCCAATGTCCATATAACAACACTCAACGGTAGCCCCACTAAAAAACTAAAAAAAAAAAAGACACCAAGATGAAAAAGAAAGTAGTAGATCATTATGTAAACGATCTGTCAGTTATATAGAGTCATCGTAAATATTTATCGTTAGTCAATAGGTCAATCAAGACGAATAACTGATAATGTAACGATAAATTACCAAATTTACAACACAACAAATATGCAACCGGCATACGTGCCCATGCAATTAAGGCTGCGCTCACATTTTATTACAGCACCAAAAACTTATTAGTAACATTAAAAATGGTCATTTTACTGTGTCACTGCAATTAAGGTGCTCTTAACACTTTTTATGTTAATAATAATTACTATTATTGAAACGAAAAAAAAAAAACATTGTAAACAAAAATAGAGGCAAAAAATAAAAGCACTTTGGATAACAGACAATTACTTACAACAAATAGTTAATCATTTAAATTTGATTATACTACCCGGAAATATAAGTATCTACATCAATAATGATCCTAAGTCTTTTTTTACCGTAAATTTTATTAAGAGTATGTCAAAAAAAAATATCAAAATATTTGTAATTCCACAGAAAGCATTAAGAAGAAACAAAACAAAATTAAACCGAAGGAATCCCTATAAGTTATTTAATTTTTCTAGTTCGACGTTTGATTTCAAACTCGCGTTAAGTCAGACTTACAAAGGTATATTGTTATGCGAACACAGTTAAGCAGTCTTTTTCGTTTGGCAGTTATCGATTGACTGAAGAGATAATTTGAAGCAGTCCGACTATGCTCTGATCATGGTTTTGATTTTACTGCTTACAGGTCATTCCCACCACCAAGCGTTATGTCATTGATGTTTCGAGCGCGCTCGAGTTAAGTGTGGGCTTTCTGCATTCGAAGCTTGCAAAGTCGTGAGTTAACTTAAACAACTTCATAAATTGGCGAGTTGACTATATGCATTATGCAGTTCTGACTATATCGTTTACTTGTGGAAAAGTTTTAGATCAAGGATTTTCGGTATGGATTCTGGTCTCGATGTTAAGCACATGCTGATGGTCGATTCAAAGACAGAGCATGCACATTTGTATTATAAAAAACGTTTGGAAGCTTTTTTTTTATAAATGTAGACGGTGGCTCTGCTGCACTGTAGGAGAAGGTATGTTATGCAGTTCTTAGCGGTGTATTTGAAGTCAAAGTCATTACCACGCAAGTGAGTTCACAATAGGTGTACGAACCTGGATGTCTATGAAAATGAATCTATGATAATTTTGACTGCGCAAAAAGCCGGTTATTATTTTATTTTTATTTGTATTTTATTTTTTCAGATGATAGGTCTATTTAGTAAACGATAACCTCTCGTGGAATTGTGTAGTATTTGTTTTGGCAAGTATAAGTGCTATAATGTTACGTCAAAACTTATACCTTTATGCAATATATATAGTGCGATTGAACTCTTTTATGGAGCGATTTGAATAATGAAATTATTTTTTAATAAAATTATTAAATAAAGATATGGTAAAGTTGTAGGAAGTTACGACATTAATATTTACCAAATACACAAAATTAATGTGCGATAGTGAGTGTCAAGGTGTTGTCAAAATAAGGGCATAATGTGTCTTTTTGTTTGCTATCTCAATCACTACTTCCGCGTATCATTTGTTTGTTTTAAAATTTGCAAAGAAGACATAAAGGACAACCTTGGTGAATAATATGTTAATAACTTTGGAATAAATTATTTATTTTGAATACATCTTATCAATACATACTTATATATCAGATTGTTGACAATTATTAATAATGTTTTATTTATAAAAGTTTAATAGAGTTTAACTTTTCACGACTGCATGTAAGTTCAATGTCGTTAATTACAATAAATTTCAGATTACTTAAAAATGCAAGCATTAAATTTTGTTAATTTTTAAGATTATTTGAAACGATTCGTTTAAGAAGGACAATGTTATAAAGACTTTTTTCACAATGATTTAATTTTAATGCTGGTACACTGTGGCGTATGTGCAACAAAAAATTAATTACATAAACAATTTGAAATAATTTTTTGCTGACAGCATATCAATCTTTCGGAGCAGCATTTGCTCCATTTTATTCATACCGCCCATAGCTTTTTGTGTACAAAATCAGTTTAAGTTCTTAGTACTGAGCAGGTTCTCCATTTAAAACACTATCGATACTCCTCTCATTTTTTTCTAATAGAAGCATACAGCCCTATTCTGCTAAACGTTCACGTGAATTTTCGTATTCTGCTATCCGTCGGAGGGAAACGAATGTTCTAAAAAGCACATAAATTGCAATAAAAATGAAATTTTAACAATTAGATTCTCCCAAGAACTTCAAAATTAACTATTGATAGAGCTTTGAAACTCGAAAGATTGGAAAGTTTATAGAATAATTTGTGACAAATTATGTGAACAATTCACGTGAATCGAAAGATTCGATCGGATCGGATAGCAGAATAGGGCTGATATTTTATCGTATAAAGATTGGTATCGCATAGTGCGATACCAATAGTGGGTAGACACATGAAAAAGTCGACTGAGAAACATATTGAATAGTTTCCCAAGAAGTGAGAGAAATTGGAGAAATGTTGATGTTAGGTGAAAAAATACATTCGTACGTATTTGTTCAATAAACCTATTTTTTTTTGAATAATAACAATACATTATATTTTTTTAAGTTTATTTTCTTTTTTTAAATTTGATACTTTTTTAAATAAATTAATGCTAATTAAAAATATAAAAATTTAAGGAATAAAAATTGACTAGTTGAAATGGAAAATTTTATGGCCATTCGTCGTGCAATAAAAATTCATCTTTTACAGTATGAAATGCTAATCCATTGCCTTCAGGCTTATGTATAGATGGCAGAAGGACATTTTTCCAGAATGACCTAAAATCAAAAAACAAAATCACTGAAATTCATTCATTCACATTTAAAAATAAAAAAAATTTCAAACCTTCCTCTCACTAGACCAAGAAAAAGTTTCCAATTTTTTTTCCTACCAAAATCATATGGATTTACATAGATTTTATTTTCTTTCAAAAATCGTTTTCTTTCTGATTGATTTATGTGCGATTCAATGCTTGTTTCTCCATTCGTTACCAATTTTGCGTGCCAAATGGTAAGAGATCCTAATGCAATTACCACTGCCACATTGATAAATGCCATGAAAATTACCGCACGTCTTTTAGTCAAACCATTGGTCGTGTTTGGTGGCGGTGTGGGCAGAATATGTTGTGCTGGTCGCAATCCATCAATACTATCATCGTATTCACTAATGTGTGTCTGGTTGGATTTAGATAAAATATTATGGAAAATTGATTTAATCGATAATTATATGTATTGTGTACTTACGACTGGAATAATATGACCGCTTAAGTTGAATTTCACTGGCTGACCAAGTAGAGGCTCGACTTCTGACCAACTTTCCTCTTGTTCCAGCCACAAGTATTTGTATCCGATCTCCAGACCGAGTATGATTATGAACAAACAACCGATTGTTGTATAGACCATGTATAAGAAGAAATATCGATGGTTTGCATATCCAACGCAATTGTTTAGCCAGGCTGAAATTGATTTTCGGGAAATAATTATTAACGGAATTAAGGATTTCAAGATATATTATTATTATTCTTTTTTTGTTGTATTTTAATAAATATTTTGAAAGCCATAATCACAATAAGTGTATACATATACTTTGGGCACATAGATTTTTTTTTAAGTACTTTTGTAATAAGTTGCAATTTTGCAAATCGAGGTGCATTGCAAATCGAATATTTCTCTTAAAAGCACATGCTACAGATAAACAAGATGAAAAAAATCTGAGAAATTACTTCATTACACAGGATTGGATATAGTCAAAAATTGTTATATAGACGTGCTTCCTCTAAAGGTTTCTTATTATACATACATACACGCCTCATCAAAGTAATTTAATTGGTTAATAGTAAAGTTTGTTGACACAGCGGCTGAAAATTATGTAAGGGAACACAAGATTAACTAAGACTTAAGTGGAGTTGTTTTAACAGTTGTTTGATTATTTTTGTCGGTCATTGCCACTTAATTAAGCCTTCAGCTATTGAATGTCAATCTTCGTCACATTCTTTTGGGCCTTGCCTTGTAAAATTAATAAAATTATATTTTTACGATTAAGGTCATTCATAAAACGTAGCGGCAATGTCATTAATTGTAATTGTAAAAATTATTGACCCTAGTGAGCGCATTTAGTCTTTGATCTGACGTCACAAATCAATTTTTACTTTTGCTGCATTTTCTATATGAAATTAGGTATTGGTAGTTACACTCTGATGTGATTACGTACTGTATTTATGTGAATTGTGAATACTCATAATTTACAAGTACATAAAATGCCGTAAAATTTATAAGTGCAAGTATTAGTTCCGTCATTGGAGCAAAAAAATTTCGGGGTTTTAATCAAAATTAGATAACGGTGCGAAGATGGAGAATTCCAAAAAATTGGTTTTCGTTCATAGGTCGGTGTTTTTGTCTATGCGCCCAGGAGTACATCAGTACATACATACATTATGTAGATCACAAGCTGCTGGACGGATTTGTATCAAATTTTGTATAAAGCAGTTTTATGTACTTATTGAAATTAGATGTATAATAAATAATATACACCTAAAAACCTTATTTAAAAAAAACATTATCAACCTGTTTTCAAAATATTGATTGAAATATTTTAAGTTACAAGTTTGAAGAAAATCGATTCAGTGTAAGGCTGTAGAACTAGGTACAAGGTACAAGACAAATATTATGTACATATGAACATACGGACCCCAAAAAACATAAAAAATAACCCCAACATAGAATTAAAAAAAAAATTCACAAGAAAAAAAAACTTACGACAGTGATGATCCATTTTCAAAACACATTTCCTACACACTGAACAATGATGAGCTCTAGGAGGTTTTGGTGCTATACACTTTTTACACATGCTAACCGATTCAACTAAAACAGAGTCCTAAAACAAGAAAAAAACAGACATTTATCTTAATGAAACCTTCCTTTAAATAGTCTTACCTCTGGAGTATTTCCTGCTGGCGTTATAACAGCCATAACATAGTGAAAAATAACATTAACCAGAAGCCAATTTCCAACGATGACAATTACAATTGAAAAGTTCTGGCTTCTCTCCCACCAGAATGGAAGACCAATCCAATAGGAAATGTATACTACGGCAGAAGTGAGAAGTGCCACACCAACAACAAAGAACTAGATTAACACAAGATGCAATTAAAACAAAAAAGGATGTGCTATTGAATTCAGTCTTACTGGTCCTAATAAGTAAGTGTAGTTGTCAACGAACCAAAACACTGGTTCCATCAGTACATCACTGGCATAGCTAGCATTCATATGATGATTATAAGTCAAGGAATTAAGACATGTTTTCATATAGTTCCATCGAGTTTTGAGGCTAGATCTGGAAGAATTTAAAGAAAACAAAATAAAGTAATCGACTTCTTTTGTGATGAATATTCACATTAAGAATTTAGGAATTCCTCGAAAACGCCACTGTATTCTTCCCATCTTTGTTTTAAATTATGTTTTGTAGTTCTCTACATACATATATCTATTTTAAATAAACTAATTGCCTTTAATTCAAGAATTCATCTTAAAAACAAAACTTTATTCTAAAAGAAAACAACAATCAATCAAATCAATTTTTTGTTTAGATTTTTTGTAACATCTATTGACAGTAAAATGACAGTACGATGAAGTTTAAGTTGAGTTTTATATTTCACCACACTTTTATAGGGTGCTGCTTCAATTACCGTTGATATGCAGTACATACGTTCTATTTATAACGGCCATATGATTCACTCGATTCATCCAAATTAAAACTTAAATCCAGATGTAAATATACAAATTTAATGTAAATACATCAGGATTTAAGTTTTAATGTGGATGTATCGACTGAATAATATGCCAGTAACTCTCTCGCATCGATAAAATTACTCGAGAAACGATGAAAATTGAAACAAATCGTATGAGTTTTGTTGCATTTTTCACCGTTTCTCGACCAACTTTATCGATGCGAGAGTTGCCGCCATATTGTTCACTCGATAAATTCTGATTAAAAGTTCAATCTGGATGTGTTTACAATGAATTTATATAATTTACATCCGGATTTAAGTTTAAATCTGGATGAATCGAGTGATTAATATGGCGTTACAGAACTTTGCCAATGTGCCTCTTTTGTTTTGAATTTGGATTTACACCCTTAATTTCCAAAAATGGTATGGGTAGTAGTGTAAAGAAAAAAGGCAGCAGGTAGGTACAACAAATACAGAAAAAAAGAAAAAGAATAGGTGGGGTAAATAGCAGTGCTGTCACTTAGATCCTGGGCTTCTTGTATATAACAGAAAACGAAACTATTGTGTTTGTTTTATAAACAGTGCCTACGTTCTGTAACTCTCGCATTGATAAAATTGGTCGTTGGAAAATGGAACAAAATTCCAACGATTTGTGTCAAATTTCACCGTTTCTCGACTACTACCAGATCTTCATAAATCAATTCTGTTGAGACAACAACAATTGAATCAGTATTCTTTTAGGGAGTGGAATCAGTTGGCCTTATGCCATGACATTTCTCTGTCCTTAACAGAGGCGAAAGTTTTCGAATGGCACAATATATTCGCAACAATTATTGCTAAGACCGATGAAAGGATATACATATATGACCAGCACTTAACCAGGGGTGGAATCGGCTAAGGTGATTTGTGACTGTCACGTTTGTGACAATCAAATGTGATCAAAAGAATTTTTGCATCTGTGTAAGGTGACCACCAAAATAATTTTTAAATTTGGTATCACTTTAGAAGAAATGACTTCCATCTATGCAGCCGATTACTAGGAAAATAGCAAAATTAAATATATTTTTTAACAATTAACAAAAACCTACCTCCAGGTATTCTCATAAAAGTACGTTTTGGTTGCTTCGGAATTCGATGGAGTACATTTTATTTTGAGGGGACAGAATATCCTCTCCATTTTTTTTCAATGTAGAAGAGATGACTTCACAGACAGTACTCTGGGAGCTGACCAGTCAGCACCAACTTGCCTTTGGTAGGCACCACTTCCAAGAAAATTGAGTGTTACGGAATATATATGTAATGTGCACTTACTTTGGATTTGGAATATCAAGTACGTCAAATTTATTCAGGTTAATTTTCAAAATCCGGACATTTCTATTACGATTTATATTTTCATTTTCAGCATTTCGAGATGGAAAAACCAATGACAAAGTCAGAAACACATTCATTTTGACTAGACACAACAGACAATAAAAAAATAAAGTCAATTTCATATGAAAGTGACACCTAAATAGCTGTCACGGAAAATAGTCACAAAATTGTGATTGTCACAGGTGACTATCACCTTACACAGACCGAATTGGTTGATTGTGACTGTCAACTATCACAAATCACCTTAGCCGATTCCACCCCAGAGCTTCGTCATCAACCTCCAGGATATTCCCTCAACCTTAACCTGTTTTTGTCGGTAGTGTTTTTTTTTTAAATAATTGTTTTGATATATTCGCCTGTTTTTTTCGACTTTTTTCTTTCAACAGGGAACATGGTCACACTTACTTCATTTTACGGCTGTGGTGAAATAATAAACGAGGATAAATATATTATCAATAAAAATAAGACAGATATATTGAGAAAGTGTTTTCGAGTTTTCGACACTTCCATTTGATCTTCAGTCGGTGGCCATAAAAACAAAAATAAACTAAAGGATTTTTATTTGCATTTTTAAAAAACCAGAAAAGCTTTTACGAAAACTACAAAAATAAAAAAAAAACAGATTTAATGGATTCAGACATTGAAGGTAAATAATTTTATACAATTTCACCAGACTTATCAAATCTTTATTGAAGTCGACATTAATATAGGAGATGCAAATATTGAAGAAGTCGCAGAATCCAATGTTACTGCCACGGGATCACAAAATGTTACTGCTGCTGAAGAACCCACTGTTTCGACACAAGGCTCCTCTGAATCTGAAAATACCAGTGGAAATATATTTTTAAGGCGCAACCGTAACACTGAAGCCAATCAAAATGACACAAGCTCTGAACACGACGGAGAACCAAGTAAGAAATCATTCTGAATCCTTATATCTTTAAATTTCTACAATAAGAGCTTACTTCATAGCACCTTGGGAGCCTGATGAAGCTGTCCATATTTCTGATTCAGAGTTTGAAATCGAAACAGGTTTGTCTTGTTACAAATACTGTCTCTACATACTTTCTTGGAAGATAATTGGTTTATACTCTTTACCCAGAACCTGACGATCTAGATCTGATAGAGCTTGTGACATCAGAACGTTTTTCTAACTTGGAAGAAGATGCCTCCAATGCTGACGCCGATGAGCGAGCCCGCTCAATTGAAATTCGTTTCGATACAAATCTACCCGCCGAACACTCTTATCTTGGAAATAACATGAATCGTGTGTCAGGAGTTGAGTATTTGGAAACAGGACGAATACATCGAATAATGCTATTCATGCATCAACACATTGTATTTCCTGGCGAGGTGCTGCCGTTTATGATTCCCAGATTTATAATTGACTCGGATATAGATTCCGACAATGGTTTGTTATTCGGTGTGGCGTTTGGTCATGTGCAGTGTCCTAAAACACAAGCTATGTTCGGTGTGACGTGTCAAATTTATGAGAAAGGAACAGACGATAGTGGCAAAACCTTAATTAAATCCAGAGCTCTGCAGAGATTTGTCACAGCTAACGATACTAGAATAGAGTAAGTTAAAGGAAAATTATAGTGTCTTTACTCCCAAAAGTTCGAGACTTATTTCTTAAGGCCTCAAGTACAACCGTCGGTGTTAAAAGATAAAAACATGGTTGATTATATTCGATTAATACTTAAATATTCCAGAATAAAAATAATAAATTTAATAATTTATTAAATTCTTAAAATTTAAATTAAGACTCCCTTTCATAATGCAGGCATTTAGAATACATAACATCAGGACCTCAGCTAAAAACCTTTGGTGACGTCAAAATTCTACCCGAAATCAGTTTGCCAGATCCGCTTGCATCGATCAACATTGGAAGCATGAATAGATTTCGTGATATACCTGGACTTGCTGGTTATTTAACTGATTTCCGAGCTTCATCTACTATCTGGCCAAAACATGTCTTTAATCAGTTTACAATAAGTACAATTATAGAAAAGGTACTTAAAGCTCTTGAAACCAATAAAGTGGAATCCATGCCAACTGATCCCACAAGACTTTCCTACTGGTTGAGCCGTAATGCTCACATTTCCGAAGATCAATTGAGTAAGATTTTCATGACTGATTGTGTTAATATTCGGATGAGAATGATTGCTGATTCATTTAGTGACGTAAGAAAAAATAAATATAATCACAGATTCAGTGTCAAAGAATATTTCTTTTTCTAGGGCTCAGTATTTGTTTGTCGAGTTTGTCGTAATCCCATTGCACATTGCAGGGAATTGTTTGCAATGTCAAAGCATGGCGTACAATCACAATATTGCAACTCATGTAAGACTGAGTTTTTAATTCTTTGAAGCAAATGATTGTTATTTTGTACATCTTTTCAGCTGGATATATACATGAAACAAATACTGTTTATAAAGTTTTTCCGAATGCTATCAATTTTAGTGGTACGCCTTCAAGTGAGTTCAGCTGGTTTCCTGGGTAAGTCATTTCAAAACATCGTCATCAACGACATCAAGTAAAGTTTTGTTAATTTAATATGTTTTAAATTATATTTTCAGATATGAATGGCACATTATTGTTTGTAAAATGTGCAATCGTCACATTGGATGGCAGTTCCGTGCAAATGGAGGTAACTTAAGCCCTGTTCTTTTTTATGGAATAACTGGTGCAAGTGTTAAAGTGTCAAAGAAAAATGAAACAAGAACACTGCGAAATAACCTTTTCAGTAATTTATTTCAATTAATTGATATGTAGATATTAGAAATCTATGCAAGCTTATAAAATTAAAAATTTGTTTACTACAGTGATGTGATGCTAATAAAATTATTACGATTGAATAATAAAAACAAATTCATCAATATTGGAATGGTTTACAAAAAAGGTTAAGCGTTTGTTGCCAACTAATTCAACTAAATGCAATCATTAACTTTTTTGTTGGGGACTTTTTAATAAAAACAAAGTTGAGTCTCATAAAAGAACTTATTTTGAGCCGGCATGCAATGTTCGTCTTATTGCGCAAGTTTTTAATGTTTTAATTGTACAAAGGTTTATTTTAAGTTTCATTATTATATTTATTTTTATTATAAAGCATTAACTCAATAAAATTATACCAGATTGTGAAAAAAACTAATTATTAAAACTATAAAATTCATATAACTACAAATATAATTATGTCAAAAACAATGTCTTTTATATTAAAACAAATATACATATTTATCTGCATTTTACAGAGATGGTGCGACAAATTCCGTTAGGTTCTATCTTTTTATTTCAAATATACACATATCCTGAGCTTTAAATGTTTAAATTTTAGGAAAACGTGGCTGCAACTTAATCCTTTTATTGGGTTTTCTGTTGAAACTAACGATAGAAAAAACTCTCAAAATTTCTTCTACCGAGTCAAAGTCCAATAAAATATGGCTAGGGTGCTCTAACATATTGTATGTTTGGAAACTGTTACTTCAACATATCAGCAAAGGAAGTCGAAAGTTTCTAAAAGAAAAAATCTTATTTCAATGGAAGTTATGTTATCCCAAGTTTACATGAATTTTTGTCCCGATGAGAAATGGTCGAAAAGCACCAACGACAAAAAGATTATATTTTGTGTATGGGGTGATATCATTTTATTTTGAAGAATTGCTCCAATTTCAAATAAGTAGAAATTATTTTTGACTTACCGTTTTACAAAATGGACATGCTCCAAATGAAACGTTTAAAAATACTTTCCCATCAGCCAAAGTAGTGAACCATTCTTTCAAACAAATTGCATGATACACCAAGCTGCAACTCGGATTATCACAGGACACGAATGGAACATATCCATCCAGCTGATAACAATAGCATATATTACAGCATTCCTCTGTGCCTTCGTTAGCCATGGGAAAGTAAGTCAATTCGAAGGTCCTTAGTAAATTCGCATGAGCATCCATTTCGGTGTCCCAATTTTTTAGACCTTCACTGAGATTCGAACGAAGCGATTCCACTTCATAAGTTGGCCCATATAGATTTAAATGAACTGGTGTGGATGTAAACGGATCAAGGACCATTTTTACGAAAACTCTATCTTTGAGTTTGAATATTCTCCAGTTGTCTTTTGTGTTGGGATTTAGAGGCTGGACGACATAGCATAGTTCATCTATATCGGATAAGTTTGTATAGAAATCTTTAAGTTCTTCCAAAAATTTAAGGAATTGGTCTAAAAAACTTTTGATTGATGGACTGTGGGAAAGTAGTAGCAGTTCCCATTGAACACCTTTGGGAAGACTATGATCAAATATCGTATAATTTTTCTTTTCGTCTAATCCCAACTGCAAGTAATGTCCTTTGAATCGATCAAAGTCTGTGAATCTAATGGAACCGCATTGATTATTTGTGTAGATTTTGTACGATGGAGATTTCAGTTCGAGGATTTCGTGCTGTGCGTCGAAAATAGAAAAGGGATTTTGGTGATTGACAATTTTGGAGTTCCCTAATATGTTTGGTATTT
This sequence comes from Epistrophe eligans, assembly GCA_951394125.1. Classification (NCBI taxonomy): domain Eukaryota; kingdom Metazoa; phylum Arthropoda; class Insecta; order Diptera; family Syrphidae; genus Epistrophe; species Epistrophe eligans. The sequence continues at coordinate 53,360,717 of OX596028.1, read as the reverse complement.
CTTCAATGATATGGTTAACTGTCCAAGAGGGATCAAAGTTGCTACTTTCGAGGACTGTAACTGAGACTCCACTGTAGACAATAAGTTTGATTTCGTTTGTTGTAGGGTAGTTGGGGCAATATAATCTGATACGGTACCTTTTGTTCTGAATGACGCAAAAGTTCGATTTCATTTAAATAATTTATTGCACAAAAGATTTTCTTACCTGCACCCTTATGTTCCCACTTATTACGGATTTGTTTATGGTGGACTGCAATAGACCTGGGAATTTAAGAAGAAGTTCCTTTAAAGATTCAGTTTGCTATAAATATAGGTTTATTAAAATAGATGTCTTTTTTTAGAGATAGTTGTAGTTATATACCATAATTGGTATTTTTATAAAAAAAAATTTTATCTGAGTAATTAGTTTATTAAATTCAAAATTTTAAATTTAATTTTAAAAACGTTTTTGACAGGAAAATGGCAAATGTCAGTTCAAGTTCAGGAATCAGGTGAGTACAAGATTAAGCTGAATTTACATTTTCGTTCCTCATTTGGGTTATGTAAGTCCCCTTTCACACGAGGAAACTGAGTTTCAAGATACTTTCACGTGATCGTCACCGCCATCGCGTGGGTTTGCGGAATGTTTATTGATAGCCGCCAGAACGTTTCAATTAAATATTTCTGATTAAGGTTTAAGTATTGAAAATAATTTAGATAAACCAATTCTATTCAATGAAGTTTTATGTTTTTAGTGCCTGTTTACATAGGCATTTTTACTGAATGGCGCATCCAGTGAAACAGGTAGATTTTATGTGCATAAAGCAGCCCATAGACACTACACTTGTGTCTGCATCGGTGTCGGTATACGGAAATGTGTGCTGTGTGTGGGCTGGTACGCACACCGATTTTCGGTGTCAGACACGGTGCGAGTAAAATCAAAAGTTTTTAATTTTTGGTGTCGGTGTCTCGATCGGTGTGGCGTGTGTGGCGGAATGCCCCACCGGTGTCAGTACACCGATGCAGACACAAGTGTAGTGTCTATGGGCTGCTTAAAAGCCAGAAGGGTAGGTTCCACCCAAAACTCACCGATGCGCCAGATTCAAGTAATATTTTTGGGTGAAACATGAAAGACTTTTTTTTGTGTGAGTGAGATATTCATGAATTTTATTGTGAGATAGGGAAAGGTAGATTGAACTGAAAGGGTTTTTTCTTTATCTGTAGACACGCTTTCAGTAAAATGTTTAAGGCACTTAGATACTATTTTGTACAGCTAAGCCAAAACTCAGAAAAGATCTGTTTCCTTACTGTTTGGGAAAAAGTTTGAGCTCGAGCCTTTTGATGTTGTTATTGTAATTTTTGACCAGAACTGAAAAGTAAAGAAACGCATTTGGGATGTTTTTGATTTGTTTCTGAGTAAACATCACATTTGACAACAGAAATTATTAGTAATTTGACAAGCAAGAAAAAGACGCAGGACTTTTTTTTTGTTCAGAAATTCGAAAAAAAAATTAGGAATTTTATTGAATTAATAATAATTTGACGAATTATTTAAACTATGAATTTTTTATGAAAAATCGGGCTTATTAGGAATTTTATAAAATCATTTCCTCAAACACGGAATCTATCCATACAAAAAAAATTAATTTATTCATTTGTTAGTACATAACATACTGGACAGACGATTACGATTCTGTAGGAACTTTTACCCAGTTTTCAGTTTATTAAGTGAGTTTTTTGAGACGTGTTTGTTCATCGCAGTAAGTTCACCGCAATCACGCATTATATATGTATGTATTTTAAGTTTAATTTAATATGTATGTAGATTTTCAAATTGCCTCCAATTACCGTACGAAGTTAGGTCGCAGAACTCGCAACGCTGCAAGTAAAAGATATATATGTACATATGCGAGCAAGTCAAACATGATAAACAACGCGAAGCCCGAAATGAAATTGAACGGATCCGATGGAATCCAAATCAAGAACGTAGAAATGTTTCGTTTAATCCGCATCGAGTTGCATTCAATTATAACGTGGCAATCGATTACAGTTCACAATCGTTGCTATTGGAACAATGAACGTTGTTTGTATTGTTTGTAAACATTACAAGGCATTAAAGTTTAAAAATGAAGCACCTGGATTGTGTTGCATTTGCGCCAGTGGCCAATGTAATTTGACCCCATTGATACCGCCCCGGCGCGGCGCCGCTACACTACATTCGTTGGTTTCCGCAAAAGAGTCAGATTCCATACACTTTTTGACGCATATCCAGCAATACGATAATTGGTTTCAAATGACGTCATTTGCCGCAAAAAATTTATTCGAGATAATTTATTGCCTACTTTCAAGATAAGTATAATGAGGAATAATAAACTTTTAGCACCATGTTTCTGGTACAAAATACATACATACGTTGCCAACTTTTAATTGACATGATGAAAAGTACGTTGGTTGCTCACGGCGGTATGAACTACGAACACAATACAATCTATTTACTCTTGCAAAAAAATTCATTTCAAAGGGTTTTTTATTTCCACTTATTTTAAACATTATAAAATTGATGAAATTCCTTGCGAAGCCGGGGCAGCCTGCCAGTTTTAAATATTTATGAGACAAACATGCTAAAATTTTTATGAAGAAAAATGACACGCAAAAATTTTTCATATAACCTCTTCATCTGATCTTAAAAAAGTTTTATAAATAAGTTAGAAAACACAGTTCTTATAAATATATGGAATATCACATAATATTATCCAAACATAAATCGAATTCGCACCAAGACACGTACATATGTTTCACAGAAGCTAACTTATCAGATAATATATGTAAGTATACACACAGAGAAAAAATCAGTAAAATCTACGAAAAACTGTAGTAAAATCTACGATAAAAGCAGTAAAATCCGAACCTACTACACACGTCGTTAAATTTACTACAAAATGTAATAAAAATAAGATTTGCAATGATAGTTAAATTCACTACTGAAACAGTAAAATATACTGTCATTGTACTAAAAGTTTCCAACATGAGCATTAAAATCTATTGTAGTTGTAGTAAATTTTATTACATAAACAGTGAAATATATTGCAATTGTTCTAAAATTTTAGAACAGTAGTAATAAAATACACTACTGATGCAGTGAAATCTATTGCAGTTGTAGTAAAATCCACGATATTGGTAGTAAAATACATTTCATAAAACAGTGAAAATTATTGCAGTTGCAGTAAACTCTACTAGAGTGGTAGTAAAATTCATTACATTAAACAATGAAATCTATTACAGCTGTAGTAAAATCTACAACAGTGGTAGTTAAATTTATTACATTAAAAAATTAAATTAATTGTAGTTGTAGTAAATAGTACTACAGCCGTAGTAAAATTTATTACATGGAACAGTGAAATCTATTGCAGTTGTAGGAAAATGTACTACAATGGTAGTAAAAGTCATTACATGGAAAAGTAAAATCTATTGCAGTTGTAGTAAAATCTACTACAGCCGTAGTAAAATTCATTGCATGGAACAGTGAAATCTATTGCAGTTGTAGTAAAATCTATTGCAGTTGTAGTAAAATTCATTGCAGTTGTAGTAAAATCTACTACAGCCGTAGTAAAATTCATTGCATGGAACAGTGAAATCTATTGCAGTTGTAGTAAAATCTATTGCAGTTGTTGTAAAATTCATTGCAGTTGTAGTAAAATCTACTACAGCCGTAGTAAAATTAATTGCATGGAACAGTGAAATCTATTGCAGTTGTAGTAAAATCTATTGCAGTTGTAGTAAAATTCATTGCAGTTGTAGTAAAATTCATTGCAGTTGTAGTAAAACCTACTACAGCCGTAGTAAAATTCATTACATGGAACAGTGAAATCTATTGCAGTTGTAGTAAAATATACTACAATGGTAGTAAATTTTATTACATAGAAGCAGTGAAATCTATTGCAGATGTAATAAAATGTATAACATAAAATAGTGGATTTTTAACTGTAGTTGTAGTAAATTTAACTACAACTGCAGTAAATTATCCCCTATTTGATGTGATACATTTAACTACATCTGTAATAGATTTCACTGTTTCATGCAATAAATTTAACTTTAATCTGTAATACATTTTACTACATATCTATGTAATAAATTTCACTGTTTCATGCAATGGATTTGATTTTTATCTGTAATACAATTAAAAATGGTATATCTACCATGAGTTTTTCTACAGAGATCTATTAGTCCTATACAAACAGTAATGGATGAATTAAATATTATGTAGGCATGTAGGAATACTTACATATGTAGGTACTTGTACAGAGATTTAGAGTACTGATTTTTTTCTTATGTCAAAACCATTCTTCCTGAAATAAAATTCTCTTATTTTTTTTTTTTTTTTCATTTTTTAGTGGAATACTATATCTGAAATTAAAAGCAGGTATCATTTTGAATGTTCATATGTATTTTTATTTTATTTTATTTTTGATAACTATGGTAATATTTAATACAAGCTAATATCAAAATCTCTTAAATAAAAGTAATGACAATTAAAATGACTATAATATAAATTTTATAAATTTTTAAACCTAAGGGCCATTCTACCATCAGAAAGATTATGTGGCAAAGCAGGATAATATTGAAATTCCGTAATTAATTTCAAACTTAAAATATTTGTATTATCTTTTATAATAAAAGCATTTATATTTACATCGTATTGAAACATATATTTAGTGGAAACAATTATTACACGTTTATTGCTTATCACTATTTCAGAAATTCTATAAATAAAGTTACTTTGCTTATGAAACAAAAAAAAACCGGAAGTGTATGGTGTTCCCATAAATTGTATGTTTTCTGAAAATATTTGAATACCATCAAGCCCAAATTCTTGAAGATCTTTGAAATATGGTTTTTGAGATATACATACATTTTTACTTTTTAAAATTTTAATCTTAATGTCTTTTTCATTTAAATAAAAAAAGTTAGCTAGTTTTAAAGACAACTTCATTCCAACGGAGTAGCATAAATTTTTCCTAGATGTTATGCTCTGTGCATATTGTTTTAATTCTTTGTGTTTGCCTTCATTTCGCATGCTCCAAATCATTTTTAAGGGTCCAACCCTCTCAATAACAGTGGGATAGTGGGTCAAAAAATGTGCTTTCGGCTTAAGAGTTTCATTAAACAATTCTCTGTAAGTTTTATTATGATCAGCTACTCGAGATTTCAATTCTTCTAAATCATTTTTATTAAATGAAGTACATAAACATAGATCTACAAGTTTTTGAAGATTTAAAAAAAAAAGCCAACATTTATCGTCCTTAGGTACAAAATCCCAAACCATTAACGAAAAAAAATGTACAAAGCAATGGCTTTCACTAGCTTGCATATTCAAATTTTTGTTTTGCAAAGCCTCAAGTTTTATAGGAAGGGAATAGTTTTTCGAGTCTATGCTTCCATAATCAAAAAGTTGTTTTCTGTCATTCAAATTTTCGAGAGAAAAATATTTCTTTGTTTTAATGAAATATAAAATAATAGCACACATATCATTTTTCAAAACTCCCTCGAAAAGATCATGCATGATATCAACTGACACGTTAACAACCGCATGAAAAGACGGAAGTCTATTGAAAATACATACTTCCGATATTCCAGTATGTTTTGGGTCATTAAGTAAAAGATCTGAATCATAATTTGAAACTGTTCTTAAACTGCTCTTTAACTCATAACTAAGATTTTGCGTTTCTGCTTTAGAAGCCTTACAGATTCGACAAAAATGCAGAGCCGAAAAGGATGATCTGAAGCCCAGAATCTTATTAAGTCCAAGATTATCACCAGTTACTAAGCCTAAAACAAAATAAATTTTTTTTTCCACACCTTCCGTCTGAATCATTATGCCATTCAGTTCTAAATCTAATAAAATTTTCAGAAGGTTATGAAGAACATCGAGGCGCTCATACTTTTTAAAATACTCGGCTTTTATTAGCATAGCAGGCAAAATGTTGGTCAAAGAAGAACGTTTATGCTCTGGTAAAGTTGGAAAGTTTATGTAGAATGCAGAAATTGAATTCACTCCGGAGTGCGAGCCTAACACATTATCTGGATCAAAGTCATCATTATACAGAAAATATGGGACAACAGTTTTGTTTTCGTTTGAAAATCTTGAATGAATTTCTCGCCAAACAGAACCACATACAAAATTTTTTATATCATCGGAATGTGCCATAAGATCTTCCATTTCTTTCAAAGTTTTTTTAAGCAAATTTTCAGTTTCAAAAAATTTTTTAATTATGAAAGGAATAGATAGAATAGTTCCTTTTATTTCCTTGTATTTTAAAATTGGTTTACCCCGTTCAATTGTATTTTGAATTTCAGATGAAACTGTACTATTTATTGGTAATTCGAGTAATTTTTTTTTCGACAAATGGTTTATAAGCTTATGTTCAGTCTCTATTTTAGAAAAAGCTGTATCACAAAATTGACTTATTTTTTGAATTGCTAAGCTCGAATCGCTCAATTCAATAACGCATTTAATAGGGTCAAGTAAAAGTTTTTGAATTTCTGTCACAACTTTGAATACTAAATTTCTTGGAACGGAATTGTGATTCATCAACTTTAAAACAAATCTTAAAGCACATTCTGAGAGGTCGACATCCTTTTTATTGATAAACGATTCTTCAAAATTTTCAGTAGACTTTTGATCGAAACTATAAGCATGTAATGAACTCTCTGATTTTTGAGATGGAAACGTTGAATTTAAGTCTTGATTCAAATTGTTTACATTTTCCGCAGGGAGGAGAGTGGTAGAATTTGTGGTATTGGTAGAGGTGTTTGAATTGCTATTTAAATCAAAATGTACTTTCTTTAAATGCCGTTTTAAGACAAAAAGATTGGAAAATGCTTGAGGACAATCCCCTTGTTTACAATATATTTCTTTTTCATATTTATGCTTGCATTTTAAATGTGAATAGTAATCATCTAAATTTAAAAAAATTAATTCACAAGCAAAACAACTGAACATGATTGACTACAGTTAATATTTAATCTAAAAGTTTAATATATTATATATGTAAATAGTATATACAATAAAATACTTCACAATATAAAATAAATTGTATCGGCCCTTGATTCGGTTTTTTTTAACTTAAAAATTTGTTATGTTTATTTTAATTTGTTAAGTTTATTAGCCAAAGCAATAATAAACTGTTAAAAAAGATGCTAAAAAGTCTTAAGAAGCTAAGTCGTTTCAAGTTTATCAGCTTGATCCGAAATAGAAAACTGTTAAAAGGGATGTTAAAAAAGTCTAAAGATGATAAGTCAGAATCAAGTTTATCAGCTTGATTTGCCAAAGCAATAATAAACTGTTTAAAAGGATGTTAAAGAAGTCTTAAGAAGCTAAGTCGTTTAAGTTTGTCAGCTTGATCCGAACTAGAAAACTGTTAAAAAAGATGCTAAAAAGTCTTAAGAAGCTAAGTCGTTTCAAGTTTATCAGCTTGATCCGAAATAGAAAACTGTTAAAAGGGATGTTAAAAAAGTCTAAAGATGATAAGTCAGAATCAAGTTTATCAGCTTGATCTGCCAAAGCAATAATAAACTGTTTAAAAGGATGTTAAAGAAGTCTTAAGAAGCTAAGTCGTTTCAAGTTTATCAGCTTGATCCGAACTAGAAAACTGTTAAAAAAGATGCTAAAAAGTCTTAAGAAGCTAAGTCGTTTCAAGTTTATCAGCTTGATCCGAAATAGAAAACTGTTAAAAGGGATGTTAAAAAAGTCTAAAGATGATAAGTCAGAATCAAGTTTATCAGCTTGATCCGAACTAGAAAACTGTTAAAAAGTCTTAAGAAGCTAGGTCAGAATCAAGTTTATCAGCTTGATCACCTAAAGCACTAATAAACGATTAAAATTTTGTTAAAAATATTCTTAAGAAGCTAAGTCGTTTCAAGTTTATCAGCTTGATCCGAAATAGTAAACTGTTAAAAGAGCTGCTAAAAAAGTCTTAAGTAGCAAAGTCAGAATCAAGTTTATCAGCTTGATCCCCTAAAGCACTAATAAACGATTAAAATTTTGTTAAAAATATTCTTAAGAAGCTAAGTCGTTTCAAGTTTATCAGCTTGATCCGAAATAGTAAACTGTTAAAAGAGCTGCTAAAAAAGTCTTAAGTAGCAAAGTCAGAATCAAGTTTATCAGCTTGATCCCCTAAAGCACTAATAAACGATTAAAATTTTGTTAAAAATATTCTTAAGAAACTAAGTCGTTTCAAGTTTATCAGCTTGATCCGAACTAGTAAACTGTTTAAAAGGATGTTAAAGAAGTCTTAAGAAGCTAAGTCGATTCAAGTTTATCAGCTTGATCCGAAATAGTAAACTGTTAAAAGAGCTGCTAAAAAAGTCTTAAGTAGCAAAGTCAGAATCAAGTTTATCAGCTTGATCCCCTAAAGCACTAATAAACGATTAAAATTTTGTTAAAAATATTCTTAAGAAGCTAAGTCGTTTCAAGTTTATCAGCTTGATCCGAAATAGTAAACTGTTGAAAGAGCTGCTAAAAAAGTCTTAAGTAGCAAAGTCAGAATCAAGCTTATCAGCTTGATCCTTTAAAGCACTAATAAACGATTAAAATTTTGTTAAAAATATTCTTAAGAAACTAAGTCGTTTCAAGTTTATCAGCTTGATTCGACTAGTAAACTGTTAAAAAAGATTCAAAAAAAGTCTTAAGTAGCAAAGTCAGAATCAAGTTAATCAGCTTGATCCCCTAAAGCACTAATAAACGATTAAAATTTTGTTAAAAATATTCTTAAGAAACTAAGTCGTTTCAAGTTTATCAGCTTGATCCGAACTAGTAAACTGTTTAAAAGGATGTTAAAGAAGTCTTAAGTAGCAAAGTCAGAATCAAGTTTATCAGCTTGATCCCCTAAAGCACTAATAAACGATTAAAATTTTGTTAAAAATATTTTTAAGAAGCTAAGTCGTTTCAAGTTTATCAGCTTGATCCGAACTAGTAAACTGTTTAAAAGGATGTTAAAGAAGTCTTAAGAAGCTAAGTCGATTCAAGTTTATCAGCTTGATCCGAAATAGTAAACTGTTAAAAGAGCTGCTAAAAAAGTCTTAAGTAGCAAAGTCAGAATCAAGTTTATCAGCTTGATCCCCTAAAGCACTAATAAACGATTAAAATTTTGTTAAAAATATTTTTAAGAAGCTAAGTCGTTTCAAGTTTATCAGCTTGATCCGAACTAGTAAACTGTTTAAAAGGATGTTAAAGAAGTCTTAAGAAGCTAAGTCGATTCAAGTTTATCAGCTTGATCCGAAATAGTAAACTGTTAAAAGAGCTGCTAAAAAAGTCTTAAGTAGCAAAGTCAGAATCAAGTTTATCAGCTTGATCCTTTAAAGCACTAATAAACGATTAAAATTTTGTTAAAAATATTCTTAAGAAACTAAGTCGTTTCAAGTTTATCAGCTTGATCCGAACTAGTAAACTGTTAAAAAGGATGTTAAAGATGTCTTAAGAAGCTAAGTCGTTTCAAGTTTATCAGCTTGATCCGACTAGTAAACTGTTAAAAAAGATGCAAAAAAAGTCTTAAGTAGCAAAGTCAGAATCAAGTTTATCAGCTTGATCCCCTAAAGCACTAATAAACGATTAAAATTTTGTTAAAAATATTCTTAAGAAGCTAAGTCGTTTCAAGTTTATCAGCTTGATCCGAAATAGTAAACTGTTAAAAGAGCTGCTAAAAAAGTCTTAAGTAGCAAAGTCAGAATCAAGCTTGATCCCCTTAAGCACTAATAAACGTCTAAAAGGATGTTAAAAAAGTCTTTAGAAACTTAGTCGTATCAAGTTTATCAGTCTACCAAAGCAATTAAATAAGGTTTATAAGAACGTCTTACAATTTGTGTTGTTTTTAAAAAAAACTTAATTTTGCTTATCTCGTAACTCATTAATCAGGGCTGTTGTTGCAGAGCTAGGAGGACTTGAATTAATATCATAAAAGAAGTTTTCTAAAAACAACCACACATTTTGGCTTTGAAGTGGATACTTAAGATTAAATACATACATTAATTTAAAAGCCGAATCAAGAGCCGATAAAAAGCTTTCTGTTTTATGGAATATGTTATCTGATATTACATAATATAATTTTTCACTTGCCACTACCATTGGTTGAATGTTGAAATGTAAGCCCTTGTACGATTCTTTTATATGTTGGTATTTAACCAGGATATCTGCCTGGTTTTCGGCTTCTAATATAGTGCTATTGATTGAGTCCTGGATTGAAGCGTGCCACTTTTTCCCACTTTGAAGTGAAATTTTTTGAAATGGAGGCAATTTATAATGGATGAGCTTGTAGGTTAATAAGTTTTTATAATCTGTAAAGAAATTAATTTGTATATGTTAGTATACGTGAAAAATGGTGAAATGTATTTATTATTGTAGACAAAAATGTATGCTTTTAAAGTTATTTAAACAATTTTTTTATTACCTTGACTACTATCAATACCATTTATTTGCTCGAGTATCTGCTTAACAGGTTTGCTTGCACTTTCAGATTGATTCTCGACACTTTGCAAGAAGGTTCTTTGAAAGCTATCCCATTTCTTTTTCAAGCAAACTGATTTTTCTTCACCGAAAAGAAAAATAAAGTCTAAATCGATCTGTAAGAATAATTAATATGAATAACATTACCAAAATTAAAACAAAAAAAAAATATACCAAATGAAGGCCGATAGATTGCGTGAAAAGTGGCCAGTCATTAAAAATTTCCTCTGCGGTCTTTTCTAAAATTTCTGCCCTCCTGATATGAAAGCAGTTTTTCCATTTAATAACTACTAACTCTATTGGTTGTGAGTTGTATTTCAGCCAATCCTTCTCATTTAAACCTGAGGAATTAAAATAACAATAAGTTTTTGTGCATATTATGGATGACTTTAGATCACTTAAACTAAATACATTTTTCGTATTATGAAAAAAACTGTTTTCAGTTGAGTTAATTAAACATTTTGGTTACATAAAATTAACAACAGTGGAAATCAGCTTTGGTTTTTTTGAAAATTGGAAAAAAATTAAATCTCTCAATTTCACACGTATTATACAAAATACCAGAAACTATACAAAGTAAGAACTTCATAAAGCTTACTGGTGCTCCTTTGGTTTCAATTTTTCAAGTTATTTCAGATTTAACAAGAAAATACGTTTTTAAACGTTTTTATCTTCGATCCTAGCCCTTCGTGGGGTGGATGCAACAGATAATAGTAAAGAGTGTTTGTTAAAAAGAGTGTTGTTATAAATGTATTGGGCTATGAGATTTATATTTGTTATAAATGTATTGGGCTAGGAGATTTAATTGAACAACTTAAGTGCTTTTCAGCTTATAACTTGTAATTGCTCTTCGTTCAATTGGAGAAGGAACCATTTTAATTTTATTGAAACAGCAACATTTTCCAGGAATATGATAAGAATCATGATTCATGGATTTGAAATTTGTTAATTTGGCGAATAGATTGCAAGTAGCTCAATTGAAACTTTACTTTACGTAAATATTTTTCAAAGATTTGGAAAACAATTTTTTACATTTTAATTTTTTTCTTACATTAGGTTTCCACCAACTTGTAAATAAAGCATTTAATTGTATAGTTATAAAATAATTTATTTATGTATATTATATCATATTACATCTTACTTTGGGAGTTATCTACCAGCGGTGAACATGATGGCGATGAAGGTGATGATGAAGATGAATTTTCAGACATTAAAAAAACATGATGTTTTGAGCGCCTTGATAAAACTCCTCTTTTTCTTAAGGCTTTAATTTTATTGTTATAAGCTGAATACAGTTGACCTCTAGCTCTACCACCACTTCCACTAGGCACGTAATAAGAAGTCTATAAGAAATTTTCGTTAGTTAACTATTTTTCTTAGTATTTAATATAAGACCTTGGATTCAAACGGAAAAAGTTTGATGATTTGTTCCGTTAATGAGTTTATTTCTTTTGTTCCGAGTAAAATCTCGTTAAATAGAGCAAAGTCTACTATTAAATATATGAGATCTTTTCTGTCTGAAGAATTGAACGCCGTTTTTTTGGATAGCAACAATTTCCCTCTGGAGTTTGATTTTAATATCTGTTGAACGTTCTATTGAAAAAAAAAACATTGATACATCAATAAACAAGTATATGTATGTTATGTATGTATGGTATAATAATAACGAAGATGATGATTACTTCTGTTAAGGTAGAGCGATTGAGGTAACTTACTTTAATTGAATTATGTATAATATAGCTTGAATCAAATCACTTGGCCAACAATCGCCTGCGCAGAGAAAGGATTGAAGAAAACAAAAATTGTGCGCAATTTAATGAGTGAAGGTCCTATTTCCTAAATTGTACAATGCCTAACTCAACTTTATTTTTCTTTTAAATTAAAATGCTATTGCATGTAGGACATGTAGGTACTATTTGTTTTAATTTTTTTTATTATAGAGTTGATAAATTTTGACTCGCTTATAATAAAAAAATCCAACATAATATAATTTTATTTCATGTCTATGAATAGATGCGAAATCCAACAACAATATAAAAGGGGTTGTGCGGATCCCTACTGTCTATGTGTGGGGGTTTTTAAGTATGTCTACTATCTCATTTATTATCCGTAGTCTGACAGTTGTAGCTTGTAGGCAAATTAAGATTGCTGCTAGGATTCACATCTTTATAAGTCAGTATCTTTGTTTCAAAATTAAATAGATGAGCTGAGAAATTTAAAGAGAGCTGCGCAGTGAAAACGCCAAGTGAATGGGTTCGCGCTATTTATACAACATACGCCTTATACTGTGTGAATTGATGACAGTTATTTAATGTAAGCCTCAAATCTCAATTATTTTAAAATCTTCACATACGTTCTAGTTTGATGAGTAAAATTAAGACAATAATAATTTGAAATTTCGAACTAAGTGGAAACCTACATATATTTTCAAAACGTTGCACATCATTAAAATGTTAATTTAGGACCGAATTTTAAATCATAATTTAAACGTTCAATTAACAGTCAGAGGAAGAAATTATTTTTGTTCGTGTAATAGATTTATATGTATGTATACTTATAAAGACAGCAGCTGTCGAATTCTGTTATCGATAACTTTTTACATTAATCAAAATTTTGTGTGTGGTGAAAAGTTTAAAAAATGTACTAACAAATAAAATAAGGATCTCCATTTTCAGTATTTCAATGGTATTATGACTCACCATGTGTTGTACTTCTTGGTTGAAACTATTTTCGGAATCAGATCGTAAATTTTTGGGAAATGCTTCCATAATGTCGCTTGATACAGATACAGCACTACTTGAACACCCACTAAGTTTTTCGGATATTGAAGTTAAGGGTAAGCTCTAAAAAGTTATTAAACATCGTGAGCCCTATGTATTATAAAACGAACTTCCTCTTTTTACAGACATCTTACCTTTAAAGATCTCCATTCAGTTAACCTTGCCTTAAACTTGATCCGCAATCCCATCATTTCTAGAGGAATTAAATTGTCTATGTCAGAAACTGTTATGTGTTCCAAGCAATCTGAATCAATTTTTTTTTCTAAAACACTGATATTAAACAATCTGGAGGGAAAAATTAAACTAATAATGATTTACCATTAAACAACTCACAGAGCTCTGAAAGTCCCCATCGCTTCAATATATCGCTAATTGCTTCATCTTGCAACTTATATGAGAAAACATATTCTACAGCGACTGAGTGTTTGCTTGATATTTGCTGATTGAAATCTAAGTTTTCATTTGTTTCACCCAAATCAACTTCACTTGAGTCTTCTAAAACTTCTTCAATTAAATCACCCTCTGAATGTTGGCTTCCTTTAAGTTCAGGGTCAGACATTGTACGTATCTACTTAAAGACAATAGAAAATATCTTTTTGTTTTTCTCATTAAATATTTTGAGTAAAAGATTTTAATGCTTATTTTAACAGCATTAAGGGCTGATTTCAAAAAGGTAAAAGATTTTAATGTTTATTTTAACAGCAGTAAGTGCTGATTTCAAAAAGGTATCAACCATCGCTGTACGGCTTACCGTTGGTCAGATACATCCCAAAACCTTTTTCAATTTTCTTAACTTCTGCCATCATGAAGAAAAATCAAATACGTTTTGGAGTGTATCTGACCAACCGTAAGCCGTACAGAGCTAGTTGATACCTTTTTGGAATCAGCAATTGATGCTTCAAAAGCGAGCATCAAAATATGTTAAAAAAGAATCACCATTAAAAAAAATTTACTTTTGGAACTCGCATATAGGAACCCGTATGCGTATTTTAAGAGTGCTTTTTCTCATTACATATTTTGAGTAAAAGATTTTGATGTTTATTTTAACAGCATTAAGTGCTGATTTCAAAAAGGTATCAACCATCGCTGTACGGCTTACCGTTGGTCAGATACATCCCAAAACCTTTTTCAATTTTCTTAACTTCTGCCATCATGAAGAAAAATCAAATACGTTTTGGAGTGTATCTGACCAACCGTAAGCCGTACAGAGCTAGTTGATACCTTTTTGGAATCAGCAATTGATGCTTCAAAAGCGAGCATCAAAATATGTTAAAAAAGAATCACCATTAAAAAAAATTTACTTTTGGAACTCGCATATAGGAACCCGTATGCGTATTTTAAGAGTGCTTTTTCTCATTACATATTTTGAGTAAAAGATTTTGATGTTTATTTTAACAGCATTAAGTGCTGATTTCAAAAAGGTATCAACCATCGCTGTACGGCTTACTGTTGGTCAGATACATCCCAAAACCTTTTTCAATTTTCTTAACTTCTGCCATCATGAAGAAAAATCAAATACGTTTTGGAGTGTATCTGACCAACCGTAAGCCGTACAGAGCTAGTTGATACCTTTTTGGAATCAGCAATTGATGCTTCAAAAGCGAGCATCAAAATATGTTAAAAAAGAATCACCATTAAAAAAAATTTACTTTTGGAACTCGCATATAGGAACCCGTATGCGTATTTTAAGAGTGCTTTTTCTCATTACATATTTTGAGTAAAAGATTTTGATGTTTATTTTAACAGCATTAAGTGCTGATTTCAAAAAGGTATCAACCATCGCTGTACGGCTTACTGTTGGTCAGATACATCCCAAAACCTTTTTCAATTTTCTTAACTTCTGCCATCATGAAGAAAAATCAAATACGTTTTGGAGTGTATCTGACCAACCGTAAGCCGTACAGAGCTAGTTGATACCTTTTTGGAATCAGCAATTGATGCTTCAAAAGCGAGCATCAAAATATGTTAAAAAAGAATCACCATTAAAAATAATTTACTTTTGGAACTCGCATATAGGAACCCGTATGCGTATTTTAAGAGTGCTTTTTCTCATTACATATTTTGAGTAAAAGATTTTGATGTTTATTTTAACAGCATTAAGTGCTGATTTCAAAAAGGTATCAACCATCGCTGTACGGCTTACTGTTGGTCAGATACATCCCAAAACCTTTTTCAATTTTCTTAACTTCTGCCATCATGAAGAAAAATCAAATACGTTTTGGAGTGTATCTGACCAACCGTAAGCCGTACAGAGCTAGTTGATACCTTTTTGGAATCAGCAATTGATGCTTCAAAAGCGAGCATCAAAATATGTTAAAAAAGAATCACCATTAAAAAAAATTTACTTTTGGAACTCGCATATAGGAACCCGTATGCGTATTTTAAGAGTGCTTTTTCTCATTACATATTTTGAGTAAAAGATTTTGATGTTTATTTTAACAGCATTAAGTGCTGATTTCAAAAAGGTATCAACCATCGCTGTACGGCTTACTGTTGGTCAGATACATCCCAAAACCTTTTTCAATTTTCTTAACTTCTGCCATCATGAAGAAAAATCAAATACGTTTTGGAGTGTATCTGACCAACCGTAAGCCGTACAGAGCTAGTTGATACCTTTTTGGAATCAGCAATTGATGCTTCAAAAGCGAGCATCAAAATATGTTAAAAAAGAATCACCATTAAAAAAAATTTACTTTTGGAACTCGCATATAGGAACCCGTATGCGTATTTTAAGAGTGCTTTTTCTCATTACATATTTTGAGTAAAAGATTTTGATGTTTATTTTAACAGCATTAAGTGCTGATTTCAAAAAGGTATCAACCATCGCTGTACGGCTTACTGTTGGTCAGATACATCCCAAAACCTTTTTCAATTTTCTTAACTTCTGCCATCATGAAGAAAAATCAAATACGTTTTGGAGTGTATCTGACCAACCGTAAGCCGTACAGAGCTAGTTGATACCTTTTTGGAATCAGCAATTGATGCTTCAAAAGCGAGCATCAAAATATGTTAAAAAAGAATCACCATTAAAAAAAATTTACTTTTGGAACTCGCATATAGGAACCCGTATGCGTATTTTAAGAGTGCTTTTTCTCATTACATATTTTGAGTAAAAGATTTTGATGTTTATTTTAACAGCATTAAGTGCTGATTTCAAAAAGGTATCAACCATCGCTGTACGGCTTACTGTTGGTCAGATACATCCCAAAACCTTTTTCAATTTTCTTAACTTCTGCCATCATGAAGAAAAATCAAATACGTTTTGGAGTGTATCTGACCAACCGTAAGCCGTACAGAGCTAGTTGATACCTTTTTGGAATCAGCAATTGATGCTTCAAAAGCGAGCATCAAAATATGTTAAAAAAGAATCACCATTAAAAAAAATTTACTTTTGGAACTCGCATATAGGAACCCGTATGCGTATTTTAAGAGTGCTTTTTCTCATTACATATTTTGAGTAAAAGATTTTGATGTTTATTTTAACAGCATTAAGTGCTGATTTCAAAAAGGTATCAACCATCGCTGTACGGCTTACTGTTGGTCAGATACATCCCAAAACCTTTTTCAATTTTCTTAACTTCTGCCATCATGAAGAAAAATCAAATACGTTTTGGAGTGTATCTGACCAACCGTAAGCCGTACAGAGCTAGTTGATACCTTTTTGGAATCAGCAATTGATGCTTCAAAAGCGAGCATCAAAATATGTTAAAAAAGAATCACCATTAAAAAAAATTTACTTTTGGAACTCGCATATAGGAACCCGTATGCGTATTTTAAGAGTGCTTTTTCTCATTACATATTTTGAGTAAAAGATTTTGATGTTTATTTTAACAGCATTAAGTGCTGATTTCAAAAAGGTATCAACCATCGCTGTACGGCTTACTGTTGGTCAGATACATCCCAAAACCTTTTTCAATTTTCTTAACTTCTGCCATCATGAAGAAAAATCAAATACGTTTTGGAGTGTATCTGACCAACCGTAAGCCGTACAGAGCTAGTTGATACCTTTTTGGAATCAGCAATTGATGCTTCAAAAGCGAGCATCAAAATATGTTAAAAAAGAATCACCATTAAAAAAAATTTACTTTTGGAACTCGCATATAGGAACCCGTATGCGTATTTTAAGAGTGCTTTTTCTCATTACATATTTTGAGTAAAAGATTTTGATGTTTATTTTAACAGCATTAAGTGCTGATTTCAAAAAGGTATCAACCATCGCTGTACGGCTTACTGTTGGTCAGATACATCCCAAAACCTTTTTCAATTTTCTTAACTTCTGCCATCATGAAGAAAAATCAAATACGTTTTGGAGTGTATCTGACCAACCGTAAGCCGTACAGAGCTAGTTGATACCTTTTTGGAATCAGCAATTGATGCTTCAAAAGCGAGCATCAAAATATGTTAAAAAAGAATCACCATTAAAAAAAATTACTTTTGGAACTCGCATATAGGAACCCGTATGCGTATTTTAAGAGTGCTTTTTCTCATTAGATATTTTAAGTAAAAGATTTTAATGTTTATTTTAACAGCATCAAGTGCTGATTCCAAAAAGGTACGATTTACCGTTGGCCAAATACACTCCAAAACCTTTTTCAATTTTCCTAATTTCTGCCATCCTGAAGAATAATCAAAAACGTTTTGGAGTATATCTGACCAACCGTAAGCCGTACAGAGATGGTTGATACCTTTTTGGAATCAGCAATTGATGCTTCAAACGCAAGCATCAAAACTTGATAAAAAAGAATCACCATTAAAAAAAAATTTCTTTTGGAACTCGCGTATATGTACGAACCTATATATGTATTTTAAGAGTGCTTTTTCTCATTACACATTTTTTTATCATTTTTCTAGAAGCTCTAGACAATGTAATAAACACTATCACAATTTCACATACATACCTTTATTCACTGAATTTATTAGTTTTAATGATTTTTCTTTTTTCACTTTTTTGATAAATACCGATGCCGAGTTAAACTGTTTAAAACTAAACGCACCGCGCCACGCCGAAATCTGAAACGAATGAAATAGAACTCCATTTTGAATTTAGTGTTTGGTATGGTTGCCAGTGCTGTCGTCTCATAAAGCTGCTTATACACTTCGCAGTAGCTACTCATTGGTAGTATATTGGAGTGATAATAAAGAGATTTTTTTTGCAAATGATATTTATTTCTTTACAATTTATTTACAATAAGGTACTATTAAAACGACAATTGTGTCCATGCCAAGAAAATAACATCTCTTGCTAAAAATTTTCCGTGAGGTGAAATAACATGTTGTGGCATAAAAACAGTTAACCAGTGTTCACATGTGTGTATGATGGTTCACTTAAACTTCAAGTATGGCATAACAAATCCTGAACTAAGGAACACAAAATTATGAGACTATCTACCTCATTGGTAAAGAAACATTCGATCTTATTTATGAACGTAGTAGTACATTGAACAACCATCCAAGTTATAGATAAACATTTTTAGTTGATGTTTTAAACGTTATCTTACTTAGACTCGGTTGTTTAATGTAACATTTTATTTAATCAAATAAAATATATTATTTCCAAATATTTCGGACTGTCAAGACACTGTCTAACTAGTCAAAAATCTAATAAATATGCCTGACTGTCAACAAATAGGACTAACAAGCAAATTTTAGAGGATATATTTTTTAATGGGTGAAGTAAACCTAAAACTTTTCATACACTGATGTAAAACACAAGATAAGTTTAAAATTTGTTTAAGTTTACTACTTGGTTAATGAACTGTCAAATTTTTTATGAGAAATGATTTACACAATTTATAGGTAGTTAAAAAACCTCAAGGATTTCGCTGCGGAAAATTAATCAATTTTTTTAAAAAACTTAACCAAACGTCATTGTGACTTTTAGAAGAAAAGAAAATTAAAAGAATTTTACGTTTGTTAGAAAAAATATATAAACTACCATTTTTTGAGAATTTTTATTAAGTTTATATTTAATTGTTTGAAATTATATAAATTGTCAAAAATTCTATAATAACATAACGAAAATTTCTGTGGAAGAATAAATATATGAGATATATTCTATTCTTATATCATGATTATTATAGTTGTTATTATTATAACCAGATGTACACAAAAATTAAATAAATTTTTAAAACAAAAGTTTAAAAACAAAAGCGTAAAACTGTAAAAGGCAAATTACAAGGCATGGGTAGTAGCCACAAGAGTATATTTGCAAAAAAGGCGGGTAAATGATATAGTTCATTCGTAATTAATTTTACAAAATCAGGTAGTAAATTTCACCACACTTACAGTGAATTTTATTGTATGTGTAGTAAATTTCACTGTATTTGTAGTAAATTTAATAAAAGTGTTTTCAAAAAAGGCGGGTAAATAAAATACTCCATTCGTAATGAATTTTATAAAATCACGTAGTAAATTTTACCGTACTATTGGTAAATTTCATTATATCTATGGTAAATTTCACTGCATTTGTAGTAATTGCCACAAGACTACATGCAAATTGAATTAATATTGAAGGAGATAATTTTCACGCGTTAATGATTGCACAAGCTTTTCATTTTCTTTATACAAAAATATGTTCATTAATTTTTGTTGAAATTATATTAATTGCCAAAAAAAGCAAAGAAAATGAAGAGTTCAATGGAAGAATGAAAATATGAGATATATTCAATTTGTATTGTTATTATTATAAAACCCCACTTAGTATCCACAAATTAAATACATATTTAAAAGAACTTAGTTTTGAAATAAGTTACGGCACAACACTAGATACAAATTAAAATCACAAAAATGTACAAATCCCAAATTAAGAGTCAAAAAATATATAATAGACAATGTCAAGGTCTTAGACAATGTGTTTCGATTAAATTTCATCCGAGATTAAAATTTGACTTTTCCGGGTGGGTTAGTATTTCAAAATATTAATATTTTGCTTTTTATGAGGGAAAGTACATTTTGGGACACGCCACAGTAATGACATTTTTGGTATTTAAGTTAAAATTTAGGAATAAATGTAAATTTTTATTTTTTTTGTTCTTAACAATTTGCCGTTCGAAATACGTCTTTGTTCCCGATTATAATGGGTTTAATTACAATCTGGTTTGAATATCAACCATTTAACTAACCCGCGAAATATTTGATCTTTAAGTAATTTGTATTTTATGTTTCTGAAATTATTTGATGTTGTTTCTGATTGTTTTTTTTTCGAAAACGCCAAGAAAAACCTTAGTTATGGTTCTACCAAACAAATGCGAAACATTGGGAACGATGACGAAACTTTCTGCCGTCAATATATTTTAAACGCTTAACCACTCGTGTTAGTGTTGCTATATCGGTCGGTAAATATATTTTGCGTCGGTCGTTCCAAATGTCTTGCGTCTCTGGTTTGGGAGATCATTAATACTAATAATGATATGATACCCTCGAAACTTACAAAAACCACCTCTCTGGACCTCATTTTGAGCACTATTATTTTTTGTTATTTTCATAAAATTCGCTATACAGATAGTAAAATTCACTGTATGTGTAGTAAATTTTATTGTTCGTATAGTGAAATCCACTCCATTTGTAGTAATTGCCACAAGAGTATTTGCAAAAAAAAAATGGGCGAATGATATATTGCATTCGTAATAAATTTTACAAAACCACGTAGTATATTTTACCACACTAATGGTAAATTTTATTGTATGTGCAGTGAATTTCACTGTATTCGTAGTAAATACAATAAAAGTGTTTTCAAAAAGGCGGGCAAGGAGATACTGCATCTGTAATAAATTTTACAAAATCACGTAGTAAATTTGACTACGCTTTAGTAGTGAATTTTATTGTATGTGTAGTGAATTTCACTGTATTCGTAGTAAATAGAATAAAAGTATTTTCAAAAAGGGCGGGCAAGGAGATACTGCATCTGTAATAAATTTTACAAAATCACGTAGTAAATTTGACTACGCTTTAGTAGTGAATTTTATTGTATGTGTAGTGAATTTCACTGTATTCGTAGTAAATAGAATAAAAGTATTTTCAAAAAGGGCGGGCAAGGAGATACTGCATCTGTAATAAATTTTACAAAATCACGTAGTAAATTTGACTACGTTTTAGTAGTGAATTTTATTGTATGTGTAGTGAATTTCACTGTATTCGTAGTAAATAGAATAAAAGTATTTTTAAAAAGGGCGGGCAAGGAGATACTGCATTAGTAATAAATTTTACAAAATCACGTAGTAAATTTGACTACGCTTTAGTAGTGAATTTTATTGTATGTGTAGTGAATTTCACTGTATTCGTAGTAAATAGAATAAAAGTATTTTCAAAAAGGGCGGGCAAGGAGATACTGCATCTGTAATAAATTTTACAAAATCACGTAGTAAATTTCACCACAACAAAGTAGTGAATTTTATTGTATGTGCAGTGAATTTCATTGTATTCGTAGTAAATACAATAAAAGTGTTTTTAAAAAAGGCGGGCAGGGAGAAACTGCATTTGTAATAAATTTTACAAAATCACGTAGTAAATTTGACTACGCTTTAGTAGTGATTTTTATTGTATGTGTAGTGAATTTCACTGTATTCGTAGTAGATACAATAAAAGTGTTTTCAAAAAAGGGGGGGAAAAGAGATACTGCATTCATAATAAATTTTACAAAATCAGAAAGTAAATTTCACCACACCAAGGAAGCGAATTATATTGTATGTGTAGTAAATTTCACTGTATTTGTACTAAATATAATAGTAGTAAATTTTACAAAATCAGGTAGTAAAATTTATCACACTTGTAGTAAATTAAATTGTATGTGTAGTGAATTTCACTGTTTTTGTACTAAACACAATAGTAATGAATTTTACAAAAGCTTGTAGTTAATTTGACTGCGCTATAGTAGTGAATTTGATTGCATGTGTAGTGAATTTAACTGTACTTGTACTAAATACAATAGCAATAAATTTTACAAAATCACTTAGTAAATTTCACCACAGCAAAGTAGTGAATTTTATTGTATGTGCAGTTAATTTCACTGTATTTGTAGTAAATACAATAAAAGTGTTTGCAAAAACGGCGGGTACATGATATACTGAATTTGTAGTGAATTTTACAAAATCATTATAGTAAATTTTATTACATTGATAGTAAATTCTACTTTTTTTGAAGTAAATTAGACTGCATTTGTAGTACTATCAGTGTAGTAAATTTCATTACAATTGCAATGATTTTCGCTGCAAATTTCTTTAAAATCACAGTAAATTTTACTACTAGCGCTACATTCTCGGAGTTTTTGTTGTGAATTTTATTACGAGTACTACGTTTTCATAATTTTTGTTGTAAATTTCACTACAAGTGCCTTTTGTAAAATTTACTGCACGGTTTTGTAAATTTTATTGCGTAAATTTCTCTGTGTGTAAACAAATAACATTTTTGATTTAAAGTTATACAATGTTTATTGTATAATCGGATTTGGTTGGTCCATGCGGTTGTCATATTTAAACAATTTTTTTTTTATTTATTAGTATATTTATATATAAGATTTAAATCTTTTGATAGCATCTAAAAAAGCTAACCAAATTAAATTAAATTATTATTATTTAATTACAAATGTAATAATTTAAAGAAAATAAAATAAAAAAGAGCTATGAAAAAAAAAGAGTTTGTATGAAAAGTATGTATACAATTAATTTTTGCATACCACGTTCTAAAAGTAATTTATGAACATAAATAAGTAGAATAAAATATATATATATATATATAAATTATAATAAGTAGTAATTAGAAATATTAATTTATAGTTAAAAAATACAAAAATATCTTCCTCCTAAAAATGGCTATTGAGGTAATTCTCAGGAAATCGATTGAAAGACTGTTCCACAATCGAATAGCAGCTTCAAAAAAAGATTGCTCTGCAATGGTATGCAAGTCTCTTTGTGATTGGGCATATTAAAGTATTTCCACTAAATGCTGTGGAAGCCTATTATAAATTATGCTGTGAAGATAGATAATATTGTGAAACCTTAGGTAGTTGTAGTTACTAGTTTGAACAAACCCGAGAATTTGATCAGCTATCAGCCTTTCAAAAACTTTATAAAACTTTATCCAAAAATGGCAGTAAACTAATAGGCCTAAAATCCATTGTACAAAAAATCTCACAATTGCCGGTCAATTATTTTGCATGCAAATAAAATTACAAAAATTGTCTTCTACGTGCAAGCACATTATGTACCGAATTTCGATAAACAGAATTTTTGCATAACATTTTTTTAAGACACGAGAATTGTAAACTATAGACTTGTGGTTGTGAACTTACCAAAACTTTAATTCATACCAATTTTAGTCTAATTTTATTTTGTTTATCTATATGTATTTTGACAGAAATTTGGAAATTGGTACGAATTGGCAGTTTTGGGTTATATTTAGTTATATATATCATTTTGGTTGTTTACTTTTAAACTCTGTGATTTTCTGTATTAAACTATACACATTTTATTTTTGGGTGTAAACATCTATCCTGGCGGTAGGGTGAAATCAAAACCTGAACGTTACGTGTAATACATTCCGTGTAATGTCACACATTGGTCGCGTTCGGGGACCAATCCAAAGCTATCCGGATAGGTTTGTGTTGTTGTAATCCATTGTGGCAAAACAGCTGATGAAACAACAACCCAACGTATCTGAACATTTTTGGAATAGGTGGATAGCCTATCTGATAGTTCTTCGAACGCAAGGATTATGTTCTAATTGGGTAGGTTCAATAACATTAATGTTTACACATCTTAACCGTGAGTCCCACAGCACTCACACAATTTTTGTTGTATTTAAGGTAAAGGAACGCACCTATTATACCTAGTGCTACTTTCTTTCAATACTGGATTTACCACGCCTCAGAAATCGACACTCACTTTTATGTCCATTCCAGATAAAAACACGCACACAACAATGGTTGAGAATTGTTAGTAACTAGTCCCTGGTAGGTACTTTATCCTCCAGGAGTTACCACGCCACCAAAAATTTAATTTAATCTGTCATAAAATTAATTTAAAAATTTTCTGTTTTTAGACATATACTTATACATGTATCTCACTTCATCCATAAAAAAAACTTCTATTTTTCATTCTCTTCCATTTAATTTTGTTTTTTAGTTTAATATGGTAGTCGTTGTTACGAAAAATTGTGGCACACAACATTTCATAATACGATTACATATTCATTTACAGTCTACATTTAGGACGTTAACGAAACAAATTCGTGTCAGAAAGTTTACGATATGCATTTAAAGATTTCTCATTCCCATACAAATTTTGACAGTTCGTTTACGACTTCTTAAACTTACGATGTTTGGGATGGATTAATAATTAGTCGCATTATCAAGTAATTTTTTTTACCACTTTTTTCCTTTTTTTTCATTCAGGAATATAATCTATCTTCGTAGAATTTTTGTGAAGATAAACATACATATCTACGTATGTGCGCCACTACAATGTTATGTTTTATTATTGTGCTTATCGTAATTATGACTTATGATACGTACATATGTGATTGTGCAAAAAATTTCTTTTCGAAAGCCTATACTTATTTACTTTGTATGGCAATAAAATTTAGTGATCATGTACAAGAAAAAAATAAACAAAATTATTATCGAAGTTTGATAAGAAAATGAAATCGAAACACCTGCATTAGGCCTTAATTGTTGGGCACTTGGTTACTCAAGTGTTACTGGATTATAGAGCGGATGGTGCAAGGAATTGGTCAACAAAATAATTTGTTTGATAACATAGAGTAGGAAGGTATATATGTATAAGTTCTTATGACGAACTTTACTTTATAAACTTTGTTTCAATTTTGAAGAGGTTCACTTAACGTTTTTCATTCAACAGTGAAGTGTGGTATTTTCAACGTCTAAATAATGTTTCGTTCTGTGATTTTATTCTTGGTAATTTTAACTGTATCAGTTTCTGCAACTAATGTCAAAAAATGTAAGTTAATTTATCAATTCTATATTTTAAGGAATAGGTATATATTCCTTAAAGTTAAACTGTCTGTTTTGCCGAAAAAAAAGCAATCAAGAAAACATTTATTTTTAACGTGTTAAAAATGTTCATAAATTATTGTATATATATATTGTATATATTCATAAATTATGTGCAATCTTTCATTTTTTTATTCAATCTTTTGCTTCTTATTGGTTTAAATATTAACAAGGCTGACATATTTACAAATTTGAAGTTTGTTAAATTCTGACATTTTTGAAGGTGTTAAACTTTTCAAAGATTACTTACATATGTATGAATTTCTTCCAACCAAACAATCGATGCTGATTAGAAATTTTTGCTGCCAAAACAAATATTGCGCGTATTTAGCAAGATTTTACACCAGTTTGCACACACACTAGCAAGATATGACATTTAGAAAATGTTAAACCAAATTTCGCCGTGTTTTAAGAAGACAAGTTCTTCGTTAATGTATTTTTAAACATCCCGTTCTTGTTAAATCTCTTAGGTAGTGAAGTAAAATACAAAAATGCATTAAAAGAAAAAGGAAATGATTTTTTGCTAAAACCAATCAACGTGAGTGATTCTGCTGTTCATGGACAAAGAATTTTGTTCTGAAATCTTTGCAAGAGAACTCCAATTTCTCACGTGTCGTCGCACAATTGGACGTCGCGATGTAGACCCATTATTGTAGCTGTCAAAAACCACACACGTAAAAATGAAAAAATCGATTCTTTTACAAATTCCTTTCAACGACAGAAAAAATCCGATTCTGTTTAGAAAAAAAAATCGATTTTTTGGTTGGAAGGAATTCGACATTAGTGTCACTGCAGCGACATCATTAATGTCATTAGTGACGCAACAAAATTAAAACGACTAAAACCTAACGTTCGAGGAACTATCAGATAGGCTATTAACCTATCCCAAAAAAATTTCAGATACGTTGGGTTGTGGTTGCATCAGCTGTTTTGTCACAAGGGATTCTGTTCCGAATTCTGTTAGGTTTTGAAATCCTTTCGTTTTCAAACTCTGGGTATTTGATATAATTTTCGCTTTCAATACTGTGCGAATATTCTTTGATTTTCGATCTCATTGAGAATACTAACTTGACGTTAGGAATTCATTTGACGTTTCGAATTTTGCTTTTATCGTTTATTGAATATTGACTAACGTGAAAGCAAAATTCAAAACACTTCTTATGAATCCGTGCGGAAATTGATTTCTTTTACGGATTCGGAACCGAAATAAGAACAGGGGTGATTGGCTGCTATTTCATTGTGTGTTCAGAAAAATGAGATCTCAGAGATTTTTCTCACTCAAAAATTGAGCAAGCGAATCCAAGATTCTGTTCCTTAGCATTTTGACAGCAACAGATGAAAAATTTTGCTAAGGAATCCTGTTCCTGAGACTGCTGAAATCTCTAAAATTTCATTTTCCTGAACATGCCCATTATACATGCACCCATTTGTTGCCACGATTTCTTCCAATTTCTTTCCATTCATGACTTCATTGATTAAATGGTCTAAAATCTTCATAAAAGGACTAGCAACTGAAGTTATTGCAATTTATTGATATTTTGACAAAATAAAAGAAAATATGAACTTGTTCATTGTTTCATGCCATATTAGCCAGCCAGATCACCAAATCAATACAGCTTGATCCTCTAAGATTTTGCTCAAACTTTGTTTAAATCCTTGTTTGAAGTTCCAAAGAATAATTAAAGGCTAACTATAACGGCAAGTTTTTACTTCGGTAACTTGATATCAATTTGTCAAATCAGTAAAAAAAAACCTTTAACGACAAATACGAAATTATCACAACTAATTAACGGCAAATTATCTACCAATTTTTTTTTCAATCGGCGAATGTTGCTTCACTAACTTGACATTCATGTTTAAATCTGTAATATGATTTTCACAATTTCTTATTAAATCAATAAAAATCGGCTGGTTACGGACTTGAATTATGAATTTTTTGATTAAAATACTGATTAACATGTACATTTGATGAATAAAAAATTGAAATAATAATCATTGATTAGAGATGATAAGCTGTGACAAGACAAGCCTGTCCTCCAATAGAAAGGTCAACGAAAACAACATCATTTTTTCGTTTGAAAATTCAACTGTACATAATTTATTTCACCACTTCCTTAAAATAATGTAGCGCACTTTCAGGCTTTATTTAAATACTCAACACTTAAAGAGTAAATTTTTAATTCATTGCATATTTATAGGATGAACTTATTAAGACTATTTTAAAATTTACATACATTTCAAAGGTACAAAAGACAGACCTGAGCCAATATCTGTTACCATTGAAGGATGTGAGACTATGCCATGCGATGTTATTAAAGGAACCACTGCAATCATGGACGCTCAATTTCTTGGAAGTATGGAAATCATTATAGTTTTTAAAATTTATCGAAAACATGTTTTATAATATAATTTTTATTTTAGCCCGTGATGGTATTAAATCAATGACAGCTCAAGTAAAAGCTACCGTTCTTGGATTGACAGTTCCTTATGCATTGCCCTCTGAAGTAGCTGATGTTTGTTCAAACTTAAGGGATGGAGCATCATGTCCTATTGATAAAGACGAAGATGTCATCTATAGTTTCAAGTTCCCCATTGATAATTCTTATCCAGAGATTTCTGTTAAAGTGGAAGTTTCTTTAGTTGACGATGAAACTTCTGAATCTGTTGCTTGTTTTGCTGTCGACATTAAAGTTAAGAAAGGCAATTCCGGTGGTTCTCTTTTGATTTAATCTTTTTATTTTATATAATTTTGAAATTTTGTAAAAAAAAAAATTGAATAAAATTGAAATATCGATTTATTTTATTTTATAAAGGCGAACAATTTGTTTTGTTGAAAGATACATTTATATGAAATATTGATATAGTTAATACGATTAATGTCGTTTACTTGCTGTCACTCCTAACACTATTTTTTCACTCATAACACTCCAAAAGAATTCAAATATTTCGATTGTCTGTTAGGACTCCGGTCTCCGAAGTGCAGTATAAACACACATTTTTTTCTGATTACTTGGCAAAATGATAAATGCAGGTGGGAAAAACCATTTTGTTAAAATGGCGAAGTCTGGAATTAGGAAGACGATTCTCTCATATTCCTGGATATATTGGAATCAAAAACAAGTGAAGCTTCCAAAAAACCAGTGGAAAATGACATCAATATGTAGGTACATAAATAAAAAAGAAAGTTATAAAAGTGAAATTTATTAATATACAACGAAGATAACTAGAACAAACGACATTGTCAAGGACGAACAAGTGCAGTATTAAAATTATTGAAAAGTTTGTGTTATTTAATTTTTTTATAATTAAAGATTATGAAATACTGATGATAAATTCACATTACAAATAAAAATCTTACTTATTTATCTATGTAAATAGCTATCATAAATTTCGCCAGGTGCAAAGTTATTGAAAATTATTTGATTAGAGTCAATAGATTTAATAAGCCAGTTTTAACAATGCACTTGGATTTTATTGAAGTTATAATAATGAAATAAAATTTGATTACCTCCAATACCTATCTTATACCTGCACTGCAGTCATAATAATGAGTTTTAATGAGTTTTGATTTAAATCTAATGGGCTATAGGTTTTTTCTTTGCGTTATGGATGAGGAATTTTGGTTCCTAAATTATCTAGACATTATAATTAAAATCTTTTATCTGGGTGACGGCAAAATTTATTCAATAGATTTATTTTCAAATCATTTACACAATATGATCCGAGTAGAGTGCGTCTTATTTTGCAACTTTTAAAATTACTCGTCAATGGGTTCTATCTCATAAAAAAAATATCCAAATCGGATAAAATTTAGGGGTCGCTACCGAGCTACACCGGATCAGTGGAAAAGGTTGCAGTGAGAAAAATATTTTAGACATTTCAATAAACTGAAGTGATCATTTTGCTGATAGAGTGGAGACTATTTTTATAGAATGGGAAATAACAAAAATAAAGGTAACAAAGCAAAAGATCATGATTGGAAGGAGGAACAAGGTAATCTATTCGATACTTCCCATGATAACGCATAAAAAGTGATTTACACGGAAGAGGAAAGGGAATTCCTAATTGATTGAAAAGATTTTAAGACAAGAAGGGAATAAGAAGAGAAGGAAATAAAGTCTCGAGATCGTTATCATCTGAATCAGAAGTGGAAATACTTGACAGCTAGTTTTGACGTTTCTAAACTGAGTCACCAGAATGTATTATTCCTTGCGTTCGGGGAACTATCAAATAGCCTATCCACCTATCCCAAAAATTTTCAGATACGTTGGGTTGTTGTTGCATCAGCTGTTTTGTCACAAGGGATTACAACAACAGAAACCTATCCAGATAGTTGTGGATTGATCCCCGAATTCGATTATTCGTTTTGACTCCTGTAACTAAACTCTTGGACATGATCTAGTAGAATACAATTTAATCTTTATTTTATTCGCCAAGTGCGTGTAAAAAGCTTCGACTAAATGCTAATGAATATTACCTCACTAGTTCCTATGACAATTCACTAGAACGGGAAATTACTAGCGGATATCGTTGGAAGCTAAGTTGTAGTTTTTTAGTTTCTGGAAGAGGAACAAATCAACTTCACGGAGTAAAAGTTTGGTACAGGTTAGACTGCTATCAGTCAACACTGGAAGAAGAAATTTGCTGTGCATTCTTCTAAAGCAAACGATTGATAAAAATATGATCTGGTTAGTATGCCGTCACGACATCTACGAGATCATGTTGGAAGTAGTTATTATGATATTACTTGGACTTGGACCGTCAAAAGGCTTTGGCCCAGAGAATTTGATTTTAAATGGTTTAGCCACAGCCGCAGTTATTTAAATTACATGATTACTACTTCTAAATCTGGTATAGTTTGAACCAAGAATCTTCTGAAACTGATGATTGTGTTCTTAGGACGAATTCCACAGAAAATAACATTTATATCATTTAAAGCACCGGCTGGACTGCACCGGGCTAGGCTAAATAAATGCCTAAATCTATCTACTCCCTTTCCCTTAAGAAATGCATGTTCGAAGAGTCAGTTCCAAGCTTAGAAAGAGACCGGAAAATGGAATTCTTGATATTTTGCCTCTTTGTTCCCAGAATGAATATTAGGTAATGGATGCCTGCCCTCGATTGAGGGTTGCTCTTTAAAATTTCCTGGTACTCTTCTGGTACACGTAATTGCAGGAAGAACTTGTAAGTTTGAAGTAAATCGAAAATTTCCGGAGTAGATTTGAAGACGGAAGAAAAACTCAAGCTTTCAAAAACTGTATTTTTAACAAAAATTAAAATTCAAAAAAATAAGTCACACAAATTCCATTCGATTCAGAACAGAATAGAATTTTAGATTCAAATAGTCCAAGTAGAAGTTGGTTAGAAAATTGAATAACACATCAGCGCTGTAATTTCCTTTGGCTGAAGAATTTTTGATTTTTTCAGTGTAGAAAAAAAGGAGTAGATCTCAAAAAAGCGGAGTGCATGAGTAGATTTATTTTCTTTATTAAAATTGGAGTAAATTTACTCTGATTGGAGCATGGTTCAAATGCTGGTAGAGACCCACTTAAAGGAAACAACTGTCGACATTTCTTTTTTCCAGCTCAAGGGGTTGGAGGATTGCGTTAGCTCAAATACCTGTTAGTTCTGAAGGAAAACTTGTAGATTTGACGATCTATCGTGAAGTTTTTTATGCAGAACTTAAATAAGTTAATAATAAATCGTGTCTAGTGCAACCTTCCGACTGTGCACACGTGTGTTAACCCTCGTGTGCTTACTCTCGTTAGTTCTCTATAAAATCTTATAACCATTACTAAACGCGATCGATCGCCTGAATCCGGGGACAAACTGTTGTCCTCGGATAAAAAACTTCGTACCGCCATGGCTAGTACAAGTGGTCTTCGTAATAATTCTTGGTTTCCTCTCCAATGTCATCCGGACACTGACAATAGTGATGAAATGGATGATATCGTTTCACCTGTTGAAAAAAAAGTTTATGTGCCGCCAATAAAATTGCTACAAAAGCCCCCTGAATTTGTTCATATGCTAATGAAAAATCTTCAAATATCTGACTATTCAATTAAAAAGCTGTCAATCGGCATAAAAATAGTTTGTGAATCTATTGAATCTTTTAACGCTGTTCTTAATAAACTCAACACAGAAAATTGTCAATTCTTCTCACATGACTTAAAAACCGCGAAAGCTTTTAAAGTTGTTCTATATGGTTTGGGAGGTATAGAAGCAATTGATCTTAAAAATGAACTTGTTAGACGTGAACTTAAGTGCGTTGAAGTAAAAAAAATAATAAAAAACTATGAACACTATAGTGACACTTTTTATATAATCTCTTTTGAAAATGGATCAGTTAAATTAAATGAGTTAAAGAAACATCATCGTTCAGTATTCCACACCCAAGTTAATTGGAATTACCAAAGAAAACTCAAAGGCAAACTGACCCAATGCCATAACTGCCAAATGTTTGGCCACGGCGAAAGAAATTGCCACATTAAAACATACTGTGCGATCTGTGCAGGTTCGCACAAAACAACCGACTGCGACAATACATCTCTACATAAATGTGCTAACTGCAATGGCAATCATAAAGCTACCGATTCAACCTGTGCAAGTAGAGCAACCTATCTAGAAATAAAAGAAAAAAAAATCATTTCATTCTAATACTAATTATCGAACAAGAGCTCCACTCTCTGCACATGCGCATGTTCAAGCTTCTTCACAAAAACCGGTTTTCTATGGTTCATTGACCGATTACCCATTGCTCCCTGCTCCAAAAGGGCAACGAAAAAAGACTGCTGTACCGCACAGTGAGTTTGGTAGCTCCAATAACCAACAACAAATATCCAATGCATGGGATAATACCGCAACCGCTCCGCTGTCATCCAACAACAACAATTCATCTAACATCAATGCATCAAGCAACAACAATTCATCTCTATTTTCGATTGAAGAACTGAATGCCCTCTGTATGGAGATGATAACTAATTTATCTAATTGTAAGAATAAAATTGAACAATTTAATGTAATCGCACATTTAGCTACTAAATTTCTTTATTCTAATAATGATAAGTAACATGTTAAATAATCATATAAATATAATTACTTGGAATGCTAAGGGAATACGAAACAAATATTTTGAATTTTTAAATTTTTTAAACAGCAATAAAGTTGATGTAGCTTTAGTAACTGAAACTTGGCTCACAAGTGAAATAAGACTGCCATCTTCTGACTTCAAGTGCTATCGTGTAGATAGAACTGAGCAGAGGGGTGGTGGAGTTGCAATTTTGATTAAGAAATCAATTCAACATTCGCTCTTGCCTGTAATAAAAACAAGTTCTGTGGAGAATATAGGTATATCTATTAAGCTTATGAATAGTAATGAAATTAAGGTTTTCTGTGTATACTTTCCTGGCGGATCTTCATCGGATTCCAAAAGAAAGGTTCTCAAACGAGATTTAAAAAAATTATTAACTATGAATGGAGAGTTCTTACTTGGTGGCGATTTTAATTGTCGTCATAAAAACTGGGGTTGTAGCAGAGCAAACGCTTGGGGTAATGTGTTAGCAGATTTGCCTCTTGTCCTACCAATAAATATTTTGTTTCCTCCTAGTCCTACATATTTCCCCGCCAGTTCTCGTGGTTCTCCGTCCGTCCTTGATTTATTTATTACAAATGTACCTAGTCAAATATCGCAACCAATTTCTGTTAGTGCCTTGAATTCTGATCATAATCCTGTTTTTTGTCATCTTCCTTGGTCGGGAGAAAAAAAAAGTGCAATATATACAAGTGTTAAATAAAACGAATTGGAAAAGTTTTCAAACAAATCTAAATATGAATCTTCGAAATATGTCCACCGATCTCGGAAAAGTTTCGTGTAATAATGATGTTGATTGCATTGTTCAAGGTTTTACAGAAACTATTTTGTCTTCAGCCGATAAAAGTGTGCCAAAGGTATTAAAAAAAGACGGTTACAAAAATAATAAACTTCCAACCCATGTTTTGGAACTCATTAAATTGAGAAATACTCACAGGAGAAATTGGCAAACATATCGTCAGCCTTTTTCTCGAAATATGGTTTGTCATTTCAACCAGCTTATTTCTAGTGAAATCTCAAAAATCCGTACTGATGAGTGGAATAAAAGACTAAGTGTACTTGAAAAAAATGGAAAACCGTTTTGGAATATTGTAAAAATAGTTAAAAACAAAAACAAAAAAATACCATTTTTGAAAGATTCTGATAAAATAATTTGCACAGATTTAGATAAAGCCAATTTATTTGCAAGGCACTTCTCAACAAACCACTTGGTATCACAAAATTTAGGAGATAGGGAAACAAATATTTTAGTTAATAGAACAATTGAAGAGTTCAATGATTCCAATGAATTGACACCTAACTATGCATTCATTGTGGATGAAGATATAAAATGCATTATAAACAATGTTAAAGTAAGAAAAACGGGGGGGTAAGATCAAATTAAAAATATTTATTTAAAACATCTTTCGAAAAGTGGTGTAAAATATCTCACTTTTATAATAAATGCATGTTTGAAAATGCAATATTTTCCAACTACATGGAAAATGGCAAAGGTAGTGCCAGTTGCCAAAGCCGGTAAGGCTTCTGATATTGCTAGTGGTTATAGGCCAATAAGTTTGCTAAGCAGTATAAGCAAAGTCTATGAGAAGGTTTTGAAGAAACTAATTCTAAAAGTTGTTTATGACAACCAAGTATTGCCCAATGAACAGTTTGGATTTAGAAGGTTTCACTCCACTTCTCATCAGGTAAAAAGAATTTGTCAATATGTTCAGGGAAACCGTGCACAAGGCAAGTCAACTGGAATGATTTTGTTAGATATTGAAAAGGCATTTGATTCCGTGTGGCATAAAGGAATAATATATAAGATGATTAAATTTAAAATTCCGTTATACTTATGTAAAATAGTCCAAAGTTTCTTGTCAGAAAGATGTTATAAAGTTTATGTTGACTCTGGTGTTTCTTCGTTAGTGTCGTTCAACTTTGGTGTCCCTCAAGGATCCGTCCTTGGCCCACCGTTATATAACATTTACACATCGGATTTTCCAACTATTCCACAATGTGAATCAGCTATTTTTGCTGATGACACAGCAATTTTTTCATCAGACAAACTCGCTCTCAATATAGAGAGGAGTTTAAAACTGGCTGTTGAAATATTGCAAAAATATTATAACAAATGGAAAATAAAATTAAATGAGGACAAATTTCAAGCTATCTTTTTCTCGCGGAAAAGAAAGCCTTGTTATCTTCCCAGCAGACAATTTCAGATTAATGGAAAGGAAATAAATTGGGAAAAATCCGTTAAATATTTAGGGATACACCTAGACACTAAACTCACGTTCAGCTTTCATGTCAATAATACACTAAAGAAAATAAGTCTGGCAATTAAACTACTTTATCCTTTTATTAATCGCAATTCTGTATTAACAAATGAAAACAAAATCATCATATTCAAGGTAATCTTTCAAGCAATACTGCTGTATGGTTCCCCTGTATGGGGAAATGCTGCTATTTGCCACATTAAAAAACTCCAGGTCGCACAGAACAAGTTGCTTAAAATGATGCTAAATTTACCCTGGCGTCATTCGACTCAAGATCTCCACCAAAGAGCGAATGTTGAGTTGATTTCTGAACGAATTCAAAAACTCAATAATAACTTTGTTTATAGCTGTGATAGTTCTGATAACCCACTCATTAACCAAATACATGTATAAAATCCGTGATAAATATCTTTTCTTTTTTTACACAATTTATATGATTATCATATACTTTTTAATTATTAATTTATTTAATTATATTGTACTGCTGTATTTATTTACTTATTTATATATTTAATTATTTATTTACTCATTTATGTATTATTTGTTTGTTTGTATATTTATTTACTTAATTATTTATTTATCTCTTTATTTATTTTTTTTTTTTATTTATTTATTTATTTGTTTATTTATTTATTTACTTATTTATTTATTTATTTATTTATTTATTTATTTATTTATTTATTTATCTATTTATTTATTTAATTTATTTATTTATTTATTTATTTATTTATTTATTCATTCATTTATCTATTTACTTATGCGTTTATTTATTTATTTGTTTGTTTGTTTATTTGTATATTTATTTTTTTTTATTTATTTATTTATTTATTTTTCTTTTTTGCTTATTTATTTATTTTTCTGTTCACTTATTTATTTATTTATTTATTCAAACATTTTTTTTTTCACTTACTAACTTATTTATTAAATTACTAACAATTACTGATTATTCATGTGTATGCTTTCTAGTCACTTTATCTTTTATTTCTTTTCATTACATTAATTCAAATTGAAGGTTTTTAAATGCATTTTCCTTCAGGAAAACAATATTACCAAAATGTATAATTTTTAATAGTATTATGATAATGTTTCAGATGTAAGATAAGTAAAATCGTATCTCTGAATTGTAAAATGTGCGGTTACATTACCTTTGAAATTGTTTTGCAAAATAAAATACATCTAAGTTAATAATAAAGTAAATACCTAACTAAAAACAAATTAAAAAAAACTAGAGCTGAAAGTAATTTGATGCTAGCGCTCTTTGAAAAATTGTTAATAATAGATTTTAATTTATTGTTAATATTTATAAATAAAAAAAATAAATAAATAATAAAAAAAACTTTTTTTATTGTAATTTTCCATAACTATTTTCACTTAGCAATAGTTAAAATTTAAATAGGTTGCAGTTAGCTTTATTTAGTTATATAATGATTAAAAAATTATGAATAGGTTTATCAAACGCCCATTTACCTTCAAAAAGAATAAAATCCACTAATTTATTATTTAGGTATAATAAAAGCTATCTCTATGCTCTACGACACCATATATAAAGGAATCAATATACGCAGGTACTCAATCGAAAACAATTTCCAGTATAAAGTGCATTGGAAATCGATAAGATATTAAAAAGAGTATAAATTGGCCGATTCACAGTCGTATTTATACCATTTCTATAGACAACAGAACAGCAGAACTAATTATTAAAGTCAAACCATGCTAACCCGATTATTCTTCCTTTCGGTTTTAATTTCTAGTGCGCTAGGAGCTGGAACAGCTGTAAAACAATGTAAGTTAAAAAATAAAATTTTAAATTCAATTAAGTGTTATCACCTATATTTCATTATTGTCAATATAGGTACAAATAATAAACCGTTTCCATTAGAAGTTCGTGTTTTAAACTGTGACGTTCCACCGTGTAATGTAGTGAAGGGTCAGGATATGGAATTCGAAATTGATTTTGTGGTCTGTAAGTACATATACACACATACATATAAATTGATATATCTTTGACGAAATATCATAACAAAGTTTTTTTTTTTTAATTTTCAGTTAATTACACTAATTCAATGAAAGCATTAGTAAGGGCTACAACCATTGGAATAACTGTGCCATATGAATTGCCAGATGATGTCAGTAATGTATGTAACAATTTAAAATATGGCGCCTATTGTCCCCTATATCCTGAAGAAGATGTAACTTATAAGTTCCTGTTTCCAATTAGCAATGTTTATCCGGAAATTAGTGTTAAAATAGAAATTTCTATTGTTGATCAGGAAAATAGAATCGTAACATGTTTTTTGTGTGATATTAAAGTGAGAAAAGGTTCATCAAATAATAAATTTACCTGAATTAACGTGATATAAATGTTGTAGAGATATAACAAAAAAATACGAATATAAGAAATCAAGTGACTATTTTTAATATGTGAGTTTGGAAAAAAGCGTGAAAATAGACAAAAAGAAAATTAAGATTGATCAAAAAATTTTAAAAATTTGTCCGCACGATAAAGTGCCTATCACTTTAGCCATTCAGATTCTGCACAAAATTGTTGGTCCCTTTATTATTGGATGCGTTGAGAGTTGAAAATCACTAGGCCTAGTTCTTTAAGGGGTCGATTGCCGATCTCTGAAGCTTTGTAGTGATGAATTTATCAAAACTCCATACATACATACGTACCTATATCATTCGATTCTGGATACACCCATTCATGATACACTAAAAAAATGAAAAAAACATTTTAAAAATGGTCTTTTAATTCTTTCCACCACTGTTTCGTTCGAATTAGTTACTCTTCTGTTACTTATGTTATTGTTGAGTTTTAATAATTACTTTGTCTACTACTTTAGGAAAAAAATGAATTTTTAGCATTAGATTCTGAAATATCCTTTAAAGCATTTTTCTAAAATTGTATCGATTTCATTGCATTAAGTCGTTTAAAATCTTTTCTTCATAGCTTGACTTAAAGTGTATTGCTGAAATAGTTTATCTGTACCTACTTTGATGTGCAACAAAATAAAAAGTGCTGAAGTCCGTCGTTTTGATATAATAACAAGAATAAATGCAGATATTTGCAAAAATGCAGATATTTTAGCAATGGTGGATAAATGTCAAAAACTTGTATTTTTTAAAAGGGTCACTATTCAAAGAACATAATTAGCCCATAATCCGTTCGCACAAAAATTATCTGCTATTTGTTTGAATCGAATAATTTTCAATTAAGATATTCGCACCTTTTGACACATATCGAAAAGATCTTTCAGAAAGAATTCATAGCACTTCACTGCAATGCGACACAATGCTTTAAGTAAAAAATTTTTCACAGCTGCGCTTTAAATTTATTCCGATGGTATCTACTTGAAATTTCTTCAAAATGGTAAGTACAAAATTAATAATAGAGGAAAACCCCATGTGTGGTTTTGACCACACTTTCCATAAATAATTTTTGTCGTTAATGAAAAAAATTGTGTATTTTAGAAAGAAAACATCTGTAAGGGTTCAATAAGATCGATTGGTGAATATGCTTTTTCAAATAAATTTATAATTTTTTTTTTTTAATTTATCGGAAATAATTTTACTTATATGAAACAAATTTGCTCTGTTTAACCATTATGTCAAATGAACTCTATATTGATTCTGTGCTTCATCATATAATTTCATTGCGAAGCTAATAGTTCAAAGCCGAATACAATCGAAGTTTCGATCAGCGGCGGCGTTAGGTCTTTTCGCCCAAAACCATAACGCCCAAATTAAAAATGTCATAGCGACCAGGAATGGTCATATAATCCAAAAAGTGAAAAAAATACCAAAAAACCCAAAACGATTGTCATTTTGCTGCTCGTTGCGAGCGGTGCGTTGGTTTTTCGCCCTCCGTACAAAGCGTCACCATTCCGATCGGATTTGACTTTCGTAGCGGAATTTCTTCGAAATGACGATAGTGCTAAATATTTAAAAATCGTAACTACACAACCTTTTTGTAAGATTGTTGCGTACTGTTTCATAAAAATTAATAAATTTAACAGGTGAAATTTTACGAAGTGACAAGTTGAGAATTGCCAAATTTCTGCCACATAAACAATTTGATAGTTTTGTAGAATTGTCGGAGATTAATCCGCAGCTGTCAAAATATAGAATCATGCAATGAATTGTCAATGAATTTTCTGAAAATATTCATGAAATCTCAAACAAATCTGTACTGACAGATTTTTTATGAGACGAAAAATGAATATACAATTTACATATTTGACATTTGGCCAGTTTATAAATATTTCAGAGAACTCTCGAAGATCTCAACACTCTCACTAATATAAACAGGATTCCTCAGCAAAATTTCTTAGTTTTTGTGTAAAATACTGAGGGAACAAAAATTTAGATTCACCTGCTCAAGTTTTGACGGAGCAAAATTAGTGACGACTCTGAAATATATAAACTGACCACATTATTAAATTGAAAATTATAACAAGAATACATTCAAAATTCAGAGTGAAAAAAATGATATATTGTTTGGTTCGGTTGAGACAATACTCCCAAGATATTGAAACCTTCCCATAGTATGATAAGAGCCTTAACAAATTTCTTACCTTAATGTATGAAATTTTCTTGATATAATCAGTAAAAATTCCTTTCAATCCCTTTAAAAAATAAAAAAAAAAATATATAAAACGAAATCACCCTCAAAGAAACTGGAAGATTCTTTCTAATATCTCATACCAATTCTCTTACCAAAAATATTGTGTCAGCCATATAAATGTTACAAAATTCTATACCACCACCGCTAAGAAGACTGACAGACAACAAGGACGATGAAGGAGACACCAAAATAAAGTAAAGACGAAGGCGTTCTTTGTAATAAAGTTCAAAAAATCATCGGTGTGGGTAATTTGTCACATTTTTCTTTTCATTCCTCACCTGACTGATGCCGACACCGCCACCGCCGCTGCCTATGCCACATGTCACACGAATTGGGATTAGGTAAATTCCATTTAGCCCTCATATATGTAGGTAGGTATACACTACAGTCTGAAATATACGTGTTCCTTTACTGTAAGGATTCAATACTCCTTATAGAGAGTGATGAAATCTTGTAATTTCCAACCACATATGTACATAATGTAAGCGTAGTGCGTCAGGATTTCGATTTAGTGCAAATTTCAGATGTTCTACAAAAATAGTTCGCCCTTTTGTGGTGATTAGGCATTAAGTAACTAATTCTTCACAAAGATATGCCGGCATCTATTGTCAGTGCCGCAATATTTGGGTGGAAGGGGAGAGTAAGAAATATTGATAAAAATTTGGAACATGATATTGTCATGAGCTATATACATATAAGAACATCCCCTTTGTCAACCAAAAAAAAAAACGGATTATTGAGATGTTCACTTTCAAAATCGGATTTTCTTTGAAATCGATAATCCCTCAAAGGTTAAAATCGAATATTAAAAGATTTTTTTTTATTATAATGGCATGTGGGTTACTGAAGGTAATTTGTGAATGGTGAGTCCATGTGTGTCTACAATATATGAACTTGGGTTTCGTTCGTTTTGGATTTGCAAAAATAAATGTCAAGGGTGATGATACAATCTAAAGAATTAAGAAAATACCTAAGTTTAAAGGATATTCCATTTTTATGTGTTTTTTTATTTTCCATAAATAAAACGACACGTTTAGATTCTGGAAGGGATTTCTATAAATAAATTTTCATGTTAAAAAAACAAATTGTCTTAAACTTGACTCTTCTCCTGAGTGATAGTTTTGCTTAAGAATAAAAGTCATTTTGAAATATTCGCGTACTTTAAGTTCAAATCTATTTTCTGTTAATTTTACACAGGCATGTTTGTCCTTGATAATCTTCGAAATTACCGAACTGATTTTAACGGGACTTAACATGCACGCAGAGGATCTTTCAAGGAGGGATCTAGACCACTTTTTATTTCGAAAATTATTAGGGTCCCTTTGCGATAATTAAAAAAAAGTAAAATCACGAGCAGATATGCTAAAAAAATGTCTATCTTATTTGAAATGATTGTAAGATAAAATAAATTTTGTGTGTCTAAAGTAACTTAATACTCCTAACCATTTTTCTTTAGTGCAGTTTGAGTTTAAGGTGATAACAAGTTCAGAATCCTCAAATTTGTGTGTACCATAATCTTCAGGCACATCGTGGTGTGAAATGGACCACATATATTCAAAGCCAGCCTACTTCGTGCACCTATGTCCTATGTATATTTGATACACTAATTTTAGATTTTTTTTCAGCCCCAAATATACCTTTTACAATATAAACAAGTACCTGCTTGCGAACCAGTCCTTAGTTCATTTAAAGCCTTTTATATTAAAGTCTTCAAATACAAAAATACATATCGAGTTTAATTTCTTCAAATTTACGAATAACAGGAATTCGAATTGATACATTTTTTTTACGAAATAAATTTTATAAGTTCTCACTGTGAAATGAATATTTTTCATTTACAAATTTAAATGGAGTAACTCCACAGAGAGACAATTTATTATAAAAATTGTCGATGTGACAATACAGGAACCAGCTATTGACGTTGAACATATAACATACTACATAAATAACTCTCTCAAACGAATACCTTCTCAACATAAACCTGAGAGACTCGAAAGTAAATACCTTAGTAATGCTTTTAAAAGGACATTAAATATTTAAATGTTTTGGGATTATGAAATGCACAGAATTCTTATATGTTTGCCAGCAGAACAAAATATTATGAACATTGAACATTCACAAGTAGATTATAACTCTCACAAATACATATACGCAACACGTCATATATACCTACAATGACTTTTAAAGTTAAGCCAAATGGACTGACTGAAAAAAGGCAGTTTAAGGGAACAAATCCTTGAAAAACTTTTTTGTATCATGTTGTTTTTTTTTAACCATATCCTAATGCTTTCAATTTATTTTTCTTTTGTTTCATAGTAGGAATGTATTAGTTTTTAGATTATTATATGGAAATGGATTTTTTTTTATTAAAGCTTATAAATAGAAGTAAAACTGTTTTTTTGCTTCCAATGTTTAATCCATTAATTTTAACACTTTTTCCTATCGACTATTTTATTGAAATGTAAAGTAAATTGATGTGAAATTCATAACTGTCGCATAAAACATTTATTTTCAAGTTGTGGCGATTGCAACTTAAAAAAGGTAAGTACACATCTACGGCGGCGATGTACTATTAACATCAACCTAATATTACATAGATATTTTTGAAAGAATGATTTTCGTCGTTCTTTATATAACCATTGTGAGTTCATCAAAGTCGTCTATATAAAATATTATGAAGTATAAATTCAATGAAATCCGAACAATAACATCTTTGCAGTCGAATTAAATTGATTTACTTTTTTAAGTCTCCCATTTTATTCACCAAGGACAACACAAAGTATAAATGTAATTTTCTATTCCTTCACCTGTGATATTATATGAACTTTCATATAAAGAAGATTTATAATTTCTTTTATATTTCTGCTGCTTGCAAAGGACTTTTTTCAACACAACGAAAAAAAAAAACAATTATTTTTTTTATTTAATTCAATTTAATTTTATCTTTAAAATAAAATCGTTATGAAACTT
The DNA here is from genome assembly GCA_951394125.1 of Epistrophe eligans. Taxonomy (NCBI): domain Eukaryota; kingdom Metazoa; phylum Arthropoda; class Insecta; order Diptera; family Syrphidae; genus Epistrophe; species Epistrophe eligans. The sequence continues at coordinate 53,318,514 of OX596028.1, read as the reverse complement.
AAAGTAGCTATGTGTAGTTAGTCAGCAGTATTTATTGCTCACAGACAAAAACCCTTAGTTCAAAAAATATTCACCCTAAAATCAAGCTAATCAATTCCTTAATTTTCGCTCCTTTTCACTAATTGATTGTAAAATATTTTACTTCCGATATCTAGCATCTATATGTGCAGTATAGTTGGTGGTGTGTTTACTGTTTAGTAATGACGAGGGGTTGTTGCAATGTAGATGTTTAAAAATATGCTACTGTTTCAAAAATATATTTTATTACAAACAAGAGGGTTGAATAAAAATTAATATCAAAGTATCTTAACAGAGAGAGAGCGTGAGAAGAGGGATCGCACTGCTGCGTGCAGCGCGAACAGTTCTTGTTGCAAAAATATGCTAACTACACTAACTTGGTTTTCTATCATGATGGATTCCATTAGGCTCAATTTATATTCATAGCCAATCTGTTGAAGTTTTATAGAATTTATTACGCCACTTGATTCTCATGATGGAGGACTCAGGGCAGGGATGGAAATGGAAGATTTTAAATATATGTAACTTGTCATATTGCGGCCGTGCTCGGTGTTCAATGTTCATGGAGAAGAAACATAAACAGGGATGATCTAGTTGTTATATTTATATTTTTGAGGTGAATTGGTTTTGAAAGTGCTAAGTGATTTTCAATAACATTTATTTTGACAACATTTTAAAGTATTTTATATGCAAATTAGCTATAGCGACGTGTCGTATCGTTTAGGGTTAATAACACACTTAACTTCCCAAGAACCTGATGATATTTAAATATTGTTGTCTCAAGTGGGTTGATGGGGGAATTTATTGCGAATTTTTGAAAATAAACCTTAGCGATTAAAATGTTTTTTTTTTTAATTTTAAAATTTGATTAACAACGACTTTTATTTTATTTAAAGGTTTTTGTTTTATAAAATATTAATATTTTTAACACACCATGCGTTAGAAATAAAGTTTTAGTTTTTACTTTTTTCATAGTTATTGTTCTTTAAAAAAAAACATACTTATAAGTTACCGGTTCCTAAAGATTATTTAAATAGACCCCTCTTACATTAATACCAGTAAAGTCAGAAATTTCAAATTTAATATTTGCTAACTGTTCAAACATAGGACAACACCAAACTATAATTCTTTATCATTAATGGTTCCTGTGGGATAGAAGACTTTAAAAATGTAGTAACTCGAGACATGTTAAAAGTGTTTCGGGTTTAGGTATTACAGTGAGACATTTTCGGCTTAACCCAAATATTGTTAATAAAATTATATCGAAGAAACTCCGAGGAATGGCGGCGCGGCGCAGTAGAGGACGACTAAGGTGGCGCACGCAAGTGGAAGGGGACCTCAACCAACTTGGCGTTGTGAAACTGGAGACAGTTAGCTAGGGACTGAGCTGGCTAGAAGAAATCTTGTTGATTGAGGCCACGGTCCAATACGGACTGTAGCGCCACATAAAGTAAGTAACTCCAAATAATGAGAAATGGACAGATCTGTGAAAAAAAGCGCTGATTTGTGTCTACACACACACGGAGTTGGAAAATTACCCAACTGTTCTTTCTTCTTTTCAAGAAGTCGTGCAAAAGATTATAATTTGTATAAGAATCAGAACGGACTACATGACAACCCTTTTGGAAAAGTACTGAGGCTGATTTTAGCCAACTAACCACAACTATACAAAATATTTCATTGAGTTTTGAAGATGAGGGACAACAATTTTTATCTACCCGATTAATAAGGGGTGAGGATAGCGATATTCCAACTAAGCTAAAGTGATCATGTAGCGAGAGATGAATAGATAAAGTATTAGGAGAAATCTTCTTACCTATATTTTGTGAATGCTCTCAAGTCTCAATTCGATCGGTTCCTAGCAGTTTGGTTTAAGGCCATCAATTATATGTCCCCACTCCGCTAGATCTTACAAAGCCCGAGTAATATTAAAGATGTACGTACTTTTATTGAAAATCGGTCAATTCGTTGTTTAGTTTAATTTGTTGTGTTTAACCAAGTACGAGATTAAATAGTAAGAACACCCATTCTTAGTTGAGACAGTTATGTCTATCAAAGAAATTGTTCAATTGCAAACTGACAATGTTGGTTCCATTTGTAGTCTTTGTCACGATAAAATTATCCGGGTAATACGAAAACAGGGTTATTTGAACTTTAAATAATACAAAATACAAATACAAAAAAGACATGAGTGTTTTTGAATTCTAGCGAAGAAATATTGTTCAGGTTTCTCCTTCTCCTTAAGGAAGCTTACAGAAGTTTGCTCGTTGAGATCTCAGAAACGTGAACTGGCTAGAAATATAAAAAGGATACATTCGCAAACGACCAAACGTTAAAAGTTTACTTAAAGTAAATACATTCAGCAAAAATTCCACAACAAAATCATGACCATCACTCGAAGATGACAATAGAAGAAATGTTCAAGTACTTCATTTTTTCGCTTTGTTTGATTTTAATTATAAATTACAAAAAAAAAAAACTTACATTTCATCAATTTGACTTTTGAACTGTGCTAATCTTTAGACGACCAAATGAAAAATTTTCTGGTGTCCAATAAATATAGATTAATTGATGGTTTGTGTGGTACCTAGTTCCAGTTCAAGCCATACAAACATCAGTTATAATGCCTTGGTATTATTCTTCATTAAATGTAAAGTTTCTTCTATTCTGCGTCACCTTTTGAAACCAAAAAATGAGTCAAGAATGCCGTCACTCTAAAAACACCACCAAACATTGACAATTGACATTAGGATGCATTGATTGGATATCAGGATGCATTGATTGTCTTCTCTTCTAGACTACGCGTTGATGTTCCGAGCCGCTTGATGTTTACGTGGTTTTCGTGATTAAAATTAGCCTCATCCGAAATGGTAAGTTTTTGACCAATATTTGTATTAAAAATTCGCACTTTTTTGGCAACATATTATAGGATATAGCTTCCATTTTGGAAGTAACTTTGTAATATTTCTTTCTCGATACATTGTAACGAGTAGCGAACTCATCAGTACATCTAAGATACATATTTTATTGTTCAATAAATTGACTATTTCCAAGTTATTTTGAAAACTTACGGACTTCAGATTTCTACAACAGCATAACGAACCCGCATATTAAATTCATTACACATGTCCACAATTTCTTCATTTTCTCACCTCTTTGAACCCAACTGACAATCTAGAAAACAGTGGTCAGTAGACCGCATTGTTAAAACAACAACACTTGACTAAACTTTCTTCAAACATCCATACCTTTCCGGTCCTTTATGTAACGATCCAAAGAAAACAACACGAAAAAAAAATATATTAAATATGCTCGTAGTAATAACAATTTTGAAAAACGCATTATTTTCACTTTGAAACACACGACAAAAAGGACAAAACAATTACAAAGAATTTATTTTAACAAGTTCCCACATGGCTGGACAGCCCAAAACCCACGTGTGTCCTTTTTTTTTAAATTACATATTTAATAAAGTCATTTCAGGTAACATCCAACTCTTCCATTCCATCTGCCATGTGCCATCCGGATGTCTCAATTTCGACACATGAGTTTTATGTGACTTGATATCTACAATCACAACCATTACTTTATCACCCTTCCATACATAATATATCCTGCCACCGTGTCCTTTTTTAGGGTAATTATATTGTCAATGTTATGACCGTATACTTGTTGACAAATTCCGGATTTTGTTGTCTGCCCTAGTGCTTCCTATTAGATTTCTATTTGGTGCTTGTTCCTTTATATGTGTGTATTGCGCCGGAAGACCAAAAACCCAAGTTCTCAGAGTTATACAACATGTTCTTGTTCGTTCATTCATTAGGGAGAGGGTATACATACGTATATGGGGTGAATTGTGAATTCCAGCTTCAGAATTCCTTTATTAATTGACCCGCCATGATAATGAAATGAATTCTTGTCTTAATTGTTGAATATTACGTTTAAGGGCATGGCAGTGGCAATGTGCCCTTTTGTTTGAGTTATTTGTCACTTTGTCATTTAATAGGTGTTTGATTGTTTTGCTTGGTATTGAGATATTGAATTTCGAAGAACAGATTCATCCTTTGATTATTAAAAGGTGTGGTAATTAACTTTTAAATGATAAATAGAGTTTTGAATGACATAGAAGAAGGTTAATTATGAAATCATTTGGAGAGAAAATCAAATCAAATTTGTATTCTAATTATTGGAATAATAAACATAATATACTGTTAAAATAAACCATGTTGTACTAAGGAGAAAAATAATTATAGAGAATTGTTCACATACAAAATTAAAAAAATAAAACGATAAAGTGGGAACTGGGAACTCCTGCCGTTGGAGTCTTTTGCGAGAATATCTGAAAAAAAAACAAATTTTTTATGAGAGGTAATCGTGAAGCACGATATTCTGCCTAAACACAATAAAATCTTACAACAATGAAGACGGAACCAAACCTTTCTTATCTTGTGTGGTGTGTTGTTGAGTGATGTGTTATGTCGCTAAATGTGCAAAATAATCAGAATTTTGTCTTGCAAACTTTAATTTTTTTTGTTTCGCTGTTTACTTATTCTCTTCCCCGAACACTTTCTTATCTTTCTCACTGGAAAATATGTCTCCGACACAGCGTGGTATGGCGCAATCGATAAAAGATAGATTTCGTCAAAGCACACTACACCACAATACATCACACGAGATAACTGTGGATCCGGCTTAGTAAGCACAAAAAGCAGCACCGATTGCAGCTCGGTTTGCAGCTGCGCTGCGTCGCGTTGTGTTCGTAACATTAGGCGTGTTCATGAAAATGAAATTTCGGAGATCTCAGCAATCTCAGTTACATGAACAGGATTCTTTAAGATCTCATTTTTCTGAACGCGCCAATTGAATTTGTGCGTATTAAATATTTTGACAGCTATTTCAGCTGCAGCTTCAATTGCAGCTCCTTCCCTATTGTGTTCAGTCAGGTAATCGTTATATAGATTTGTGTTTTACCAACGTTGAGCGTAGCTTTGTGATCAACACATTACATACAACAGTAATTCTGTTAGAACAATAGTTGTATTATATGTACATATATTCTCCACTCAACTCTAAAATTGAAGTATGATGAGTTATTTCTAAAAAGAAATAAAAACCTTATTTTGGACAGTAGGTGATATTGATGATATTTTCTAACGTTTATTTCTTGAAATTTAATAAACTTAGGGTCAATTTGTTCACAAAGCTGATCATCTTTAATCAAGGATTATTGCAGCTGGCAAATCATAGAACGTGCATGGTAAAAGCACAATTTTTATATAGGAATCCATAATTTGAGTTCTTAATCATGAAAATTGATAATCAGATGATTTTTGTTCATTAGCCCCATTTAGTTAGAACATTTTAAGGTCATGGTACAGATTTAACCAACTGTGAAAAAAACTGTCCCTTAATGATTTAGAGACATAGTATCCTGCCTAAATTGTATTTTTCAAAATGCCCAGAATATGCCGCAAAATTTGCAAAATTCAAAAAAACAAAATAATTGTCTAATACTCTCGATGAAAAGTTGATCAATTTGTTTCTTAATAAATTGAGAAATGCATTTCAATATTTATCAAGTATTTATAGTTCTATAATTCAGGAATTTAGTCGAATTTATGGCTGTATTGTCTTGAAATATATATGTTTTTGAATGTATACTTTCATGAAATTGATAACAAAGTAGATGGTGTTCCAAATTTAAATAGAGTCCAAAATGTTTCGGAATGTTCGTAAAGGATAAGAAATAATTCTCGTGCTATTATTATTTTTTATTTTAAATAATCAAATAAAATTAAGACAATAGCAATGGAACCACCAAATCATTAACTGTACTAAATTTTGTTGTTAAGAATCGAGTATGGAAAATGATTTGTGTTGTCAAAAAATGAGAAAAAGTAATTCAATAAAATAAAAAAACGAACCAACTAGAAAATGTGTGGTTAAGGCCGACGCCCGACAGGGATACAAAGCGGTGCTGAAGAGAATTTCATTTAGAAAAAAAATGTATTTTCTTATATATGTACATATGTAGTTAAAATGCCTTAACAACGACAAAAATCGAAAAGTAGCAGTCTAAGTCAAAAAATCGTTTTCACTTAACTTTGTAAAATCCGACTTAAGTCGAAAAATATGGATCATAGAAAATTTTATTACGAACATTTTTTTGTCAAAACTTAATTTTTCTCATATATAGTATCAAAATATATTTAAGAGGGTTTTAAATATCTTAAAAAGACCGTGGATGGCGTTTAAGTTAAGAGGCCTTTAAGTAACGTTTCTTAAGTGTGAAAATTGATTAAAGACACCGATTTCGCACTTAAGAGATATTTATAGGTATTCTAAAGTTAAGAAGGCTTTAAAATTTCTTTATAGATACGGCTGTAAATTTTTTTTTGGTTCAAATACTTGTCAAAAGTGATAAATAATTAAAGAACCATTTCGTTGAATGTTGACATTCCGAAGTGTGTGTTTGTGTCGATGTTTTCATATTCGATTGGAATCAAAAAATTATTGCAGCAGTCCCAAAATCCAAAAATGTATTTCTGATTTAATTCAGTATTCAGTTTTATTCAAATCCAAAAACAATGCGTCTGCCATACTCCACTCTGTATAAAGCACACTGCACAATTCATACCTGGCCACATAAAATATATTTAAAATGTTTTAACATAATAACAAAATTTAATAAATATACTTTAATAAATATTGCATGCATCAATTAATTATATAGCCATTTAATTATAAGCCTATAGAATAAACCACATATAAAAATTTTGTTTTTATATTAATTAGAAAAAAAATGAACCTCGAAACAAAGTGGCTATTTTTTTTCTAGTCACGAATAAGTCCACAGAATGTATATATTTGATCTGAGTTGCGTATATTATGAATAGAAGAATATGGCTTCTTAGAAATATCCCATGAGATTAAGTTGGGGTTTCGTTTCATTTCCGACTGATGGGAATTACATTAATCACATGAAACCTAAACAAAAATCACCTTTAATCGGTTTTCAATATGCGATTGGTGGTCACTTAAGCATGACACAATCGGCTTATAGTTTTTTTTTTTTGAATATCCCCTTGTGATGATGTAACATTGTGTTTGATAATATTTGTAATAGTCTGGGAAATAACATTACATTATCCTTTTTGGTTTTACAATTGATTTTTAGATTAAAATTTTTGTGCATAAATCAAATTTACGTTTGAAAAGAACTTTTGAAACGTTTTTTTTTGGCCAACCCTGGACTTGACCTGCTTACCTTAGTGTTGAAAAAAATAGCAACATTATAATAATCTGGAAGAAAGAAGCTAAAAGAGTCGTCAAATGTCTTAAAGATGGATGGTTAATGGCAAATGAATTTATAAGTGTGAACTGCGTCGGCAGCAGTGTGAAAGATATATGTACCTTATTATGTAGGCAAGCTATACTCCGATATTCTTACAGCTGAGATCAGTTAAAATAGAAGCCCGTAACGTAATGTTTGATGCAAAGGACTGTTACGCTGAAAGTCTTGGGTTCGATTCCCAGCCTATGTCACAAAAAAAAACATGAACGTTTTCCCAAGTGCATCTATTTTCATGAAAAAGTACTTCTCACCTTACCCGCATTCGCATTCAACAGAAAATAGTAGGTCCCCTCAATTTCTGCCAATAGCACAGACACTGGAATGGTTGAGAGTTGTATATAATGTTACTTATAGCTAGACCCTGGTTCTATACGAGCTGTTACAGCACCTTATTGTTTTATTTATTGATTTAAGGTCAGTAAAGATTTTCAGAACTTGTCACGGTGGTTGCGAGTAAAATGCAGCTCTCACATTCCCTTATTGGGTTACTGAAATCGGAATTATTTATCCACAAACATTTTTCTATCTTCATTATTAGTTTTAAGAAAATTATCCCCAAAATATTAGGTAACATTTAAGTCAACAATGATATATTGCAACCCTTAATCCCAGACTATTACAATTCATTTCATTATTATCGTCATTAAATTATAGTTGAAGACATTCGAACAAAAGAAGAAATGATTACCTATAGGGATTTTCTATCTACGTATCCATACGTTGATTTTATTACTAAAAAAAAAATTCTTTAAAAATTTTTCCAACCAAGTGAACGAACCTTCAAATTCCATTTCATTTTAAGAGGAATTCCCTTACTTTGGATATTTTAAAAAATCAATACACACCACATAAGCCGTATCAAGTGTGACCTTTCTAAATTAAATTGTTCCATTTTTATCAAATAAAATTCCTATTAGTCTCACAAGTACACTTATCTCACATGTACCACGTATCTATCATGGTCTGTATAAATTCTTTCGATACATTTTTGTATCTTGCAATCTATAAAGGTTAACAAAAAAAAAACATACAATCTTAAGAGCACTCTTCAGAGCCCAGAACGATGCCATATACATACCTTCCTACTTCTGTATAATATTCTTCACTTGCAGGGTTGGTTGGTTGTTGTTATATAACTTCTATATATTTTCACAAAGAAAATGAAGAAAAATTGAATCAATCAAAATCTATTTTACACTTGCATGTCGGCAAATTGGATTTTCACACAAAGGAAAATTTAAAATGAGTTGTGTGAAGTGGAAAAACTTTCATGCAGATTTTCATGCATACACAGTATACAGACGGTGGCGATACAAGAGTTATGTGAGTCTAGGGATATTTTTGAAAATAAGGAATTATTACGGAATTGATGAGGACATAGTGTATCGGCTGTCGTTGATGTGTTGAAGGAGATTTTTATGAAAGTCTTCGAAAATCGTAATGATTTGAATTTCCAGTTCATACAAAAAATCAGTGTACAATTTTCAAGTCTTCATTACCGAAGTCTTATATTTTAAAATAATATTTTTTCTAGTAATGGAACGAAAATTTCGTTACGAAATACAGGAAGGAAAAGTTCAAGCCTAGATTTTCGGAATGTGTCGGTCACTATATGACCCTAGCAAAAACCGCTATTGCGAAACGCATGAATCTATCTACATTTCCGAAATTATGGGTTTAAGTGGGGAAGTTGTTGAGACATTCGATTTTCTTCTTCTTTTCCAACCTACACAGTACACACTGTACTGTTTTGATGAATCGTATGGCAAGCACTCTTTTTTTACTATAATATTTATTGAGCTTGTTGTTGTTATAAATTTATTATTGGAAAATTTTGAAAAGCTGTATTTTTGGAAACTATCGGGTCTATAAAGACGGCTTTGGGCTCAAATCGAAAAAAATGTAGTTGCCTTGAAATCTTAGAAAGACGTTATAATCGAAAATTGTTAGTAAATATGAGGTTAATTCTTTTCGTCTTTTTAAAGTTAGGTATTCAAAATTATTTTAAGCAATATAATAATTTTGAATATGCACTTTTCAATATTAAAAACGAAATCATTAATCGTTTCAATTATTTTACTTGTATAACAGCACAACTAATAATTTTGTCACGAATGTTTTGTTTTCTCAAAAAACCACAAACGTTGACATCTTCAATGAACTACATTATCTTGACAGGCGTCATTCATGTCATTTTCATTTAGCATTTTTATTGTTTTGACGATGATTTAGTTTTAATTTCCCGCCAATCAAATTTCAACTCGGTTGTGTTCACCATTTCACTCCGTTTACTTTGCTATTTTATTCTGAGCTCACAGAACGCGATCTGAATATGATCAGAACTAAAAAAAACAAATTTGAAGCTCTGAACGATCAGAGATAAAAAAGAAACACAATTATTTTTTTCACAGTTCGAGCTCTGCTCTGAACTAAAAAAAAAGTGTGAGTGCCGGTACTCACAATTAAGATGTGTAAACATCAAACTAAATATTCAAGTGCTGGTTTTACATCACAGAACGCGGCGAGTTCGAACTGTCAACCAAATTTCAACCCAAACTCAACTCGACCCAATATTGAATGTATCCAATACACATTAACGTATGCTAACGTGTAACAGCACAATGTAATGCGCTACAGAAATGTCCACGTTTTTAGTTTACCCTTAATCTGTTTTTGTTTTGTTTCCAACCTCGGAAAAAATTGGACGACTGCAACTCAATGACTTGAGGCTTTGCTAGGCGCTGAGAATTTCGCGTCTTATTCCGCAGATAAACGAAAAACTGTATTACCGCCATAAATTAATTTTTTGTTATCGATATTTTTTTATGAAAACTACAATTTTTTATAATTGACGATGGTGATTTTTTCTAATTTCCTCCGAGCTTACAAGATAAACCTACCCTACATACAGTACAGCTTACCCCATCTTCTTTTGTTTGAATAATAATTTGGTGAAAACTACTGAATATGATTTAAAAAAAAATGCGTTTAACTTTAAAACCACAGTTAAGCTTTCTTCCAACTCAGGAACTGAAAAACTATGTACCTATTTTATTAGTCACGCATAACCTCCGACGCTTAATTTTAATTAAAAATTTAGGTCACTATGTAATGTTGTATAATGTTTTCTGCAGAAATATTCTTCACTCTTCTTATAGTTCATATATTCATTGAGTTGCTCCCATTTGTATAATTTATACAATTGCTGTATCATTATGTCGACGAATCGCAATGTTTCTATTAAACGCAACTTGTGCAAAGTTCGATTCAAATATGCAAATATTATTAATTGCGACATGAACCTATGTATGTCCTAGCGCCAAGGAACAACGTACCTTCACACACTGCCACTGTACCAATAATTAAAAAACGACCTGTTATGTTATTATAAACAATTTTATTTGCATATTTTAAAAAGGAAAAAAATTATATTATTGTTAAATACATTTTGCGTATTTTTAATTGATCCGTGTGTAAGAGAAAAGAAAACACTCGGTCACAGTGTGGTCAAAAATATTACAACACAATCGCCTTTTATATTTTTTTTTTTTAATTTTCATCAAGGAACATAGACTGCATCGATTTTTAAACTAAACAATTTCACTGCATCACCCATCATTTGTGAGACTTCCAAAAAGAATTTGTATTGAGTTCGTGGAATGATGGGAGGAATTTTCGAAGCATCCAGATATGCATCCTTCACAGAAAAGGATCCCTTTTTAAATGGACAATACAAAGCTGATTTATCTTTGAGAGCATTTTCAAACATATAATTCAAAATTGGATCGCGTTTTTCTCCGTTAAGAAAACGACACAGATCGATGTTCTTCCATCGTTGAATTGTTATGAATTTATTTTTAATTTTTGCCTTCAAATGAATGTTAACAAATAAATTATGCCCAATAAGATCCTGGTGCATTGTAAAGTTTACATCGAACCCAGATCGATTATGGATGGCAACATCGGTAGTGACGAATTTCTTATCGCTACTTGTTCGAATGTTGAGAATTTCAATAATAGCTTTCTAAAATGAGTATGGAAAATATTATTAATGTTTTTAATTTTAAATTAAGAAAAAGTTAGTTACCGAAGAACAAATATGTATGGAGACTATAATAGCAAAACCCACAACTGAGGCGGTAAACAGACTGTGTCCACTGAAAGACATTTGAAAAGTTTGTCAAAAATAAATAAAAATTTTTCCAACTGAAGGTTTTGAATAAAAGAATAAAATTAATGGCAAAATTAAAGAGCGGAAAAATTCAACTTAATTTCTATATTAAAATAACGAATGGTACCATTTGTTTGATGTTCGTTGTGGTGCGCCAATATATGGAGCATCATTAAATGATAAATATTTTTTATTAATTTCATGTCGCTGTGTTCTCTCTACATCAATTTTAAACGGAATTTATTTTAATTTGTATATACCTATTCATTTTAATATTATTACAATCTAATATATCTTGATAGACTGCGATGATGAAAAGGTTCAATTCAACAAATTATTCTTTCAGACTGTCCGTATATCCAAGTCTTACATTTAGAGAAATCATGAATGACAAAATGTTATAATTTCTTTCATCTTTTAAATTATAATGCTATTGCTGATTTCATCTTGTAAATAGTTTTAAAGTTAGATTTTTCCTTAAAAAACGATTACTTACAATCCTTTAATAGAATGCTGAGGTAAATTATAAGGTATCACAAAGAATAATTAATTTGTTAAATGTAACATAAAATTTTCTCACAAAAGAATGAACTGCACCCTGAGAGAATAAATTAGAGAATTTTAATAATTATAAAAAGGTTAATGTTCGTTTGTTCAAAATCTTAAATCTTCGAAAGCTCTTCACTGATTACTTTGAAATTTTTACACAACGATACGCAATATCTTTTAAATAATTTTTGAAAAAAATGGGATTCCTTAAACATTTACAGTCGTATTTATTAGATTTTTGCCTACTTAAACACTGTCTAACTATTTTCAAATTGGTGGAAATATGCTTTATTTAATAAAAATAAATATCACATTATTCACGGTTAAGACAATCTACTCTTGTGTCTAAGTTAAGCAGCTATAAGACAACAATAAACAAGGTTTTTGAATACATTTTCCAAAGTTGGACAGTTGTCTAAAGTTAGACAGCGTTTATAAATAAGACCATTATTAATTATGCTGTCAAAATACTAAGAACAACAATTTTTTATTCGTTTCCTCAAATTTTACCTACTTAATCAAACAAAAAAATAGAAGCGATTGTAAGAATTTTGTTGGTGTTTGAAAGGTTTTACATTTATTCTTCAGGGTTGAATATTTTCAACAATTTGCTATTTTTAGGGTAAATTTTAATTTTGAAAGATTGTATTTGGAGAACGGACTTCCATGATCAATTAAGACATAAATATTTTCAAAATTGATCTTTTTATAGGTTAAAATGGGGTAAGAGCAACACAAAATTGTATTTGATCATAAAAATCTTCTTTTTAAAGTTTTATTTAGAGGATGGGCTTGGAGAACCACTTAAGGTCTTAATACCTTTTTTTAAAGTTTAGCTGTTTATAAGGTGCAATGAGGTCAAAGCAAAAACGAACTTATTATTTTTATTTTTTTATTTTTGGAAGTGATACACATATTTAAAGGATCACTTAATGGCGAGATTTTTTTTAAATTCAACTTTTTATAGGGTAAAATGGGGTAATACAAAAAAGTTGCTTAAAATTAAAAAAAATCTTTTTGATTGTGAAAGGTTATATTTAGAGGATGGGCTTCGACGATTAGTGAGGGACCAACATTTTGCGTTGCTTTTTTTTATTTGGAAGGTAATATATTCTTAAAGAGTCACTTTACAGCGAGATGTTTTTGTAATTTAACAATTTATAGGGGAAACAGAAAATAGAGAAAATATTTCGAAATACATACCTATATATACATAATGTGGGCTAGATAAAAAAATTATGTTGAAAAAAAAATAGAAAAAAATGTTTCTACAATTAAAAAACTTTATATTTCTGATATTTTTGACAGCAAGCTGTCAGTTTCTTTAGCTTTACTCAGCTGATGCTAATCGAAAAATCCGACACAAAAATGACACAACGAAATCATAAACGAAACGTTTCGTTCTGCTTTTCGTGTCGTAGTACGCTTTACTACTATTTAAAAAAGTCTTTGCTATATTTTTGAAAAAAATACGGAAAATTGTTCTTATGAATTTACAATCAAAATTTTATAAAAAGTTTAAACAATATTGCATAAAAAAATAATTGAAACAAGTGTAAGTAGGCAGATTTCAACCAACACACTCCGTGCTCCTATGTCTTATTTCATATTAATTTCACTGTAAGATTCCGAAATATGGAAGTTTTAGAATTAACCGCGATAAAACATCGAATTTTTCAGCAACATGAAATGTTTTGTTTTCATAATTCATTCGCAATTACCACCCTGCATTTGGTAAGCAGACCTACCGAAGGAAACAATAACAGAAAGACCGAAATAATTTATGATAACAAAAATTAATTTGGACTTTTAACTAATGTTGCTGAAAAATTCAAAATTTTATCGGACAATTCCTGAATTTCCACATTTTGGGAAAATAATTGTCAAAAAAAAATAAATATAGTTCGCCAGATTTTAATTTTGCTTTATTTCGATAAACAACATTTTGACATGCAGTCAATTGAACCAAACCCCTCTAGAGGCGGCACTGCAAAAAACCATTGTATACCTATTAAATATTTCTTCCCTACGTAGTCCTTATAATTTGTTTGAAATGTTTACATTTTAATAATAACTCATTAACCATTCTGTTAAAGCAAACAAAAACATCCATTAACCTTTTGTAAATGCAAATGAACGACATTTTTGACAACCATCAAAAACACTATTACTTCACACCAATTGAGTGTCGTTCGTCATCTTTTAAATTGCCATAAATTTTTCCCTGATGCAACGAATACTGGAAAGTATAAGCCAACGCAAATTACTGCAAACCATGTTCCAACTCAATCATACATACACTACACATACTGCCTTGCTCGTTCGCACTTTGTATACTCTTCTGCTGCCTTTGCATGTATATTGTTTTTTAATTTTCATATTCGACTAATTAAATTTGTCTGCTTCCGTCTGCCCGCTGCGTCATTTCCATCACCGTCATTCAATGCCGACGACTGACGTGCTGAATGGGGTGTTTCGTGCAATATACGAAGGAGGTGGTGTGGGTGACGTCCTTCATTTGAAAGTCGCCAGCAATGCAACAATATTGCTTATTAAAACTCAAATTAACACACATTGGCAGCAATTAACGTCACTAAATTTGCATATTGAATAGGTCCAATGAAGCCCCCCTTTCCCACGACGCCGCAGCTACCATTGTCGTTGGTCGTTTGGGCATACATTTTCGGGGTCAATCCTTCAGCTGAAAAGGCGAAAGTTCATTTATGCATAAACATATACACAATGCGAATAATTAAGCACAAATGGTTACACTGGTTTGCTTAAATTTGTTTTGTAACACGAGCTTATATTTAGGCAACGCAAAGCTTCATAGAAAATGAGAGATGAAGAGAGATAGAGCAACCAGTGCGAGCAGTGAAGTGCCTGGGGGCGTTCGAGAATGCATAAAGTAATTTTCTGCGTCATTTAATTAAGCTTCAGCGTTTAAATGTTCCAAGCGGTTGCGTGGTCTAGTGGGGGTAACTACATATAAGTACATAATATATATAAGGGTTTCATATGTCAAACATAAACTTCAGGCTTTTAAGGGGTTGCTTACATACTATCGTAATACCTACGCTATACGTTCACTCATGTTTCGTGTGGGGATATGTGGTTTGTTAGGATTTGGGTATAAATGGGATTGGAATTGGATTTCCTTATTTCAAAATGTGTTTATTTTAGTTTTGCTTCTAAATTATTTAGCAAAAGTCAAGAACTTCGCGATAATCTGATTACAAATATGATTCAATTTGGACTTTTATACAAAGAGTAACTGATATAGCTGGAAGAGGATTTTTCATTTCTTCGTAACCAGAAAGTATCAAATAAAATGTTTCCTTGTAAATAGATATTTTTTCAGTCGTTTTATTGGGAAATAAATTGGATTAAATTATTACGTACGACAATATGCTTCTATAAATAAAATAAGTTTTGGCCTGTTATATTTAGTTTAAGGATTTATATTTTACACCGATATAGATATTGAGATACTTATCACGGGTAGGAAAATTAGGACTCAGTCGTTGTGTAGTAATTTTGAGTTGAAGTTTCTTTATGATTGTATCAAGATTGTTTTCAACGAACTTTTACAAACAACATAAATTGTGAGAAAAAATTATTAAAATCGAAATAAATGCTTCTTAAGTCTGTGTCTGTCAATTAGACCTCCATCTGGCTTTCATTTACATGAATCATCGCATCTATGGATTCTCGAAGTTGATTTCAAAATAACTATGTATAGCTTTTTGAAGGGTTTTGTGAAATGAAAACCTTTTTTTTGCTTTTATACAAACGAATTTCGCATTAAACAAATTAATGAACTATGCACATTCATTTCTGTTTTAAACATTAAATTCCACCTTTAATTTGCTTAAAAGTTGTCTTCACTAAATTTCAATGAAGAAATTTGGAAATTGGATCTTACAGAAGAAAAGTATTTACAGTTGGGAGAAAGCAATCAGTATTCAAAACGTAGTGAGGAGTATTAGTTAAAAACCTCTCTATTGCACCAACCAGAAAAGTATTGTTACTAATTATTTAATATGTAGTGTATAATAGTATACTCTTTTAGCTTTTAATAAACTTGGTTAGCTAAAAAAGTATCGTTTTCTTTATCTTTAAATTTCCCAACCAAGTTTATATATCAGATATAGTTAAGAGTGCAGAAGAACGTTTAAAATTCCACACAACAAATACATTTAAATTTCATTAATGTACCTACTTGTTGCGAGCTTATCTACGAATTTAATAAATTATTATCAAAAAAAGCTCTTATTCTGCAAAATTAATTGATCAAAGCATTCGATTTGCGCTGTTAATCAAAATCAAAAATAATATTTCAATTCTACTCCTAATAAATGAAGCCCAACTTAAGGAGATCATTAAAAAAAAGTTTCGTTTAAAAAAGCTTATATTTCATTTTCATATAATATATTGGGTGGAAGGGGATTGAAAAACGGGGTTGTCTAACTAAAAATTTAATTTTTACTTGCTTCATAAAGCAAGTACGTTTTTATATATTATAAATAAATATTTTGAGATTGTAATCAAAATTAGCACTACCATGGTGGAGAAGTTCAAAAAAGTGGATTTCGTCAAACCATCCGTTGGCATATTGTTTTCAGCATGATTCTTATTATTATGTCCTTTTTATAAAATAGGCTTTTTTTTTGCAAGCCCGGGTGGAATTGGACGAAAAAAACTACCAAGGGCATTAGCAACACCACTGTACGATATATACTATAGTTTTTACGTGCTAATAATAGGTCTGTATAGCTAATATATTTTAAAGAAAAAAAAGCAATCAAATCAAATTAATAATAAATGAACTTTGTTTTATTTCTGATATTTTGCTTTTATTTATATATTTTTATCGTCCTCTTTTTTTCTTCATACAAATTGAAACGTCAAAAGTGCTGCACGTGAAAAGTTGAAAATCCGTTTGCAGCTGCTGCGTTGCGTCATGGTGGTAACATTGAATTTGTTTGAATTGAATATTTTGGCAGCTATTCCAACTGGAGCTCCAGTTGCAGCTCCGTTCCCATTGTGTTCAGCAGGCAGTCATCTACAAAATAAATAACCCTTTTTCTAAAAAGCCTAGTAAGCAGCTGAAGCGCAAATTTTATGTCTCCAAATCAACAGCGGAATCGTTAACGAAAAGACTAAGGACAAAAATTAGTGGAGAGTTATGTCAGATGATGTGTAACATAATTTGTTTGTGCTCTCACTTTTCCGCACACAATTAATGGTTCGTGTAAATAATTCAGTGCGAAAAGGGAGCAGAGACTTTTCCAAATAATTATCAATTTCACTCGTTGAACAGTGTACTGCAAAACGTAAGGCAGAACGAAATTTTTCGTTTATGATTTCGTTGTCATTTTTGTATGGAGATTTTCGTTTCGCTTCAGATGCGTACTAAGCTTAAAGCCAATCCAACAAGCATTGAGTAATTTTGTTTTCTCACTTCGCGACTATAGTAGCGCCAGCAATAGTGATAGAGCTTCTCATCAAATAATAATACATACATATATCCTCCTCTCGTCTCTCAAATTGTTGAAGCTAGCAAAGAATATTGAGTTTATCTTGGACGGCATGGGAAAATTCCAAATCTGCCAAAGTCAAAAGTGACATCCATCATTTTGTTGAAACTGATAGATGTGAAGCAAAAATATAAAAAATATAAATTTACATCTTTGCAAGTACAATTTAAATTTTAACATTAGAAATGTTTAAACGGAGGCATACAATATAAAAAAATCAACAGAATTTCAAAAATATGAAACGCCTAGTAGACAAAGGGGGCGAAACGTGAGGGGAATAAACAAAATAAACAAAATCAACAAAATAAAAAAAATAAACAAACTAAACAAAATAAACAAAATTATTTCATTCATGCTTTGTTGTTATTAGTTTGAGGAAACAGAAAACGAAGAAGATGATAAAACGGACAGAAAAAAAAGGAGAAATGTTCGTAGGAAAAAAATGGGTATGTTTTTGATGATGATTTTTGCGAAATCCGAAAAATACCCGATTTGCGTTTACTTAAATGCTTATATCTTTCGACCCAATTATCCGATTTTCAATATTAAGGTATATAATTAAAGGAAAAATGACTGGCGTGTTAGAGCAAAAAATTTTTAAAATCATTCAAAATTTTATACTAAAAACATGAAAATAAATATCGGACAAATAATTTAATTCAATGAGGAAGTTGATAAAAAAAAAGCATTAAAATACTTTCAACCACCAATTGGCGAGAGGAATATAGTATTCTAAAGCCGGCGGCGGCGGAGTTTGTGCAATAAAAAACCACAATCGTGGCAAATTTGCTTCGCGTCGGAAAAAAATGCTAAATGTTCATATGTACCTACCTAAATTTGTAGTCGGTATAATAATTGTAAAGATACATTGTGTTTGGTTTGGATTGCTTATAACTTCGGTTCTAATAATCCGTTCATTAAGGTCTTAAAATTCAGGTAGAATATCGGACTACATTTTTTGTATTATATCATTGCACAGTCACATAAAACTATATATGAAAAACCTTATTAAATTGCGTATTTAATAAAAACAAAAATTTAATACAAAACAATAATTTTTTAAACCACATGTATTTGACCCTTTTTAGGAAAGTTATGATGTTGGTACCTAATGTTCAGAAAAGTTGCTCAACATTTAAATTTGACATTCAATGTACATACATAAATACATAAAGCTTTTTTCATTTCTAATGTTCCTCAACTATGCTGGAATGGCAAATCGGGTAAATTTTTATAATAATCTTGCTTTTATAATAATATATTGCACTCAATGCCTATACTGGTATTTGCTTCAAAAGTGAATACAAAAAAGTCAGTTTCCACAAAGTTGTAATTTTCATATTATTCACAATAAACGATTATTGCAATTTGCTATTTTTTTTTATTTCACTCGAATTTAAAACATTATTTTTTGTTTGAAAAGAAAAACTAAGTGAGTGAACGCGTGTTCGCTTTTTTCTTATTTAAAAAACACAATTTAAATTAAGCGAGCACTTTCACGTATTTTGGTTATTGATACCAAACAAATATTTTTTCTCTTTGAAAAGAATTTAATATATAATAAGTTAAGAGATGTGTTAACTATTATTTTATTAAATTACTTATAACGCTTAAAATTAATTTCAAAGCTTTAAGTCTCGCTGAGAAATTTAATCTTCAAATTATACTTAATTACCTTTTAATTAATTCATGTAAATACAAATTAATTTTACTCAACCATCAAAAGACTGGGAATTTGTGGGCTAGCAAGCTATACGATGATTTCATTGATGGGAATCCAAGGCTTCCCCAATGCATTATTATTTCAATCAGACATGATTTGATTTATAATCAGTTTATTTTAAAGCACCATAGCAGTAAACTATAATAATATTACTCGTATATTTAATGTAATGTTGATAAGCAGCTCTAATAGGTCTATATAAACTCAAGTATTGGGAACACCTGCAGAATTTTTTAAGGAAATATTTGTAAACATTTTAAGGAAAATATAAATAAATCGAAGTGCATATGAACTTGTGACGTATTTTAGTATGGTTATAATTAACTGGTACAGGGTGTTTTAATACCAATTATGTTGTATAGATGAAAACTATGTATGTATTTTTTCAAGTTGCATATTTAACTGACGAATTTTTTTCTCAAGTTGTTTTCTATTAAACCTGTTAATCTAAATAATATGTTTCGTCTTGCTTTTATAATATTAACACTTAGATATAGCCATTTCCTGAAACGAACCAAAATTCTAACTCGAAAAAAAACTTTAAGAGACATACTAAGTAGAACATCAGTGTTTGTATTTTCAAACGTTGTTTAAGTTTAGACAGCCGTTCAAGTTATAAATAAACATTTTTCTAATTGCTATGTAAGAAATATCTAACTTAGACATTGAAATCAGATGTACATATAAGCCTAGTGACATTTTATTTAATTAAAAACATAATTCCAAGTATTTCAAACGATAAAGCTTTTTTCGTTGAACAAATTTCTCGAATTTTTATTAAAGAGTTCAAATATCATTCGTATGTAAAGTTCGCTTGCACTAAAATTTGAAATCTTTTATAATTGCAATCTTTGATTAGATTACGAGACACTTTAGAATTATTGCAAAATGATATAAAAGCCATCGCAAACTATTTTGCACAATCGTTTCTAAAGACTTCTTTCGCTTTTCAATATTAAGAAATAAATTAAAATGTTTATCAAAACTATCCTCAACACTGTTTGTTTCATAATTTTATTTTCGTCATATTGTGAAGCTGGAACTCCAGTCAGAAGATGTGAGTCGCGATGAAATTTCAAAACGAATAACTTTTATTTATTGTATTTTTTTTTTAAACAACTTTTTCCAACATAATGTTTTCTCCTTTAAGGTTCTGGTAATCATCCACTTCCATTATACGTTCAAATAGAAGACTGTCAAAGTTCACCGTGTGAGGTAACTAGAGGAACGTTAGCTAAAATGGATATGCAATTTGTAGCAGGTAATTAAAATTTTATTTAATAATTTATAGTTTAAACTAATAAATCTACAATTTATACAATTTAAACAGTTAAGGATGATTCTTTTGATCTTAAAGCCGTTATACATGCAACAGTAATTGGCATAACAGTTCCGTTTGCTTTAAGTGCGAAATCAGCTGATGTTTGTAACAATCTTTTATACGGAGCCTATTGTCCTTTATATGCCGAAGAAGATGTTACTTATCACATTGATTTACCATTGGACAATAATGTTCCAGAAGTCAATGTGAAATGTGAAGTTAAAATTTTAGATTCGGAAAAAGATGTGGTGTCATGTTTTATCGCTGATTTGAAAGTAAGAAGGACAAAGTAAGCCTAATACAAACATATTATATTGCAGACATTATTGATAAGTTTTGTTGTTTATCGTATGAAATTTGTAATTTATATGTATTTAATTTATTTAAAATAAAATATTTTAAATCAAAATTTTGCCGTTTTTGGTGATGTGAACAGTTTAAGTTTACAAAAAATTCTGAGATTAATTTTACTTCATAACAAATACATTGTGTAAGTTTCAGCTCAATAAAATTTGTAGCTTTTGAGTTTTTTTTCTAATTTTTATATTTAAATGATAAGCGCCATCTGTCGAAAAACTTTTTACTTAACAGCTTATTTGAATATGTAGATAAAATAATTTGACAGATTTGTTTTGAGCTCAATGTCGTTTTAGATTTGAAAATTAAAAATTTCGACTGGAAAAGTCAGAAAATCAGAAATTGCATACTTTCAGGGTGGCGATATCTGAAAATTCCATTTTTTACGGGAAGGAGAAAATATTGATTCTAAGGAATAACCAACACTACGAAGTTGAAAATCGACCCATTTTCTGGCTCCTCACGGCACGAAAATGGGATCATTAATAGATGACATTACAATCTCAACCTTCTAAAGTTGTGTATAAAAATTATTGTAGTGTGCCAAAAAATTTATTGTAAAGGGTTGTTAAAACCCGAAACTGCATACTCTCAGGAGTGGATTTTTCCTTTTGTAAATTTTTTACGCAACTACCCATTCGAAGCCTGTAGGGCCAGCTAGTAAAAAATAAAATTGTAAGGAACTGGCAGTTTTGGGAAGTAAACGAACAGACCTAATGTGTGTTCGTTCATGAAATGGGGAAGTGTAAAAGACTGCAACAATATTACGTAATATAGGAGCGTAAAAGGAGTATTTCGTTCGTCCCATGAAGTTTTAGAAAAAGAAATGTGTTTTAAACCTCCTAAAAACAATCAAAATAAAACACTAAGGGCCAGTCCAGTTGCACAAACGTGGTTCAGTCTTGGTTCCAGATTTTAACTAAGTGATTTAGGTGGATTAACTGTGGTTGAAAGCTGGTTCAAGCATGTATGTAACTTTAATAGACTATATCACATTTTTTTCAACTTTAAGCCATCGTTGAACCTCAGTTAATCTGCCGAAATCAATGTGCTAAAATTGATGAACTAATTATAAAATCCCTATTTGGGCGCATCTGTCTTTAAAAAAAAAAATATTTAATTTGTACAAATTCTTAGTTTCTATCACAATTGAAAATTATAATAATAATCTGAGTGCTTTAGCTTTTAGCACCTATTGTTATTATTTTTCTTAAATAAATTGATCAATACAGAGACTTCCCCAATGATTATTTTTGTCGACAAACTTAAGTGTGTGTAATAAACCACTTAAGAATTTAACCTAGATTACCTTATTCAACAAAGGTTAAGTATTGGCGTGTATACTAACTAGATTTATACTTAGCATGACTTAACAAGATTTTCCTATCTATACTGTTTGAAGCACCTGTTCAATTTATGAATGCATTTTATAGACATTTTTGTTTAGCAACATGATAAGTGCAGGTGAACTCTTAACGAAAAGTTAGAATAAGATATGGGTATTTAATAGAGATGCCGCGAATAGTGACTCGGCCGTATACCGAATACCGAATACTCGGCCACACTCTTCGGCCGAATACCGAATATTCGGCAGCCGAACATTCGGCCAACGATGTGTATCTAAGTGAGAGACTATTTTAAGAAGCTGGAATTGTTTACGAAGATAGACGTAATCGTTTGCTACCATCGAATGCCAAAAAAGTAGTTTTTATTCACTACAACTTACCATTAGTAGATTTTAAATACTAAAACACAAATTTTTGAATAAAAGAAAACATTTATTCTTAGATAATAAGCCTTTTTTATTCTCTATTTGTTGTTGTGAACTATTCGGCCGAATACCGGATATCAAAAATATAGGCCGAATAGGCCGAATGCCGAATAGTGGCCAAATATTCGCGGCATCTCTAGTATTTAAAAATCATTAAATCCAGATTAAAACTCAATTTTAATTACATTCACAATTTTAATCGCACATCCCAGAACTAAAGCGATTTAATAAATATATACATAAATTAAAATAATAATAAATAAACAAATAAATACATATTAGAGTTTATGGCAGGATAAAATCTAACAATCCAATCACCGGCTTTTTTAATTTTTAATTATTGAACTGAACAAAATGTTCATTGCATACATAGATATGTAAAACAAAAAAAATAATGAATTCAAGTCCTACCACAATTAGGTATCAAAACTCTCTTTTATGTTTCCTCGAGCAGACATTTATAATAATCATCTAACTAATTGCGCCAAATTTAACCCTTAAATAATACTTAACTAGTTAAATTGTATAAGGAAACATGAAATAAAGATAATGTGTATGTGAGGAACTTTACAAAATTTTGCGGTAAATGCTTTGGATTATACACTCTATGAAATTTAATACGATAATGGATTTTAACATAGAATACTTTTAGGGTTGGTTGATGTTTAATGTTACTCAAGATATATCTATATCTATTTTTTAGTATTTTATAGAAGTTATATGAAATGGATGCATTGCAATTTCTTGAAATTTTCAAATAACTGGTAGTTTTGTAAGTAGGATGAACCTTTTTATTCAGTTTTATAATGTTTTTCTTAAAAGCTCGTCTAAAAAAAATATGATAAGGGGAAAAACATTTTTAAGACATTCATTTAAATTACTTACATGGAAGCAAGACTACCATGTAAATGATACAATAATTGTACCACGGTTCACTGGTCAAGTTTTCAAAACAAGTAAGTAATAAAAAGAAAACTTGCCAAATAAAGTCTAATTAGATGTAATTCTGTAAATAGTAGTTGTATAGATAAAATTGGTGATACATAACTATGCCGCTTTTAAAAACATTATTTATTAATTTGAGTCATCAAATACTTATCGATTAATTCATTCATACGATTTAAATTTTATCTGATTGCCGCAAAACAATTTTATAACAACTATGTCACACGTTTTGATTGATTAAAGATTATAATGATTACTCATCTATAGCCCAAGTGCCCAAATTGTATTCCCCCAATAACTCATTATATGTCCCTATACAAGATACATTAGTTTAGTCATATCAAGCTTTTATTGGAACAAATCATAATTATTTGTTAATCTATTTTTTTTTTATAAAAATGACAGATAAAAATCTTAAAATTCTTCAATCATATTAAAAACTGACATTAAAATTGTCTTACGTTTTAAAACTCTAAAAGGACAAGTGGTTTGTTATTTTTTTAAACTAAGAATATTTAGAATTTGGATAGTAGCAAGTTAATAAACCGTAAGAATAAGTACGACTGGTTCGCACGAACTTGCTCTTATTTTTTTTATTTTATAAATACGAACCAATTATTTAGTTTGTCATGCCTAAACTCATAAAGTATTAAACTTATTTACTTCAAACAAATTTTATAATATTCTTTAATATTATAAGATTGTGTAATCGTAATTTGTTTTTCAAACCAAAATAATTTTTTTTAATTTTGCTGCAAATTTTTTCTTTGAAGTTGGTGCACATTTTCACTTATACGTTAAAAGCTTTTTGATACTTTACAAAAATGTAAATTACAAATTTTAAGTCCCAAATCTTTTCTCAATTATATAAATATTTTTGAATCCAAAAATACGATTCATGCGCAATCACGGAGTCCAAGCTTTGTTCCATTTAATTAACATTACGGCATTTTTGCATTTTCGTTTCGTGTAAAGATTCTGTTTGTCTGTCGAACATGAACCTATTAAACAACAAAAAATTAAATACAAAAAATTATATTTTTAAAAAGCTCTCGAAACGTAGGCATAATCATGTATGTACATATATATTTTTTTAAATTATAATATAAATTAGGGAACATAGCATTATTGCGCACTGTCTTTATTGTCTTAATATTATTTTAATATTAATTCTTAAAATTTTGCGAACCAACGCGAGAACGGATCTGCATCTGCTAGTGTTTAAATAGATAGATACCGTATATAAAATTGTGTAGCTACTTTTTTGTGGTAAAAATTTCTCAAAGAGGGAAGAAAGGGTTGAAAAGATGCAACTCAAATTTTTAACTGGAGGATTTTAATACTCAGCTCTATCGAGGTATTCGTTCGGAAGAAAATTGTCTCTGTTCGAAGAGAGTGCAGAATTTTCAATCGAGGTATCCGTTCCGATTTACACATCGGACAGATCTTCTGAAAAAAATTAACGCGCGTTAAATTTCTTCCGACGGTCTCCGATAAGAAATATGTAGTTTGCGGAGGTAAAATGAAACAAAACAGCTGACCTATTATGTCAAATGGACGCGATTGTATGCTTCATTTATTTTGTTCCGAAACGGATACCTCGAACGCTATCTATCGGACTTAACTTTTGTATCGTAATTTGTTCCGAACGGATACCTCGATAGGGCTGAGTATCAATAGATGTAGATCACTGATCTCTATAATACACTGGATAGCGTATCCATACAAAATAGGTGACTCCATTTGAACAAATGTTATACTTGAAAATTATAATTATTATAGCGTTCCATTCATCAATGGCAATGCATACTAGCGAATGGGAAAATTATTTATTCGATTCACTTTTTCACAGAACCAGAATCGGCCCCCTATTCATGTAAAAGAGATTGAGATCTCCGAGATCTCATTCTCCTGAACACGCCTAATTTGTACGCCAGTCGTCAAAATACTTTTTTTTGTGCTCGGCAGTTGTCAAATCTTGAAGCTGCCTTCGATAGTGCCATCTTCAATTAGAGTCAAAAGAACTGTTATACTTTGTAGGGAATACACTATCCAGTGTATTATAGAGATCAGTGATGTAGATGTATATGTCACAGCAATTGGAATGGCCTGTGTGGTACAACTATATAAACGAACGATGCAATCAAATTATTTTTTATTATGATAAGGATAACAAATCTTTTTAAAATTTGTTTATTTTTTGCAGGTATAATAATTATTTCTCAAATGCACTCATTACGTACTTTGAACCAAATCGTCAACAAAATTCAGTGCGAACGCACTAGAAAATAATTTACATGTTTTGATAATAGTATACCTAACCTACCTACATGATAAGATTAAAAAGTTTCAAGTGGACATTAAGCACAATATAAAAGCAATTCTGAAATTCGAATTAATCATTCAACTTCATTCATTTGAATAGTCGATTTATTTAAAACATAATTGCACTAGTTTATTAGACATTTAAATTTTTCAAAATGGTTAAATTTAGTTCACTTTTAACTTTGAGCCTTTTGACATTTTTGTGCACGGGTTGTGAATCAAAAACCCCTGTTCGAAGATGTAAGTCAAATCGAAAAACGGGTCTATTCACTATTGAATACAAATTATTACAACATAAAATTACTTTTACTCATTTTTAAAATAAAATATTATTGGTTTTTCATATCAGGCACCGGAGATCTTCCGTTTCCATTAAACGTTCAAATTGATGACTGTGAAGAAATGCCTTGTTCTGTAACTAAAGGAACGACTACACAAATGGAAGTACAATTTGTTGCCTGTAATTACTTTTTTGTAAAATTAAATACATATACATAACAATTTTTAACTAAAACATTTTTCTTTAATAAATTTACAGTAAAAGATGAAACTTACGAAATTGGGACTGATATCCTTGTTACTGTTCTTGGCATCAAAGTTCCATATGAGCTACCACCAGCGAATGGTAATGTTTGTAAAAATCTAATGTATGGAGCTTATTGTCCATTATATGCAGAAGAAGATGTTACCTTTCACCTTCAATTTCCAATTGATGCCAATTTCTTAGAAACCAATATAAAATCTGTGGTTAAACTAAGAGATATTGAAAATGATATTGTAGCGTGTTTTATTGTTGATATGAAAGTTAGCAGATAATTTCAATAGTAATTAATTATAATTAATTTTTTTAAGTGTTCTAAATTAACTATATTTTGACTATTTGATATGCCTGCCATTATGTACATATTTAAATTAATATTTAACATAATTGTATTTTTACTTACATAAGTAATATTAATTTAATCAAGAAAATGCATTTTTTTTCAAATATGAAAAAAATAGTTTAAGCCTCCATAAGTTAAAAGTAAATACTTTTATTAAATCTTCATTGACAACTCTTTATTTTCACTATGACAACAGTCGTGTTTTTTTTTTTATTATTCAGTGGATATCTACTTATTTTTTAATTTTATCTGCAAAAAAAAAAAATTTGTTTTTGTTTAATTTTAAAAATGAAAATATATTAGCTTCAAAATAACAAACAAAACACGGCTAATATGTTATTCAAATAAATGCATGTTTCAAAGAAGAGAAATTGAAAAAAAGTGTAAGTGCCGGGACTCACGGTTAAGATGTTTAAACATTAAATTAAAGTGCTGGTTTTACATCACAGAATGCGGCGAGTTCGAACTGTCAACTAAATTTCAACCCAAACTCAACTTGACCTTTCGATTTAGTTTGGGCTACGAAGGAACGTACCCAAAACTGAACGTATCCAATATACATTAACGTATCGTAACGTGTAATAGCATCATAGTATGTGCTACAGAAATGTTCATGTTTTTAGTTTTCCCTACCGCCGCCGCCGGTATAAATGTTTACACATCAAAAAAGCATATATCACCCGATGTCACCAGATAGACAGACGCCAGAGTCAATAGTTCTCTTGGGAGATAAAAGTATTTTTCAATAGTCCAAAATGGTTTTGAACTTTTTTGCACTCTTAAAACTGCATTAAGTCTTAATTCTTGTTGGAATTAACTGCATTGGAATTTACTTCAAGGCACCTTCTAAACCGTATTGTTTCTGGTTTTGGCGACATTTAACATTTGGGCCTTAACGTTATTTTGCAGCAATTTTATTGGAATTTTCTCTTACTTTCCTTTTTCATCATAAAATTAATTTTTTAATCAATTTATTTCTAATTATATTCATTTTAAACATGCAAGTATGGAGCTACTTTTTTGTTAGGAAGCATTAAATAAAAAATACTATAGCTAATTCATTTTATTCTACTTGCGATATATACTTAGGAACTATATGGCAAGTTATGGAATCGTAAAAGAAATCGAACTCGAGATTTTGATCAAAGTTGACATTACGATGATAGCGAAGTCGAAAAAGTGGGTCTCGCAATTCTGTCCGCCTGTCTGTCCTTTCAGCTGCAGTCTAAACGGGTGGGTAGATTTTCTTTAAACTTGGTACCTAGCGGTTTTTGGGCATTCCCCCCACATATTTTTTTTATTTTTTTTAAGACCAAAAATAACGGTACCTGCCGTATTTGTATTTGTATTTGTATTTACCAAATAATGAAACAAAATTCGGAAAAAATGGTTGTAAATAGTACCTCCCATATAACCATTTTTTTTATTTTCGATTTTCTCAAAAACGGCCCAACTAATTTGGCCAATTATTGTTTTTATAGAAAATCTTTCAAAAAGTTTTAAAAATATTGTGTACCAAAATTTAAACATTTTTTTCGGATTTTTAAAAAAAGTTGATTTTTTTTTTTTTGAGAACTTAATATGTATTTCGAAAACGATTTGGTCGCTTTTTATAAAACTTGGCATTTAGGAGTTTTTGACATTATCCAGCAGGACCAAAAATACCGGTACCTCCCATACTAGTGCTTAAAAACTGGTAAGGAAAATCCCATTTTTCTCAAAGGCGGCTACTATTATTTTGATTAAAATTTTTATGTGAGCTGATTTCAGTATGATCGATATAATATAATATTGAAAAAAAATTATCTATCAATTAAAAATGGTTTCGTGCATAGTATTTTTTTTTTTTGGTTTTTGACTATCTCATTATCTGTTGAACTGATTTTAATGAAATTTTTTACACAAGACCTCCTAAAAAGTTTAAATAATTTCAACATGTAAAAAAAAAAAAACAAATTTTGGATTTAAAAAAAAAATCCAAATTAATTTTTTTGAAAGCTTGATTATATAATAATTTTTCAAAAATGGGTAGATGATTTTTTTTTAAATTAATTTTTAAACTCCGCATTATTAAATACCAAAAATGGCGTACCAATTTTTTTCCTAAAAATGTCATACGCAGTGCCCTGCAAGTGGTGATTGTCAGTCCGCTGTCATTTTCATAGTTTTTGTGTTATTCTCTACTGGCCTGATTTGTGTTTTGTTGCAGGTGAGGCTAAGTTTCGGGGGCAAGATCCCCCCCCATCCGGCGAGTTCGAGCCGAGCATCGCAAGCAGGTCGCGTCCTCCAGAACTTAGCATTCCTACCCTATTTTCGACCTCTACCTTTCCCAATTTCCTAACCATTCCTTTTTCCTACCCCACCACTTTACCGACTTTCCTCTCATCCTCTTGCCTCGCAACAAATGGCAAACAAATTCTATATATACAAAATTATTTACAAAAAAAAAAAAAAAACTATTCGGACTTTAAATCTACGAGCAAGTTCGTGCAACCCAGTCGTGCATTTTATTTTGTATATGGGCAAGGCACTTATAGTCTAACTGTAGCTCATATCTATTAAATTTTCAACTATAATGGTTCTCTCAAACTTTAAAGCTTAATAAATCTCCTATAGTGACCTACCTCAATTTAATAAATTCATTTTTTTGCCTATACAATGCCCTTCAGAATAATTTAATTAAATCATAAAAGAAACGCCATAAACTGTCCAAACTATATACTGCAATTTTTTACCAAGATTTTATTTTTTTTGTCGTATCCTTGCGCAATTTTCCACGCAACTCACTGATTCTCTTGTGCAAAATTAAATTTTTAACTTCATCATTTTGGTATTTGTTGTTACGAGTCCCTGTATACAAAAAAAAATTCACAATTTCACTTAGAACGAAAGAATTTTCATTACCATTACAGCACAGAGCGGATGTATACAATATAAAAGTTCGCCCTGCGTTGTTATGCTTTTCCAAAAATATAATAGTGCATCTGGGTCGCACAATCTAGCTCTCTAAAGTTTGTTGTTTTTTTTTTAATAATATTGTATAGTTGGAACTATTTATGTGTTTTTTTTTACTTTTTATTAGAATTTAGTTTGTGAACAAAAATGTTTAAAAGTTTGAATTGCAATTGTATTGCTTTATTTATCTACAAACGTCTTGAAATTAAATCAAGAGGAAAGTATTGCAGTTCAACAAACAAAAACAAAACAAATTCAAAAATATTTCATTACATTTTAATTGGAGTCATCTTTATCATCGGTTCACTATTTTATATCTTACTTTACTAAAAACTCAATTTTATTATTTTTTTAAGATTCCATAAAACACCCTTATATTTTATTACAAATATAAAAATATGTTAAAGAACCTCCCTCTTTCATCATTATGATGATCCAAGGATAACTTGGCGATAAAATTTCATAAAAGAAATCCTTACTTTCTATATTATTAAGGCAAATTGTCAGAGGTTAAAAAGTGTTGCTAATTGGCACAAGAAGCAATTGCTGAAGCCTTATTAAGTCCATGATGATTATGATTATACTCCCAGGTGAAATATGGGGGAGGAAATGTTGGTGCGCAAGAGATGAGTATAGGTATAGATGCTATGGCCATGCTGTGATAAATATTATATAGTATGACTTGACTATAATAGATGAGGGTAAAGTATTTAGTCTTCTATGAGAAATAATTTCTTAGATTCTAATTAAGAGTGCAAGTTTAATTTTTCAAAGTGAAAAAAAACACAGTTGGCGGTTGTGTACAAGAGTAATATAAAGATAATATGAATATTTTTAAACTTATAATGATGTGGCTGTTTTTGACAATTTTCATTGTAAACAGTTGACAATGTTTTGAGTTAAATAAAAATATATCATCACAAAGAGAAAACATTCTATGGAAATGGGTCCAAAAATATACAGCTACATACATGTATAATTGTGTTTATAAACGTTTGAAAGAATGTAATCTGAAAAAAAGGCGATTGATGATGATTATGATCCAGGGGAATGTTTATAGCATGAACTACTGTCACTTTTTAGGGCGTGTTCAGTAATATTTTATTAAGAAAATAAGTTTAGTATGATACTAATTAGGAAATATTTAAAACTAAGAGCATTTTATTTTGCGGCAAAGTCTTTAAACATGAAAAGCAAGACCCCTTCACTTCATGTATCTTTAGCTAGATCCAAATAAGTTCCACTTTTTAAAAATTATCTAAAACATGATAATATATAAATTGCTTAAAAGTGTTGCAACATTCTATAAAAGCAACATCGATCAACTTGGGCCGTATATCGGCAATTAAATTCTGCAAGCTGACACGTAGTCACCTTTGGGTTATGGTCGTTTGGGGTCTCTGTGGAGTGTTATCATAGTCCAGGAAAATAAGCCAAAAATGTTAAACTTCGAAAAAGTTACAATAAAGCTGAATTTTGGTTAAGAGATTTGTTGTTCTTCATCTCATGACCCTTAATTTAATTAAAGCTTATAAAATTCTACACAAAAAAGTTAAAAACACTTTCCTTGTAAGGAAATTATGTAAATAATCGTGCCTAGTTCCCTTACACCGCATTTAAGTGAAGAAAGTACATTAAAACAAACAAACAAATGTTATTTTAAACTTTACGTACGTTTATCTCAAAATCTTTGTATTTATGAAAAAAGTGTTACAAATATACTTTTTGGAATAATTACAAAAAAATTTACAGATTTCACTCATAGAGTAACTATGGGGACATTGAAAATGACTTGTATTACGTCAATAAAACAAAAACATGTCTAATCTTTGTGATTTGTATTTTGTATACTATTGTTGCATTATAACTTCACAAACTGTCTTAGAAACCATTCTACAGTCTGAAGTACCAATTTGTATATTTAGTGTCACTTCCCAGTTGGCGGTTAAATTATTGTTGTATAATTTTTTTAATAAGATCTTAGTCTTAATTGTAGCTTAATTTCCAATTACACAATCATACTCATTTTCATCCACACCGGTACAGCACTTATACACGAAATTAAAGTTACATACCATCTATCTTAACGTATATCTAGGTGTTTGACATTTTTGCTTAGCTTAGCTTTGCAGAAAGGTAACTGAATTACAGATCGATTTAAGTATAGTATATGTACATCATATACGGTTCAACTTAGTTCTCGACTCAGTTGGTTGTTGTTGAATCAACCCGTGAGTTGGCTTGTTATTTTATCAATTTGACGGTTGATGAGAAAATCAAAAGATTTTGAATTTTTTTCAAATTGATTTACAAGTATTTCAAATCATTGAACTATGTATATTGTATAAAGCCAAGACATTTGATTTACTGTCCAGGCAAACCTTTTTTAAATCGAGACAAAATTTACAAAGAATTTGATGCGAAGCTCCACCTCACTGGTAATTGTTTTTATTCTATAATATTTTATTTTAAAATATTTTGAACTCATCTTTTAATCAATTTAACAATATCGAGTCGCGTAATTTACCCAAAAGTTGTCTAGTATATTCTACGTTCTTTAGGTTTATTTAGAAAAAAATCAACTTTTTTTCACATTTTACCTTATTTTAAGACTTTAATCTCAAACATCCGATTATTAGAGAAGAAGTTAGAAGCTAACCAAGACCTTAACCTTGATCATCTGGTCCTTAGAACTTAAGTTATAATTTTATATAAGAGGCTCAAGCAGGTACCTATGCATATTTTAGGTTAAACAATCAAATTGATTTAGAAGTTAGTAAAGTTTTTACCCAAACGTTGTCTAGCATATTCTAGGTTCTTTAGGTTGATTTAGAAAAAAATCAACTTTTGTCATATTTTACCTTAATTTTGAGACTTTAACCTCGAACATCCGATTATTAGAATAAAAGTTAGAAGCTAACCAAGACCTTAATCTTCATGATCTGGTCCTTAGAACTTAAGTTATAATTTTATATAAGAGGTTTAAGTAGGTACCTATGCATATTCTAGATTAAACAACCAAATTGATTTAGAACTTAGTTAAGTTTTTACCCAAACTATGCATATTCTAGGTTCAACAATCGATTGATTTAAAAGACTGACATTTTACCTTAATTTTAAGACCTTAACCTCAAACATCCGATTATTAGAACAGAAGTTATAATCCAAACAAACCAACCAAATCCAACCTTTACGATTTTATTATTTGTAAAATACCTACTAATTACAATTAATGTTCATGCACATACCTACATGCATACATACATACCTACATAAACATAATATATGTACATATGTATATCATTTTTGTGCCCGATGCAAAGCCAATTTTGTTTGCCACGTGTTTTTTTTTTTATTGCACACACTCCACCGTCTTCTCCCTTCTATCAATATGTTCTTTGTAGGTACGTACCTACATACATACATATTTTGTTTGTTTTTTTTTCTTTTGCCGTGATGAAATATAGTTCTAAAAAGACAGTTTTTCAAGTTTCTAGTATGAAATTTTTTACGATTTTGCAAAAATTTTTTATGCAGATTTGTAGCCTGTCATTTAAACTTTAATTATCTAGCTTAATATTGAACATCCAATAATAATAACCAAAGTTATAGGCTTCTAAGTAGGCTCAAATCGAGCATTTTTCGAATTTAATAATTCCTCCACTGAATCTTGTCCGTTGGCGATGATCAAAATTTATGTACGTTGGCTGAAATTCATCACTTGTGTTTTTTTCTTCATTTTATTCATTTTGGTAGTTTCTTTGGTAACACCAACCAAAAATTTAATCGTTCTCCCCCTATACGCTAGAGTTCATCCTCTATCTTTGTTCATTTTGGTAACACCATACTTTGATCAAAACGACCCTATAAACATTTTCAATGTTAAAACTGAATTTTGCCTCTTTCACCTCACAAAATAATGTGGGTAAAATTTAAAGTACCTCTGTAAGCAATATTAAAAAAAAAAACATACAAATAAAGCTCACCATACAAATAAAGCTCACCATACAAAGGTTACACGAAATTGGTATAAAAGCGATGAGGAACATAGTTTAAGTACGACTGCTTTTAGACTACTACAAATTCTAACGGCGTTTCTCTTTTGAGTTTCTGTCAGATTGCAACATCAATTGAAACTCTGCAAATTTTTGTTAAATGAGAAGAAAACATCTCTTCACACTCTTTACTCCGCTTATGTATATCTCAAACAATAGGAAAAAGCACGCAGAAGAAAGAGCGATAATTCTGTAATTATAAACCTCTGCAATTTTGTTTAGCCCTTCCATCGCATACGTCCCCCGCCTACGCGTTTAAACATCGCGTTTAAATGCTTATATGTAGCTTTCACAAGCATTTCTGTTCGCAGGTAATTAGCAGTTTGGAATCGGTGATTTAAATCTTTATTTATAGCCCTTGTTGACGTTCAGATAAACGTTTCAAATGTTGACGATAGATTTTGTCGGTCTACTTTTGATATGACACTCGCAAAAAATTCCTGCCAGCTATATATATTAGTTTCCGTATGATTGTGCAAGAGTACTCTATTCATTAAACGGTGACGATTGTGTCCACAAAAGGTTTGTCATAATACCTAAACTTATGAAGACTTTCCCCGGTTTTTTTATAGTTTTAAATGGGGGTAAAACCCGAGCCTTAGTTTTTTTTGTGGTTTGCAAAACAGTTTGGTCACATAACGCTTATTCCAAATATTTTGGCTTGCTTACTCTTTTCTTTCACATGATTCGTAAAGCTAACATTTGCTGACAAAAGTTTTCCTATAGATATTTGAATTCCTGCACCAGCTATAGAAGTATAGAAGCGTTCGCCATCGCCATTCAGGAACCAACATTCCTATCCCTCAGCCTCTTACTTTTTCGAGCTTCATTTATTTTTATTTAAGACCTTTTGAACTTAGACACCGGAATTTATTTTTTAAACCTTATTTAGAGTTGCATTTTCTTTAATTGAATAAATCAATAAACAAGAGTAAACCTTTAGTACTTCTCGGTGTATAACGCCGTAAGATTCTGTGAACTGTGACAATTTCTAGCAGTTCGATAGTCAATCGCAGTATCAGTATAGGAGCCACCAATGTTTGTCCAAGGAATTTGACTGATTTCAAAGTAGTCGCGGATTATTTTAATGACGTCCTTGGAAATTGTCTCGTTGTCCCATAAAAATAACAACTTTCATCTAACAAATCTGACGAAAACAATCAATTGAAAACCTTGTGACACATCTGTGCATTCAAAACACTGCAAACCAAAATTTTTACAATTCTTGATTTGACAATATAAATTGAAAGAAAAATTTCCAAAATGTTTCGCCAATTCCCAATTTACCTTAAATTCATTAATATCTACTTAGGACAGGATTTAACTTGACTGGGTTGAAGTGATGACCCCCATTTTTAGCCAGATTATGTAGGTATCACATTTCGGTTCCGGGGCGGCATTTTGCTAAAGTGGCAATTTTCAAAAATATACGGGCGACGCGGTGCCAAAACAGTTTTTGGTGTAAAAGATTTTTGTTTTTCTGTTTTCATATTTTCCAAATGATGTATAATTTGGATCCATTTTTCGTTAAATGAATACATTTTTCAAGCCCAAAAAATTATTTAAAAGTCTGCGTGATGTGGTCAGTAATCGCAATTTTCCTTTTAATCTTTAACACTTCCGCGAAGAAAAGAAACATTGTCATCTAGTGCGAAACGAACGCTTTCAGAAGCATTCGGATAGCTTCCGTAAATTTCTCAGCTGCCAGAAAATATTTTTTTGTTTCTTTTTTTAGGGCGGAAAATGTTCCGAAGTTCTTAAAAGTTGTTGTTGATTGAAAACTTAGACAGAAGTTTCTTTTGAGAAAGCAAGAAAAACTCGGACGTATAAGACGTGTTTTTTTGACAAGTCCATAAAGAATTGGATTAAAAAAATCGACATCGGAGCAATGCTTCTTAAAATTTATTCAAGAACCACATAAGCTTTGAGTGTTATTTGTTATAACTTCAATCCCTTTTACCTAAGAGCCGATAGTACTGTGCTGCTAGTGCTCTTATTAATCTAGTTATTAATAGTATATTTTAATATGTTATTGATAAGAAAAAATAAATAAATAAATATATATAAGTTTTATTTTTATTTTAATGTGGCATGGCTGGTTAGTTTTTGTATTGTATAATTGTCACAAAGCTGAAAGGTTAGTGATGGCATTTTAGTGATGGACTTTTTTCTGTGATTACTTTGGTAAGTCCCGATGTTGTTCTTGGTCCAACTTCATATGGAGTTTCAAAAAAACACGCCATTTATGTATG
The DNA here is from genome assembly GCA_951394125.1 of Epistrophe eligans. NCBI lineage: Eukaryota > Metazoa > Arthropoda > Insecta > Diptera > Syrphidae > Epistrophe > Epistrophe eligans. Next base: position 53,282,294 of record OX596028.1, on the reverse strand, counting down.
TAAATTGTAGTCAAAAATAGTTCTGAAAAATTTAATAGTGAGAAAAATTGGCTCAGCCCCGGGCGGCAAAGACCCCCTACTACGCCACTGAGCTAGGATGCGGCTTGAGAGACTGAAAACCCTTCAAAATAATTTTAAATCGAGGAATTGACATTTAAGTCAGAGACATTATTTATTGTAATGATTTGTGTTTAATTTATTCAGCATGAAATGAATCCCCTCCTCCCATTTGGATAAACATCAGATTTTCCAACATAAATTAAAATATCAAAAATTCAAAATAAAGAATTAAATCTTGAGTCCACTTTAAAAATTAAAAAACTATAAAAAATAAATACTACCTATTCATTCATCATCTAAAATCTAAAATTTAAAGCCCTAAACAAAAACAGATACGTTGAAAAGGGTTTAATTTTCCATTTAGACCATTTGATAACTCAATGACTTCACTATATCTAACATCCCGCTGTATATAGGCAGGTACCTAACCTATTTCATTCTATCTTTGCCACTCCATCTATTCTTTCAAAAAAGTCCCTCTATTGAAGCTTAAAAATACCTACTACGTATACAGAAGGCAGGACAATACGTTTTTTTTATAGAACTTGCAATCAGCAGACATTTTATTGCTTCGAAAAACCACAAAAGGTTATAAAAAGTTCCCATACCGAGCTGGCTTTTGTTCGTTTTTTATCAAATAACGGTATGTTCAGCTGATGTGGATGACAGCACCGAAGTGTAGTTCATCGATATGGGGGCGTTCCTTAGGGGGCATTCCAATGGGACTTGTTGCTTTACCCAGATATCCATAATCCTTGGACGAAAAAACCCAAAGAAGCCCAGTAAAAATGTTGACAAAATAACTGTAGGCGTTGACGAACATGCGCACTATTCAGCTTTAACATCCCAATACGGTGGCAGATGGTTGCAGGAGATGCTTCTACAAAACAAAAACAAAAAAAACTCTTAAGCACTCCGATACAGTCACCCGGTTGGGGGATGAAGCTATGCAGTGTACCTATATGGATCTGAAGCATGGCGACGGACGCGGCAATTCGTCAAAAATTCACATGTAAAGGATTGCTCTCTATTGTTGTCATCGTCTCTCTTTTAGTTGGTAGTCGGGCGATAGAGAGAGGGACACAAATAGCTTTAGACGGACAAAATTCCCTGCATACGTTGCGGGTGAATGAAGACGAGTCCTGCATTGGTGTGAACTTTGGCTAAGGACGGTTGGTATACGGCAACGGTTTTTTATAGCATCGAATCAAAGGGAATTCATTTGTTGTGCGACAGGTGCGCCATGCACAAGGACAGTTGATTCAGTTCCTTGCCAACAATTGTCAGGATAACTTCACGGTCGTGCGTTGTTGTGTTTAAAACTATATTTAAAATAAAAATAATGTTATAATATTTTATCATTTCAAATAATATATTTTATTGTTTTTAAAATTGCAAAGTGGATGAAAAAAGAAAATCATAATAAATAAAATCCTCGCCTAAAAGTATGCTAAAAGTGAAAAAAAAAAATATTTTAAATAATTTAATAGTGAAAAACAGAAAATAATTTTATGAGAGTGCCGGGTGTTAAGAAATATGAATTTTTATTAGGTGCTTCGTTTTTAAAATCCAAAGCACCCAGCGGCACATTAAAATATCCCCTCTAATTTAAAAAAATAATCAACTTTCGTTTAAATTCTACACATCAAAATAAAAACAAATACATAATTTTGAAAATAATCTTAAACTAAACTTTAGGTTTGTGATCTTTTTAATTTAAAAAAGTACGCCTCTTAAAATTTTGCTTGTTGAAAATTTTGTCAACTTATACATCAGTTTTTACTTAAAATTTGAAAATTCTATAATTTTCTAAAAATTCAAATGAACTTCATTCCGTTAATTTTACTTCTCCTTAGTTCTAAAAAAAAATAAAACTTCTATATTTTAAATTTGCACAAAGGTATCTTAAAAATGATTTGTCTGTATTCTTAAATGAAACTTTAAAAAAGTGTGACTCGAATATAGCTTCTAAAATGTACACTTGTGATTCGTGATTATTTATTGTATTGGGATTCTAAGAATTCTAGAAAAAGAAATTCGATTTTTCTTTTCAATTTTCTGGAAAAAAAGAAATTATGGTTTCATTTTGTTCACATTAATATAGGTAGGATAATAGGAGCATAGTTGCCAAAAATCACGATTATTATAATTTGTGTCCGGAGTTAGATCAGAACGTTTCTCAGATGAATATGATTGCACGCGGTATAATCGAGCACGTACCTCTAAAATAAAAAAAATAATTTGGCTCGCGCGACAGCTCGTATAAAACCAGGGCCTAGTGTAGTGACTTACAACTCTCAATAATTCCCGTGTGCGTGTTATTGGAATAGGTTATGAAGGGAACTTACAGTTTCTATGGATTTCAACGTCCGTCCGTGAAATAATTTGCGGCGGAAAAACGTCCCTGGTCTTGGCGTGCACCCATACACCTTTACACACGTACACTTGTAAACCCGTACCACAACCTGTTTACAGCTCAAACGTAAATTTTCCTTGAATTTTGCGTTATTGATTTTCTTGGAATTTATGAACATTGCAAAAAAAGTGATCTTACATCTTACCAAATCTATGCCAAATTAATTTCAATAGTATTCCTTTTTTACTTTTAAATCTAAATTTCTGTTAAAATAAAGTTTCTTGGAGAATTGGTAAGTCCTAAGACCCTTGAATTTGGCCAAATGTATCGAAATCCTATCTCAAACTAAGATCCGAATCGACATTCTAATGCGTTTTTAAGAAAATAATTAAACCCTAAATTTTGGTTTATCGGTAAATTAAAAAAAAACACATTAAGTCCTAACACATTTCTTCACTAAACTTCTATTTCGCTAGAACTTTGATTTAAATATCAGTCTGTTATTTTTTTTTGTGTTCAGTAACAATAGTTCGAGAAACAACTGTATGATCACCTATCTCATAGCAGCTGTTAAAAAAGAGGGAACCAATAACCAATAGCTTTAAATTATTATTATTTTCGATTGTTTTGGTTATAAAATGCACTTTTCTGGTTGCATTTTGATACATGAGGATTAATCTATGTAACGATAAGATATTTTTAAAGTACCTACATATTATAGCCCTCAAAAATAATAGCCTTTTCGACTCTTTTTTTTGCTTGAATCCTTTTATGTTCATCGCGTAAATCTTTGGTGAGATCCATAGCTTGTACAAAATTTAAATTTATCATTTGAACTAAGCGTACCTACCCAAAGTTTACGAAAGTTGGTAAACCATAATTGATAACCTGTGAACTAATTAAAAATTTGAAGTCCATAGCTTTTTTTAAATGTTTGGCGTCACTTTACGAAATTCTTATTTCATTCTTATTTTACGTAAGAAAAACGGGAATATTTCACGACAATCAGTGTCGAGTCAGATTTAATCTTTTTTTAAATTTTTGTTCTTGAAGTTTCATCAGATTCTTCGATAATGTATTCCAGAATCTAATTTTTTTTTTAAGTTAAGGGATGCATTTATAGTATTTGGAAAGCCAGAATAACGCGAAACACTGAATTTAGATCACAAATTCGTGAATCTGAGCACTGCTTTCAATATCGTTGAAATCCTCGTAACGGGTCATTTATCTTGTGGTTTCAAGTTGGTAGTGCTAGCATTTGACAACTGTCAAACTCAGCTGTCATTTGGAATGTCATTAGTTGAATGTTTGCCATTTACGATAATGGATCGCTTAACAATTGAACTACGTAGCCATTTTTCGCGCATTACGCGATGACTATGGTACTACGCAAGCAATCGGTAAAATTGTGAAGAAAGTGGAAGCGTTACTGATGTCGTTAAGGTCTGTGCAAGTGTTGCTGATGGTCCGAATTTATAGAGGTCCCGGCATTCTCAGCAATTAACCGATATTTTTTTGGCCGGCGGCATTTGAAGATCATGACTTGGACGACATGTGGTTCCAACAAGACTGGTCAACAAGCCATACAACACGACCAATTATACCTTTATTGCGTTAGAAGTTTCCTGGTCGCATAATTTCACGTTTTGGTGACGTCAATTGGCCACCAAGATTATGCGATTTGACACCGTTACTCAAGTTATTACCGAGATACCACCCGAAATGTGCGAAAAAGTGGTTAAAAAATACCTCAAAAGAATCGCATGCTGCGAATCTTCCGAGGCGGCCATTTGAATAATATTTTTTTACACTTAATGGCAAAGTCCAAACTTTATAATGAAATAAAATTTTCATCAAAAATGTATTACTGTGTGTGTTTTATTAAGCTTTACTTTCGAAGCCGAAAAATGAATAACCCTTAAAATTTTGGCAAAGGTTGAAAAAAAACGATTTGATTTGTTTGTAATGTTTCTTTTTTTCATATAAGATATTTAAATCCAATTTATTATTAAATTCCTTAAATAATAAAAAGAAATATTGTTATGAATTCCACAGAAACCACCCCCATATACAAAAAATGGAAAATCTCATGGAATACCGCATGTTACCTGCAATCAGCACATTTCCGCAATTCAATCGACCTATGTCAATCTTATCTCCCTTGGACTTATCCTTACGTTCGTCTTCTATTCCAATTACACCGCCATCGACACCCTCACCGCCAAGAAAACGAACAAAAATGTTTGAGGAGCAAAACATTTGGCGACCACACACCCTAAGCTACTTTGACGGAACACCTTTCATGGGTCAACACAGTGCGGAAAATCCAATCAACATGAATAGGACAACAATTTCAAGTAGTTCCCCAAAAGCCGATGAGAATGAGTGTGTCTTCAAGGATAAATCACAAACTGCCAGCCCGAATGAGGGTGGTGCAGGCGATAGTGAAGTCGATGGTCAATCGATAAATATTTCCGAAGATGAAACAATTATTTTGACTGAAGATGAAAACGACGCAGTATCGGACTCCGACAATGACGAAGAATATGTTGATGTGTTGGGCAATGATGACGAAGAGTATAGTGCTGCAGCCACGAAACAACTATTCCTCCCCAATTCAAACGAAGAAAATATAAATCCCCCCAAGGCACTTACACGAGACAAATTAGTCTATGAGGATGAGGAATTACACAAGAACGCCATGGATGGTTTCGCTAAGCTCTTTGTGAGGGATTTTAAGAATGACTCTGCCCCATCAGCCCAAACCGAACCTAAACTGAGTGAAGAACTGCCAAACACCAATGTCCCAGAGTTCACCAAAAGTTCGAAGATTGAAAAGAAAAGATTTAAAATGCGGAAGCAACTTTCACTTGACGAGGACAATACCAGTCCTGTTTCGGGAACAATCATTAGGAAGCTGCGGGACGACGAAGAGCTCGTGGTGCGAAAAGGTGACATAGATCCGGCTTTTAATGTGGTCGAAATAACTGAGGAAGCAAAGGCGATTTTGGCCAGCATAGACAACAAAATTGGAGCGTACTTATGTCAGCTTTGCCGAACACTCTATGATGATGCCTTCCAGCTGGCCCAGCATCGGTGTCCACGCATCGTTCACATTGAATACAAGTGTTCCGAGTGTGAAAAGGTTTGGAAAATTTATCACACTGAAGGGGACTTGTTTTTTTTATTATTTCTTCATTTTTGTGTGTTTACTGCTTGTTGCAGGTATTCAATTGTCCGGCTAATTTGGCATCACACCGACGATGGCATAAACCAAAAACCGAAGCAATGGGGAGTACACATCAGTATAGAAAGCGTGGTCCAGCAGATGGGGAAACTGTCAAGAGAACCGATGGGGAAGAGTCAACATCTGAAGGGATATTCAATTGCAATCAGTGTGGGAAATCATTTAGAAGGTAAGTTTTTTTTGGTCTGTCATTTTTTTTGCCAATATAAGTTAAAAAAAAAAGTACATCAATATTTGAATGAATTTTGACACATTGAAGTTCTTTAAAGTGCTTTTCGGGTTTTAAAAAATCTGAGTTTGATTAAAATAGTTTAGAAAGCGATGCAGGGATGATCATAGTTCTTGAGACGCGTACCGCCGGATGGCACTAAACATTGAAGAGTTAAATTTCGTCCTATTTATTATTCTTTTATTTTAGCAGCGCGTCTTTATTGTATTCACTTTAACGAGTTTATATGCATTTTAACTTTGACATTGCGGATTTTCAAAGCGAATCTCGTTCTTCTGGGACAATTACATAAGCTGTTTTGTTAAACGCAAAGGTCTCGTATGGGCGCACACAATACCTGTTTGAGGTTTTTGTGCAGATTTCAATGGACATTCGCGCATGAAGAGTAAAGCGGCCTCTATTGTTGTTCAGATTTTGTAACAACCGTAAAATAGTTGTATGATCTTATTGGGTGCTTCACAGACAACCTGCGATTGTCAGTGGATTGCATAGTGTGTAGGCTGAATTTAACGTTTATACTGATATTGGCTGAACTCACAATTGTACGACCGATTGTATCATCTAAAGGCCGCTTAAGTTGCACGTATTCATCGCAGCATACACTCTGCAAATCGTACAATGGTGTGTCAATCGCCAAGCATATAGTTTCAAGTACTTCTTTAACATTTTGATGAAGTGTTGGATATATGGGAAAAATGTGTGAAATTGATTAAAAATTTATGGTCTTATTTATAAACGTTGTCTAAGTTTAGACAACTGTCCACCTTTGGAAAATGTGTTCAAAAACCTTATTTATTCTTGTCTTATAGCTGCCTAACTTAGACACAAGAGAAGATTGTCTTAACCGTGAATAATGTGATATTTATTTTTATTAAATAAAGCATATTTCCACCAATTTGAAAATAGTTAGACATTGTCTAAGTAGGCAAAAATCTAATAAATACGACTGTTAATGTTTTATGTTAATGCTCAGCTAGCAGAAATCTAGGCGTAGCCGAGTTCTCACAGCATGAAGAATTTTAATATTTTTGTGATGAAAGTATTGGTGATTTTGAACCCTTTTTTTTTGATATAAGATGTCACTTATAATAAAATAAAAAAAAATATAACCCCTTTAAAACTAAAAAAAAAAAACAATATTTTCATCTTTACAGACAAGCTTATCTCAAGAAACATCTAGCTTCACATCAAATGTTGGAAGAGCTTAAGGCCATGGATTCGTTTAAGCAAAACAGCAATGCATTCCCTCACAATGCTTCCAATTTCACATTCCACCAAGTAAATCATCAGGTTCATCATCAAACATCAGCATCACAAAATCATTTCTTGCATAATCCTAAAACCTATACAAATCATCCACCTGCAGTTCGATTTCCAAATTTATTCACAAACTTTGATCATCGACGGTTCCATGTTCTCAGCGATCTTTATTTATCTCATCAGCTTGATCGTTCTTCAGCATTTCAATATGTTCAAAATCAGAATCTTCGAGGATTACCTATGACTCCAATGATTCAACCCTTAATGCAAATGCCTGTAAAATGACAGGTTTTGAGACCAGTGCCTAGGATAGCACTGATCAATAGTACGACCACCAGCACCACCGCAACAAAATTAACGTGTCACGAACAAATATCACCACCAGTGGGAGGAGCTGGTGCTACAGCAGTGTCTGCGCCATGGGCAAATACTTCGGTTGAATTCACAAACTTATGAAGTGAAGCATCATAATGAAGACAAGTAGTATCTATTTTATTGAGAGTCAAAACAAAAGGTCAAGAAACTTATAATAAATGTTTTAGCATCATTATACATACTTATATTGATTTATTATCAACATCTTGCAAAAATGTACCTTTAGAACTAGATATTTAGGAATAAAATTGTTAACAAATAAAATTTTGAAGTTTATAGTTGTTGAATAACAGCATATCTTAATAATACTATAGCTCGTAATTTTGTGACTAGGTAAAAAAGATAAAATGCAAGAATTTATTACTATTAAAGGGATGAAAAGGAAAGATCTGCCTCCCTTCGTTGAGGTGGAAGTGACGATTAAAAAATAAAAGGTTTTAAATGAAAAAAAAAAAAAAAAAAAAATAAAACATCGGAAACACTTACCTGTTGTAAAAACCCAGGGACACAACTGGATCAGTTTGCCCTGTTTCCTAAGTTTGTTTAGACGACAATTTGATGAATGCTCCCTATCAGAACATTCTTTCTGTATTTAAGAAGATTTGCTGGTAATCCATCACCACCGACAGACAAATGGCCTTGTTGTTCTTAAGCTAATTTGTACCTTAGTTTACCTCTTCTATACTGAGTTGTGGTGATTGAAATGGATTCTTTTCTTGCCATATAATTCTTATTCTCTATCATGATCTACGTGATGGCCAGCGTTAGAACCTTACGCTAATCGGAGTAAATTTACTCCAATTTTAAGAAAGAAAATAAATCAACTCTTCCATTCCGCTTTTTTGAGATCTACTCCTTTTTTTCCACACTGAAAAATTCAAAAACTCTTCAGCCAAAGGAAATGACAGCGCTGATGTGTTATTCAATTTTCTAAGAAACTCTCACTTTTACTGTTTGAATCTAAAATTCCATTCTGTTCTGAATTTTAAAATTTTCATATTTGTTAAAAATTGTTTGTTGTTAAAAATACAGTTTTTAAAAACTTGAGTTTTTAAACCTACTCCAAAAATTTTCGATTTACTCCACTTTTTTTTTACAAATCTGCTCCGAAATATTAGTACTGAGGTTCTAACTCTGGTGATGGCCCTTTAGCTGCTTGAATATATCTACTGTTTCCTATGCCTCAGTAACTAAGTTTCATCCGCTGCTGTTTCGAAGGGTATGCATCCTGGTATTAATACGAGCAACACTTGGTTGCCATTTTGACTTGTTTTTTAAACAGATTTGACTGGATTTTGTTGCCGTTAGCTGGAAATGAAATTCAAAATCCAGCCGGCTGTTTTTTTTTTTTGGTGACTGAATTCAATTATTCGATACTTACGCACCTTAAATTTTTAACAAATTAATATTAATATAAACTTCAACTTCAGTGTAAATAAACTTTTTGAAGTTATACTGCAATTAACGGTCCAGTATGTAGTGCAATCAACGAACGCATCCATTTTGACAATGACAGCTGTCAAAGATAATGACAAATCACTTTATAGATGGGGAAACAGGTTGACGTTTTCTTTTAAAGAATTTAGTTTTAATTACTACGAGAAATGGGAAAAGGAATGTTACAAAAAAAACCTTGACCGCACCGATTTTGTTCACTTCTCTTACTTTGTGCCCTTCTCTCTTGAAAAGAATTTCCGAAGATAAAAATCCACTTATGAAAGGGGTCAATTGGTTATGCTTAAATTTTCTATATTTGTTTTCATTAATACATATTTGTTATTTTGATATTTAATTGTTTTTTATTTTTGCTGGATTGAAAGAGATAAATCTAGTCAACTAGTCAGTTCAGATTTAACTAGATTTGGAATATTGAACTATCAACACTGCCAGCAGTCAGTTTCTTTGATTATAAAATGTTCCGCCAAAGTGGGTATCGTCACACCGTCCTTTTGTCGTCGGTCTGTGCGTGTGTGCGTTCTTGTGTCTGCTATAACTTAAGCTTAAGCATAAACGGATAGACTGATATTCTTCAAATTCGGAGGAGAAAGTCGATTTTTTTAGCTCTATAATAGCACAGGTAGCTGTATACAAATACTTCTTGTTTTCTTCAAATATTCTCAAAAATTACTATACAACTTTTGTTTTAAACTTCGTCCACGTAATGTGCAAGGCAATTGGAACAATACCGCAATCAGGTTTTTGGCAAACAAAATTAACACAACGGAAATAAGATTTTGACGTTTTTTGAGAAAAAACCTTCAACCACAAAAAAATCTCTACAAACATACCCCATTCAAAATAAAAGGTAAAAGCATTATCCAAGCCACGAACGACAGCCCTGGTTGTAAGACATCCAAAAGTAGATACGCTATTTCTTTTCGGTAGAGATCTGAAATTTGTCAATCGAAACTATGTAAAACACGTCTAAAACGAGTTGCTATGTTTATCTCCATAACGTCCAAAAACACGCTAAGAGTCTTAAAAAAATTGATGAATTTTCAAAACTTTTAACTTAAATAATTATTAAAAAAGTTACATATTGACAAAAAGTGCATTGCACTACAATAGCAATCATATACCTACAATGTTTGCCATAAGACTTAAAAAAAAACCCGCCTTCACAGTTGTTTAAAAATACCTTTGACATTAATTGTTCCATTTGTCGTATATTTACAATCTTACCTGTCAGTAAAGAAAAAAAACATGTGTCCACTTCCGGCGGCGCGGCGTGGACTATTGGTTTTTGCTGTCAAGAAAAAAATTAAATCAACTCCCACTCTCTGTCTCTTGATATCAACTTCAAAGGATTCGATTTGCTTTGACGGAAATGTCATTGACAATACATATCGATATAATGACAAATTGCAATAGAAAACAAAAAATAAAAAAATGAATAAAAACAATCAAATGTCCGGCATGGCTTTAGTCTATTATTTTTTACCCCCAATATAATTCCCTTGTAAACTTTCAATTCCGATTTATGTACATATGTACCTACATTATTTGTTTTTGACATTTTTGAAGAAAATATCTAAGGACATGAAATATTTAAAACGCTGTGTTGCTTCAATTCCATTATTGACCACTATTGATGATCTATTTTTAGTTTTCTTTATTGACATGAAATATTTAATGTATTTACATATGTATGGCACAACAACTAACAGGTTTACAACAACTGCAGTTAATTACAAGGGAACGGTCATCTTTAATAGAACTGTTCCTTAACGTGTGGTTATAGTTGTGATTCTGACAATATTATTGAATTGAATCCTTTATTGCTGTGATTTTGGGAATGAGAGCGCCATAAGCCGACTTAATGTGTAAGTTCCAAACAAGATTTTGTGCGTAAATTACCTTCCGTATATGCATTTTGTATTTTAATAATTTATTACATGTTTGCCAATTGACAATGTGGTGAAAAGGACAATTGTATGCAGTTAATTATTTCGTTTAGTTGGTAATTAGCCTTTGCAAGGACTATTATACATACATACATATTTAGCTTTTAATATTCAATTAAAATAGTCATATAGCCCTGGAAATGAGTGTTTGAAATACATACATAAGCAATTAAAAATTCATGTTTTAAAATATGATAATTGACTATTTTACTTTGGATTTTTTCACGTTTATTGTTATTTGAAAAAAGGACATTGAATAACAATTAAATTAATTGAACTACAACTAGACTCAATTTCTTCTGAGAATCTGAAAACAATTGATTTAAGCGCTGATTCGGCAATTCATTACAAATTTAGTTATTATTTGTTTGACCATTAAACTATTTTAAATTACATACATAGTTATATAATTGAAAAAAGTTTTTAAAAAATCTTAAAGTTGACGATCGGATAAAAACAATAAATTGGATATATACATAACTAAGAAGAGGCCATCCACACCTGCAGACTTGTACGATGATTCTCAAAACTTCGGCCAAGTTGAATGAATGGCCAACAGCAATATTCTCACTCTCATCTTGGCAGGCTTCTGTTCTGCCTTGCAGCCTTGTGTAGATCGGTATACTCTTCGATAGAACTTTCGGACCCCTGCTGCCCCGTCGCTAAAACCTTGAATAGACTCGACCACCTGCTTATCGTGCTCTTTCTTTTTCTTCCAGGTAAATTTAGCGCTTTTCCCTCCTTTTTGCCAGTAGAATTCCCGGGCCTTTTTCAGTAGCTTTGATCCTTCAAGTTAGCAGCATTGATTGTTAGGCCTACTTTTTGGCTGCATGCGTCAATCGACATTTTTTGTCGAACCAGGGTTTTATTCTGGTCATGGTCACCAAGTCAAACTCAGCACATACACATTTATATTAATATAGTGCCATTTTTAACGCGGTCAGCAAAAGATTTGCAATTGTAGCTTCGCGAAGTCAAATCTTTTTGACGTCTGCATTGACACCCGCGTTGATACAAATTTTAGGATCAACGCGTTGATTATTTATTAGGCGCGTTCAGAAAAATTAGATCTCAGAGATTTCGCTCCGTCAAAAAGTGAGGGATCAAATCCAATTTATTTTTGCCAGAGTTTTTACAGCAAATTTTGCTAAGACTGCTTTTAGACGACTGCAATTTTTAACAGTGTTTCTCTTTTGAGTTTCTTTCGGATTGCAGCATCTATTTTAACGCTGCAAATTTTAATAGCTGCAATTTTTGTTAAATAAGAAGGAAACATCTCTTTACACTCTTTACTCCGCTTATGACTCAAACAATAAGAAAAAGCGATAGCTCTGCAATTATTTCAACCTCTGCAACTTTGTTTACCCCAGCCACCGCATATGACCCTCGCCTACGTGCTTAAAAATTGCAGGGGGTAATTACAGCGTTTAAAAGCAGTCTAAGGAATCCTGTTCATGTAACTAATATTGCTGAGATTTCAGAGAACTCATTTTCCTGAACATGCCTATTGTGATTGTTTAATCGCTCTGTCAAGGCAATTATGACACATCGACAAACTGCTCGTCACTGCGTTGAGGTTGACTATTTTCTATTGTTGTCATGGCAGAATTTTCTGCTGTGTCATCGTAGCCTGCGTTATTGTGGATTTAAATTCATCTTAATGCGAGTTCTGCAAAAAAAAACTGCGTGCAAGATATACAATTGATGAATAGAGAGAGAAGACATAAATGCAGAGATCTTCACTATAGGAAGATTATAGGAAGTGCCATAAATCAGATATAAAGACAAACATGTTCATCTCTCTTTCACAAATTTCATTTCATCTCAATTTCAAAAAGTTCGGATTCTCTTAAGGTTTTTTTTTAATCCATCACGTTCGCAGACATCCTTCAAAGAAATTTGACAGTTTATAGATTGACACATATATTTTGACGTATATCGAATATTTCGATATGTTTTCGTAATGTTATCGCCAACGGCAATAATAAGCCAGTTCACGTTTCTAAGATAGCATTTATCGACTGGCGACTTTCATATTTAATGCTTTGACGTTAAGAAGATATTAAAGATAATTTTGTTGACGTCAAGAAATCAATGGCTTGACCATTTAGATTGTTTATTCAAGAGTTTCTTACTGTACGTCACATAAATCTAACACACGAAACATTTGTTGGGCACATTAATTCTCTAACTAAATTTTGACAGATTCTGTTATTTTTGAATTTTGTGTGAATTTTTCTTTTCTTTGTGAACATGAACATCGAAATGGGGGAGAATATTTGAGATTAAATGATTTATCTCAGTCAAAAAAAAAAGAATTTATTTTATTTTTGAAATAAAGACTGCTTTTAGACGACTGCAACTTTTATCCGCAATTCTATTTTCAGTTTCTTTCCGATCGCAGCATCCATTTAAACGCTGCAAATTTTAATAGCTGCAATTTTTGTTAAATAAGAAGGAAATATATCTCCTCACTCTTTACTCCGCTTATGTCTCAAACAATAAGAAAAAGCACAAGGAAGAAATAACGAGCGATAACTCTGCAATTATTTCAACCTTGCAACTTTGTCTAGCCCGGCCACCGCATACGTCCCCCGCCTACATGCTTAAAAGGGGGGGTAATTGCAGCGTTTAAAAGCAGTCAAAGACTTTACCATAACAAAGCTTTTTTCTACTCGTATTTTTAAACCATTTGTATGGTGAATTTGTTGTAGTTTGGACACAAACCTATGAATACAACCATAAACTCAAATACCCAAGATGTCACTATGTAACTACTCTGCTATAAAAAAAAATATAAATACAAATTTTAAACCACATACATTCTAGGAAAGGAAGAAATACCTATACCACCAACCAGTTATATGAAACTCTTTCAATAAAAAATTGTGTCCAATATTTTTTTTAATAAGTTCCTTACCACAAGCTCTCTGTCATTACCATTAGAAAAAAATACAGGCTACATGTGTAGTGTATACTCTTCAACTTAATTATTTTTCTTCTTTTTCATTTTTTTTTTTTTTTTATTCTAAACTCAACGCCATCCTCCCTTTTTATCCAGTGCATTGCATAAAGAAAAATACATATACCTATAAACACTCTCATAACCATTTGGAGGCCAAGGTCACAACTACACTTGCATTCTCCCGTTTTTATGTGATGTGCTTTTGATATGTGAACATTGCGCTTGGGGAGTTGCATTTGGTATTTGTAATTTTGTATGCATGTATGTTCTTCTTTTAGATATACATACATAGATAAAAAAGCGCATGGTCCGCGCCAAAGGCAAGTTCTGGCAATTACTTTCTTATTCCTTGCAACAACCACCTACGCATTCATATGTGACGTTTGAGGGTATGAGAATGAGATCCCTTGAATGTAACCGCTCCCAGTCTTTTTCTCCTGCCAAATATTACTGTGAAATTTAGATAGGTACCTACATCCTACCTAGGTATGTAATATGTTTATTTATATATTCGTAGAGTTTTTAGAGATGGATAGTACATAGACTAAATATGTAGGTATGTATTTGGGTAGTAAGTATGTGAACTAAGACTAACTTGTATTATTAACAGAATTGTAATATGTTACTAAACTATGTAAATAGGTATAAAACCAATGTCCTTGTGTATCATTTTTCTTAAGGAAAACTACATAGGTATAAAGTTATTCGCAGCACAAAACTCAAGATAAAAATTATAAATCGTTTCTCTTAAACCTACAGAAATTAAAAATCGCAAGGAATGATAAATTAGAGGGATTGCTTCGATTTCAAAGCAGTGTATGCCATGAATGACAACGAAAAACGTATTCTGCTTCATCAAGGTCAGCAAAGATCTCATAGATTCCTACTTTGATGTCCGAAAAAGTAAAAAATAAGGAGATGTGCTACAATTTCTTTAACATTCTTCTTTAAAGAATAGTACAAAACTCTGCTGTCAATACTAACTAGAGGCACATCCCATCATCGGACACACAGCTTGGACAGAAAATTGAGGTATTTAGGGACTTTGTCATTCTAGGCTCCGCTGTCAACTCAGACAACGATACCAGCGCTGAAATCAAACGAAAGATAACTCTTGGCAATGCGCTGCTTTTTTGGCCTCTCTCGATCAACTAAAGTGTGCCTGTATAGTGTATAAGGCTCTCATCATCCGAACGAATGGACAACAAAGACACCAAAAATCCAGCCCGAACAGTCTTTGAATCCAACCCCGAGGGATGGTTGCAGTAGAGGAACCCTGGATATTCAGATGGCACATGCAAGTGGAAGAGAACAACATCAACCAACTTGGTGGTTGAATACCGCAAGTTAGGAACCAAGCTGGATTGAAAAGTTTGTGAACTGAGACCGGTTGAGTTCGGACTACAGAGCCACCTATTATTAAGAAAGTATGTACATAAGTATTAAAAGGTTTATATTTATATTTAAAACCACACTGTGATCATCCGTAAAAGCAAGAATGCCCATTCGTGATTGTTCTTTCTCTTCAGGTGGAAGTCTTCTTTCTATTACCGAAAACATATCTATTACCGGCTTTAATTTGGTTAAGTTCTGAATACTCTTGCTCGTACCTACATTAAAAGAGTCAAACGGTATATAATAGTATTTCAGTATTTTGTACAATTACTTTTTCCATAATAATCGTATAAGCGATATTGGTCTGTAAGTTGAAACTTCTATTGGTGGCTTACTTTACTAAGGTTTAACATTGACTTCTGCAATTTTCAAATGATGTTGGCGTTTGTGGGCGTATTTTGTATTTTTGGTCCTGTCTGGAGTTTATTTTCTTTCCATAAGAAGTATGAGCTAGAAAAATCCAAAATTGCTCAGTTTCACAGCCAAATTGTCACTTAAGGGCCAACGTTGTAGACTAAGTGTTCACTTACAAGAATATGTGACATTTACGCTTCTCATACAGGTACTTCAAGACCAGTGTTACAATCTGAATAAGAGGCACTTAGTAACCAATATATTGGAGACTTAAGCGTCACTATTTTTCCAGACTGGTTATTTAAGTGTCACTTCGTTATTAGGCCTTATTCAAGTCACAATTAACTTATTAACATTGGACACTTAAGTGATACATACAGTCTAACTTTAACACGAAACTTAATGTGTCAATATAAAAAATCTTAAGTTTACATATTCTGGTGTGTACTGTGAACCTGTCCTTAAGTAAATCACATATTCTTTTTTGTTAGTTTATTGTTTAGGGGCGTTTAAATACTGGCTTATCGTTAGATAATCTAATGGTATGCGTTTTTCTTCGAACAGTTCTTCTTCCAAAAGGTATCAACTTCTTCATTTTTATGCAATTTTGTTTTTATATTTTAGTTTCCCCTCTGTTCAAAATAATTGGAGTAATTTTTTCTGCAGCCTGTTGCACATATCAGCAATTAATTGTTTTACTGTATAATCATTTTGTTTATTATTGTTTCCATAAACTAGGGGTTTTATAACTTTTAAGTTTTTTTTTTCTGAATTCGTTCATTTAATTTTAAATTCATTTTTATTTTTTCCAAATCTTATAACTATCTTAAAGCTAGACAAAAATTCATAAAAACTAGCCTACTTATCAATAACTTACAACTAACTTACTGGCCCCATGCGGGCGCCCTAAGTTAAACTATATAGGTACCTACTTATATTTTAATGCTAATGCCTTTCGGCCTAAATTCTGAATTCGTTCCAGTTTGTTCTCTTGTTCATGAGCTTCGGATTTAATTTATTCTACTTCTTTCTTCTTCACTGAGAGTTCAAATAACTGGACTAAGATCTGAATATAAGTAATAAGTAATAAGTAATAAGCTTCGACATTTTTATGATCTTGAAAATTTAAGAAAAACTGACATGTCCCAGACAATAAAATGATGGTAATATTGTATGATATGATTGTTACAATTTTTCACGAATAGTCCTCCTCAAGATATTGGTTAAAACAAAATTGCGGTGGAATCAAAACACGTGATAATTCTTGTTTGCAAGGAAATATTTCTACCAACTGGCCTATGTACCGTGCAAATCAATATTGGATTTCTTTATTTAATTATCCACAATGTTGCAAAATCTGTCAATAAAAGAAGGTAAATCTTGAGAAAAAAAAGACAGCCATTTAGGTTATTTATAAAAAAATTTAAAAGAACTATAAATATTGCCATAATGCCTTGCGTACTTCTGTATACGTAATCATATGCCTACATTCTACATACTTACATACGTTTGAACAAATAGTCAGATTGCAATTAAGAAAAAAAATACATACAAAAATAAGTAAATTTGAAAGAAAAATGAAAAACTCATTGGATTTATTAATAACGATTTTTGCCCGGCAGGCAGCTATAGCAAGCACAAGCTAGCAACTATAAAGCACTCACACATCCATCAAAAACACAACACATTCATCCGCATGTACTTATCTGTCTTTTATGCACATATACCAACCTGTATATATAAACATTATCTTTATGAAATAAATAAAAATTCGTTTCTAACGCTTGCATGTGCATTCGACAGAAACGAATAGCAGTAGCAGCACAGCAGCTAGTTAGCTAGTAGTATATATATAGTTCTGACTCTAACTATAGCACCAGCTGTTTGTATCTTCTGGCCTTGAACATGAACTGCATTCGAAAATGAAATGCAAAATTCTGGATACCTACCTACATGGATACGGACGACTCACCACCACCGCATACGTCAAGCCAAACAAATCCCGAGGAGGGGAAGTCGCTTGCACTACATCTGCCTATATTGAGAGAGAGAGTTATGTATATACCTACCTCTTTTATATTCTTTGTATAATATGTCACTACCAATGCACTTTTTGGCGAGCTTTTTGGTATAAGCTTTATTGAGTATCTCGCTATACAATACAACTTATTGGGGGAGCCTCAGTTTGATAGTGTGTCCTGTAGTTGAGTGCAATTGTGTGCAGCCCCAGAGTGCTGATGCACGTAAAAAGCTTTTCAGCAGGTCTTCCTTATACTGACCCTCGTTCCACCTTCTCTTCTCTCTATGGCATTGTCCCACAAACTATACACTGTACCTAGTACCAGATTTTGCTGACGATGATGGTGATGCATTTTAAATGGAATGAGGAGAGATTCGATAAAACATAAGATTTTTTTTTTTTTGCTTTGGTTTTTGCTTTTGCGGGGGTTTGTTCGGGATGAAGAAAATGAGGCCACATTGAACAAGCAATTCCATTGGAAGCTGAGCACAATTATATTATTCACAAAAAAAAAAAAACAGGTATCGTTTGAAGTTATGGTAACGAACTATATTTAGGTACTAACATGGAAGCCACAGAAAGATTCTCCATATTATAGTTAAATAAAAGTTCTCGGAATTTAATACCTATTTAATGTTGGTTTTGCTCTCTGATCCACAATATAATGTAAATATTACGAATAGATTTCAAATTTTACCATGAAATAATTAAAAAAAAAAAACATGAAAATGCGTTTTCACTGATATCTTTAAGGAATCTACCTACCTAGGATACCTAGATTACCTAGCAATTGCCTTTGGATATCAATAATCTTTCTGGGAAAAGAATGTAGATATACCTAGGTAACCTAGAAAGTTTTCTCTTGTGAGCTATTAGTCAGTTATTTTTCTTTTTTAAATTATTGAAATAATGTTTAGAATTTGTTACACCCTTCTTTAGATCCATGTTTAAGAAAAAATAATTGATAATAATTGTTTATCTTTAAAACCTATAATTAATATGTTTTATTAACTTTTTTTACAGACTTATGTTTGAAGAAACGTAACTTCAACAATTTTAAGTTAACAATAATCGATCTTTAGCTTTATAGCCCACAATTAATTAATTTTTTACATTTAAAATTTTGTATTTTATTATTTACAAAAAAAGAATTTGTAATTTTAAGTAATATTATTGTTCATTATTTACAAATCTATAACATGCATAATAGCCACCCAATGTACCCGGAAGCAGCGTTGTGCTAAAGTGCCCAATTGGGCCATTTGGCCCCAAGATTTTTATTTTGGCCCCGTGCCCTGGGCCATCACGAAATGGCCCCAAAATCGTCAAATTCACAAACCAAAGTAACTAATTTTGAACAGCATAATAAAACATAATTTAAAAATTTTAGAAATCGGTAATTTCAAAGTAATCGATATTTACTATCATCCATCTGCTAATTTTGCTGAACGCAGTCAATTCAGCATAACGGTTTTAGAGCTTCAGAATATAATAGAAGGAACAGATTTCTCCGAGGAACAATTAGATTCGTTTAAATTATGGGCCAGTCTTAAAGAAATTTGCTCTCTTAATAATATTAAAAGACAATCGAAATAGACTCAGCTATGAAGTTATTACTGCTCTTATGAGCTTTGAAGGTTATCTAAAAAATGATGCCTGTGGACATTTTATTCCGCCTACAGAATTATTAAAAAAAATATTTTATGTTTTACATCCTATGTTGCTTTTTATAAAAAAAAAAATGGATTAAATTATAAAAATACTAAACAAAAACACAAAAATACGAAATATAACCTAATGTTTTATTTGGTTATCTATATGTTAATACGTTTAGCATTTCCCTTTTTACTATACTTTCACCGAACGCCCGACAATACAAAATATAGGTACCATTTAGAAGTTAATATTAATTAGAAGTGCCATAAGAAGAGAGTATGTGAATTTTGTCGCTCAGATGATCGAATTTCGATACCAGTTTTATTAAATACGGAAAAAGTAAGTGGCCCCAAAAATGTTAAAATGGCCCCAAAAATGGCCCCAACATTTTTTTTCCCAGGAACAACGCTGCCCGGAAGAAAGAAATTTTCCAACAAACTGAAATTCAAAAGTCGTGCTGACTTGATGTTGAAGGGAACTAACTCTTTTCAGCGGAAACGGACTGAGTAAAATGAAGCTGCTTATCTGCAATCAACTAATCCGACCCATTCTGACGTTTGGATTCCCCATCTGGTTCACTATATCACCGTATACCAACCAAAAAGCTGTATGAAGAAGTTAAGTTGATTCCACTGTATCAATACTTGCTGCAGCTTTCTAGTATCATTATCATTATCAGTAACCTAGAAGACCATCCAAACCCAAAAACATGCCAACATTTGACAACAGAAATTATTAGTAGTTTGATAAGCAAGAAAAAGCCGCAAGTTAAATGTTCGGGTAAATTCTTACTGGAGGAAAAATGGAATAAATTAAAAAAAAACAACAAAAGCTCTAACATTTTAGTGCGAGAAAAAAGTAAAGAAAAACATTTTGGGTAGATTTTGGATACCACGGGATCCCTCGTTTTCCCAGAAACAAATAATCTGAAACATACAAAATGCGTTTCCTTACTTTTTATTTCTGGTCAAAAATTACAAGAACTACATACATCAAAAAGTTCGAGCCCAAACTTTTGCCCGAATTTTTCCCAAACAGTAAAGAAACAGACCTATTTTTTGTTTTTTCATGAAATTGAAAACTAGCCAGTTCAGGTTTCTCAGGATCCCTTAGACCACAGCAATCTCAGAAATCTGAAAGTTATTCCTCTGATATTTTTTGGATTCGCTTGCTCAACTGTTTTTTGTCGCAGTTGATGAATTACTAAAAAAGAGATGGGGAGTGCTTTTGACTTCTAGCCGAGAAATCTTGTTCAGGTTACTCCTTCTTCTCAGTGAAGCTGACAGAAGTTTGCTCAGTGAGATCTCAGAAACGTGAACTGAAGAAATGCATTTCCATTGCGTTTCCCTTAAGGAGCATTAAAAAGCTTTGTTTTCTATTAATCCAAAGCTATTCGTTTTGATGAATTTGCAATTAAAATCATTAAGATAATTTTTTTATTATTTGATATCTTACTATTTATTACATTAATTAAGACTGTCTTTATTACTATTTCATATCTTCATGCTTATAAATGTGTTAAAAATTATTCCAACTGATGGAAAAAAATCTAACCTCCTTACCAAACTTCTACCAGCGTCTTCGAAAATCTTGGAGATTTTAAAGAGATGACAAATTTATGATTTTCTCACCTAGAGGCTCTAACCATGCCTAATATTTTAATGTTTATCACAGCGTTTCTAAAATACTTATATTGGTGACAATAAGTCTGATTTTATTGAGATCATTTTAACTATCCCTCGGGTATCCATTTAAGGGCGTGTTCTATTTTTTTTATTCATAAATGTGAAACATCTTTCTCCCTCATATTTTTTTTTGCTGATAAAGTTTAGCTTCTCTTTTCGTGTATAATAAATGAAGTGGATTTAATTTTTCTTCAATTTTATTTTTTATTTAAAGCATTTATTGGTCAAAATTCTTTATCAAAAAATTGTTTTGTTTTTGTTAAAGACTTTGTGTTGGACGTTTTCGATTTTTTTTTTACACTTCAGAATTCTTGTTGTAGTTTTTTGTTTATTTGTTTGATCGTGTTTGTGCCGACAGCTTCGTTGTGGCATTTATTTTTTGAAATTCTTTCTTAATAATACGACTGCCTGATTAAATATTAAGTTGAATTTCATTTTCAAATTGTTGAAATGTTATCAAAAATGTGTAAATAGTCAGACCGATTGTAACATACAGTGTGTCTGTATAGTGGACCGCCTTAGAAAAAACAACTAACTGTGGAAAACTAGGCAAGGTCCAATGCTCAGCCTGCCGATGCATGGGTGGAGTACCTTGTTTGACTACCTCCGCTGCATTGGACATTCTGTTCCATCTGACACACCTCGACAAATTTGGTGAGCAAACAGCTGCTCTTAAAGCTTCCTCACAATGGGCACACTGTATCACTCTGAACTCATTCGGATCACTTCCAAGTATTACAGACTACACTACCCCACAACTATAATTCTATAAAAACTCAAGTAACCATCCCTTCCATATCTCTCTGGGAAGACTTGGCTTTCCTGAAAGATGAATCGATCCACTTTTACACCGATGACGGAAAGAAAACTGATGATGGGGTTGATGAAGGTGTGTACTCTGCAGACTGAAATTAAGTCTCTTCTTTCATCTCCCCAATGACTGAGGGTGTTCCAGGCGGAACTTTTGGCGATAAAAAAAGTCCTGCCTTGGCTCAAATATTTTTCTCATGGAGATGGCACAGCAGTCATAGAGACATTCCGGGTAACTATAAAGCAGACGAAGTCCCCAATTGCCCTTTTTTTTTACATAATTCCTGGGCTTTTTATGAAAAGATAGAAAGTTGTGATACATATTAAAATCTAAAATTTTAGATAGATATATATTTTGGTAGGTACTCTGTCGAATTTTCTAAATCAATTAGGTACGCATAAAATTGGATTTTTTAAAACACACTTACTTACTCCCATGTAAAAGGTAGGGCAAAACATGATACCGAGGCGGTGGTAGCGAAAAAAGTTGTCACTGGTTGAAAATGGCGGCAAATGTCAATTATACTTTGACATTTTTGTCGTTAACAGATATGCCAAATAAACGTCAAAAAGATATCAATCAAAAAACGGGGAATAATATTATTTCAATTTTTTTGTGGAATAATTTTCAAAAATTGTAGCATTTTCCGATAGGGTAACACCAGGCGCCACCTCGTACCTACACATATATTCTATAGATTTACAAATAAAAGTTTAAATAACTACCAGATGGGTTTTACCTATGAATTTATATATTGTTCGATAATGATCAACCTCATTTGTTTAATGCTTTCGTACCATTCTAAGATCTAATTATAATTATAGTGGTTGATGTTTGCCGCATCTTATAATTATTTGTACCTGCAAATGTTTACATTAAATATAAAAAATTCTCGACTTAGTTAAGCTTTTAATTTTTATAAAAATCGTTGGACTTAAATTTAATTTTATGCATTTTATTTTTATATTTATGACACACACTCTTATTATACCTATACACTAACTGCAAAAAACAAACAAAAACTTCTCTGCTAACTGCTATACTCTTGATGTACGACAACGTTTATTTGAAATTATAAAAAAAAATCACATCAGAAAATATTGCTCCTTGGTGCATCCAACAGTTTTGATATAAATATATTAGAGCAATTATGGTAATGACATCATTTGCGCTATGTGATGTGTAGTTCAGTATATCTATACTCCCCGACTGCACCTACATACAAAGGTACATATGTATGTATATCTAAAAGCCATATAATTAGGTTTCAATTCACTAAATTTTCACAGACTGCTTTTTAGCTCTTGGTTTTGCAGCTCGACGTAAATTGAGGAAAATTGATTTTTCCGAAGCTAAACTACATGCATACATATGTATATACCTGAAGGTATATGTATTTATTTTACGGGACTAATAGGAAATTGCTCAGGGGGTTCTTTTATTTTCTATCGTGATTCGTGACCTTGAAAGAAACAGTTTTGCAATATAACATCGGGCTTGCAATATGAAAAGCCACAGAATAAAATGGAAAAAATAAAAATTTTACACTAGGAGTCTGCGTCCGTCAATTCACGTCACATCGTCGTCGTCGGTCACGTCGTCGGTTGGTGGTGGTTAAACGGATAACACAAACAGAAATACAGGATATCTATCTATGTATACTTTTCCACATCAGGTTCTACTTCGAAAGAACTCCTAACAAGTTATTTAAAATTATATACTTTAAGTTAAAGACAACGATGTCTTCTTTGAATACTGGTGATGGAGGGAGGTGGATCTTGAATAGATTTCTGGAAATATACTTTGAATATATGGATGGAGAATTGGTAACACTCTACCTGCTCGACCATATGAAGCCAATCTATGCGATTTTATGCGGGTAAAAAGCTTCCAATTATAATAAAGCAAATCTTTCTTGATTATTCAATAATTTAAAATTTCCTTTTTCTAATAAAAATAAATGAAAAAAATAGCAAAACCATTTATTATATCCTTATCCTTTTTTAAGAGCTTTATCCCTTCGGATATGAGCATCATATACAGTCCAATAGTTTACTTCGTCTATTAGCTAGCAGGAATTTGTAATGAAAACGACATCATATAGAGGGGGTTGAAAAATGAAGGAATCACCTTTTTACAAAAGGTCAGAGGTATTGTCAGAGGTATTGTGCACCCCATTTTGTTAAGTGCTACCCCATGTCGATTGCGAAACTGCATTTTAGATTATTTGTAACATCAGGAAGGGGTTGGATAAAATAAAGGTCAAAGGTTATTTTGATAGGTTACCTTCTATTGATGTCTGTTCCCAGAATGACAATTTGCCCCAAATATAAAGATTGATACTATACTAGGGTGTTTTCTTTTCAAAGCTCGAAGGGAATTCTATACAAGAAAAAAAAACATCAGGGATTGGTGACGCCAACACAGAAAAAATACCACCGCTTGCACGAAATGCCTTCACTATACCATTTCAGAAATGTTGCAAACATGCAAAACAAAAATTAATTAAGATTATGTACACATAAATGGGACTCTTTAAAATAATAAGAAATCAAGTAGAGAAGATTATCCGTAATTTCAATAAAAAAAAAAACAATCTCACATAAAAACGTAAAAATGCAATTTCAAAACACTGATCGGCCATTTTGTAACTAAACAAAATTTGTCTGATTTGACAGCTCAAAAATATTTTGACGTTTCCTTACAAACTATTCTTACTGGTAACACAATTTTTGTCTAGAATAAAAGTTAAAGTTAAACACTGAAATTATTTATGTTCCCTTATTTTTTAAAACTGCGAATTTCTATACTTCTATAATTTTTACCATTTTTTTGTATTTGTACTTTGAAGGAATTTATACTAAAATTCGTAGAAATTTGCATTTTTGGAAAAAAAAGGAAGAATTTCAGTGTTTAATTCTTATTCTGGTATACGCGAACAGAACTTTTTTAATAAAAATTATGTTTTTGGGAAAATTGTAATTATTTTAACTTAAAATATAAATTTGTCAAAACAAAAAAATTTATTTTGAAATAGTTTAAATTTTTTATTAAATTTGGCAATCGTAAACCATATCGAATTTAAGATTTTAATAAAATTCCGATGATCATGACTTCTCTAGAAAATCGACTTGTACCTCGTCTCAATTTCTAAGCTTAGTAATTAGCTTGACAACAAATAAAAAGATGTTCAAAAATCCAGGTGTTTAATTAGTCATTTCTCACGTTTACACAAAAAGCAGTGCATGTAATGTAAAAGAAGGCTGAAATTAGTTCTGTTTTTATATTTTTAAACAAATCGCTACCTTACATAATAAACTTTAATGAAATGTTTATTTCTATCGCCATGGCTTGGATTCTTTTGATACAAATTCTGTGTAGGTACTTACAATTAATGTAAAGTGTAGGTATTCAAAATATAACTTTTCAAATTTCTGAATTTTTGCGCTCTTGGAAATAACGCCAGAATTTGTTTGGGAATTTATATAGAATTTATTTAGGTATAGTGTCAAAAAATTAAATCTGAACCCGATAGGTGGCGCTGTACTCAAGTTATTAAAAATTCTCTATTTATGAAGCAAAATGAATAATATTCACAATTTACCTAGAAAAGTGAAATTCTGTAATTAAATTCTTTTTAATCTAAAGCATGACGTGGAAATCTTTATTCACATCCACCAACTGACACGTCAACTTTTCTTAAGTGCTTTTTTCAAGTAATTTTTTAAATGAACTCGTGATGACGATAGATTTGCGTAGTTATTTTTTGTGATGCATTTGTACGGTAATTAAAGTGATTTTGATAAAATTTGCCCACTGCCACTCTTTATTTAACTCCTATAGAAATCCAAAATATTGAATTGAACTCTCTTCAACATAAGGCATAGTATTTCAATTTGCCGTTTTCCACGCCCATTTTTCTTACATTTGAGTTATTTTTACAACATCACTGGAAACTTAAAGTAATTTTTAAAATTTGTTGATAAATTGTATATTTTTGTCATGAAATATTTATTTTTTTTATGTTGTTTTTCCACTTTTCAGGGCCCGGGTCTAACTAAACGTCACATACTGCTATAGGGGAAAGTTGTACCACATGGACTTGATCCATTTAGGCAGCATTATTCTTCTGCGGTTTCATATTTTTAATTTCTTTTCAAATTTCATTAAGAAGCCAGAAGTTTATTCTCTCTTCTGATACCGGCTCCATAATTTTACTATGGTTGGGTAATTATGAGACTTCAAGTAAATATAAAAATTAGTTTTATGGTTCTTTATTTATTATAGGTAGGTAAGGTACCTAGTAGCGTACTTACCTACCTACCTTACGATTGGTAGGTAGATACCTAGGTATAACATTTAAAAATTCTATGAAAGCACAAGATCAAGTTTGTGCGATCTATTCGTAAATTATATTATTTTACGAATTCATTATCTGCCTTTAATATTTCTTGTAAACATACCTATGTAGGTACCTACCAATCTATGTAAGTACATCACCTCAAATTTATTTTAAATACGAATAAGTACAGTCCACCTGCCTCAGTAACACTAATTTAGCCACAGAAATTGTGAGAAAAAAGCTTTTCCTCTCACTAAACTTAAAAGTTTATTTTATAAACTGAACCATCCAAACTGTCTGAAGTTAGTAAACCCTACTACCTATAAATTGTATTGCTATACAATTTATGAACAGAAAATCATCTCTCTCAAAGCACTCCCATGCCACTTAAATGATATAAGTACCTAGTACAAGCTTTATACCCGCCTGTTAACGTTATTAATAATATGCCTCTCAGCAGTACCTAAACTCATAATTTTTATTTTTTTTGTTTAATTAAAATAGGTAGGTATTTTATGAATTATAAACAGCTTCTTCAATAGTTCTTCAATACAACCACAAAATCATTATAGTTCCTCAGTTATAGAAAAAAAAAAAAAACATGAGAAAGCTCTAGAAACTATCTCATCCCCTTTTTCACTCTCAACATGGTATGTGTGAATTTGAAAAATCATTTTTACATAAGTACATAGAAACACACAGTCACGTGTACAGACACAATGTCTCCCCATCCCAATCGACCAGTGTGTACCTAAAGTACATGACTCGTAGAGTGAAAAATCCTTGTAGAAAATTTTCAAGTTCACTGTCAAGGTCGCTTTTAGTCAGCATGCGCTCGCCCCGCAATGCAGAAGCACAAGGCAAAAGCAAAATAAATATACAAATAGATAGATAGATACACATAAAGAAACGCTGAAAAGAGAAAACAAGAGAAACTGAGTGTATTTTATGAATTTTTTTTTTCTTTCTTTTTTTTTTTTTATTTATTTATTTTGTTTTTGTTTTTTGTGCATTGTTTTTATTTTTCATTATAGGTATGTATTTATCGCGTCGTGTAATTTTTTAAGTCCAGCAGGCAGCACAGCGATAGCAGCGCACTTGTTTTCATTTTCATTGTTTAATCGTTTATGGGGCGGTGTTTTATATGTGTGCGTTTTTATCGGTATTTAGGAGAGTTGAATTTAGGTATTCGTATCGTATTAGGAATATTTCGAAATCGATAGTGTATCTCTTTATTATGAAAATGTATCTATTCCTATCTCATTATTAATTTTTTTTTTTTGTTTTTGGTTTAATTTAAAATCGACGAATAAAAATTGTACTCATCTACTGTACTAGATATAAAAACAAACAATGCTTAGTCATGTTTTGTATTAGGTGTTCCCCTTTCATCTTTTACAAAAAAAAAAATAAAGCACGGCAATAATGTATCTCAAACCGTCATTTTTATAAATAGCACAGTATCTTACAGATATAAGATAATTTTATAGGGCGAAAATGTTGATGCATTTTGTAATTATTGTAATTAAAATAAACTATAAAAATAAAACATACCCCTCCTATCTGTTTCAGCGACAAAAGCCACCAAAAATTCCAATGAAGCCAAATTTGGGCTTAATTATTCTGTGTGAGGTGACAGTGACACAAATAAATGCAAGGAATTCTCAAAATATAGCAGCCGTTAAAATCAACCGATTCCACGCCCCTCTGCTCCACGCCTTACACTGGTAAAACCCAATCTATGGCATTCTGTCATTTCATGTAAACAGAATAGACTGAACAAAATAGACTTTTATTACTTATTCAAAATGGCTGACAAATTAGAAACTGGATTTAAAATCGGATTTGAAATAAAAGCACTATTTTTTAAACATTCCAATCTTTCCAACACAGCTAGGTATTGGTTCTCTCATTATGCAATTATATTGTTTAAATTTGGAAAATATTTCTCTTAGTAGCTTTTTATTAGAGGTGAAGTAAGACAGTTTTAAGCCACTATCAGCTTTTGAAAAGTCTTATGTCATTTTTATTTTTCCTGAAGATGAGATCCCAGAGATCTCAGCAATTTAAGTTGCATCAACAGGATTCCTTAGCAAAATTTCTTAGCTTTTCTGAGGAAAAAAAATTTGAATCCGCTTGCTCAATTTTTGGGTGGGAAAAATCTCTGAGATCTAATTTGTCTGAACGCACCTAATATGTGATATTTTTCCATAAAGATTTGAGGATTTGAGACAAGTGTCAGAAATCAAAAATGGGTGTTTGAGTGCTCAATCATGGATTATTATAAAAACAACAAAATTAGGATATTAGAAAAAAACAAGCTTGGGTCTGCCATTTTTTTCAATTTTAAAGATGCGCAGAACTGAAAAAAAGTGAATAAGCTAACGTTTGTGATAACATCTAGTAAATAACTGCATTTCAATCTTTTTTCTCTGGATCTATTCATTGATCCAAAAACTACTACTTTTTTATTATAATGATAGTAGTTGATTAGTGTAGACTGTAGTGCAAAGACAACAGCCAACAAAATTTGAATAAAATGAAAACATAAATAATTATATACCACTTGCTGTCACTCTTATCATGTTTGTTCATTTATTAGTATCTGTCTATCTGATCCAGATCATATCATATGGATAACAAAATGCAACAAATATATTAAATTTCCTTTTCAATAACTGTATGACTACTTGATGAAGGAAAATTTCAAAATCAGCACACTGTAACTTAAGGGTAGAGTTCATAAAAGAAGAGTACGGCAACACTGCCACCATTCAAGTTCCATTTCTGCATCGCTGATACTGTTTCTTAAATGCCTTAGAAGTTTTGATGTTTATTATTTGCTCTCAGCAACGAAATCAAATCAATAACTGCAAGTTCCTTTGATGGATTTCCAATTGTAATGGCATCCGATTTATAATATAAGAACAAGAAGTAAGTTTGTTTTTTTTTTTTATCAATTAGCAAAAAAATATCAATATGTGCCACAAGACAATAATATGTGACAAGACATTAATTACAGAAATTACCAACAAAATATTTACAAGAAGAACACATCATAGCGGGTTTCAAAAGTAACAGAACAGCTTAAGATAAAAAATTATTTTTGAGATCATTCGAGATCACAATCAAGGTCACTTCTTAATTCAACTTGTTTAAATTTAAAACTTTGGGTCTTGAAACCTAAGTTAAGATAATTGAACGAAACTCTTTGGACTCTACCGGTAAAAAAATTATAATAAAATAGGACTTTTTCATGATAAAAGATACTTTTGGAGGATTTGTCAATTCCTCGCCAGAGGCAGTAACCCATAAAAAAACATTTCTGTTTATTTTAAGTGGCATAGTCTGGGAATCAAACCCAAGATCTTCGGTGTGCTACGTCTTGTATTCCCATATTTAACTTAGGAAATCGTAGTGCGTTGTACTGAATGCACTACAATAATGATTAACAATTTTAACGATGTGTTGTGTCAAATTTAATAATAATAATAACGCCACGGACTATATGGACTCTACCGATTGTCGATATCAAGAATGATTGTTTCCGCTTAGAAAAGAAATTTGACTTTGAAATAACCTTGAAGATCACCATCTGGGTCAAAATTAAAGTCTGTATTCAACTCCTTTCTTACAAGAATGACCTTGAATTTTTTTTTTTGACAAATATCTTAAGTGAGGTAATATTCAGCTGTCCCTTTATTTCTGTGACACCCTATGTCAGCAAAGCATTATACTTGTGATACTTTAAGCTGAAGAAAATTTAGTAACATATTTTCAGCATTCTAGTGACGTAAAATAAACAAAAAAAAAGGTGGATTGGGCATTGCAGTGACGAATTTGACTAAGACTACTTTCAAGAGCTTTCCGATTTCTAATAAATAAATAAAATTGAGTGAATTAATAATAAAATGCAGCTATTGTAGTAAAAATGACTTGATTCTTTGAAAGAAATTAATAATTGAAGCGTTTAGAATGAGAAGGTGTTATGTGACAAAATTTATTGTGCTGATTTATGGTCGTTAAACGAAGTTTTTTTTTCTTAGAACTGCTTAGAAATTTTTCATTAAGGCTGAAGAAATTTAGAAAAAGGTCATACAAATAGAAAAAAATGCATATATAATTAATTTGTGATGTTTTTATTTAAATTAAAAGTATATTTTAGGAAAATATCAGTCAATGTCACTTAACATCATCTCATTCTAGATCATTCTAGACGCTTCAATTATTTAATAAAGAATATTTGTTTGATAATCGACGGCAATACTTTCAATATATCACCATTTTTAAGGTTATTTTAATTTTGTTTTTAAATCAAATTACGTAAAGGAATCGTTTTGGAAAAATTTTCAAACTGAAAATAAAAAAAAAAAGAAGTTTTTAAATTTTTGTTCAAACACAAAATTATGTCTTCTAGTTTTTGAAAAAAAAAAATATTTAATGAAATTGGAGGGGGAGAGGTTTGAGGGTTTTGTGGGCTTCTATTTTTTAAGCGTACAAGTTTATACATTAAACTACACTTAATATAAATAGGTATATGCACAATGCACATACATATATTGGTGGTGTACTGTATTAAGAACTCATCACCGCATCTGGTTCTGGTTGTCATATACATACGTAGGTAGGTATAAACATATGGACAAATTTACACTCTTGTTCTATTCCTAACCATAGAAGGTACAACACGAACACACCTTTCGGGCAGCAGCAGCAGCAGGCAAGGCATACAGATGGGCTCGCGAATTGCTATCGTCTTCGTTTTCGCTTTTTTCCATTAAGAATAAGGCAAAGCGCTACAGTATTGAAAAAAAAAAAAAAACAGAAAACAACAACAAATAGTTTATAAAAAAGCCATTTTATAGTACAATACACATACCAACACCTAACTACCTACATATGTATGTCTGTATATACTACATATGTATATACAAAGCTAGGGCGTCCAAGCAAAAATAAGGGTAGCAAACTCATTCCTGCAGCTTCAAGTTTCCATCGACAGCGTCGCATCCTTCCCTCCTCACAGAGCTCACTCAGTACATAATAATTATGCATGGGCACTAAAAAAAAAAAAATTGCAAATAAAGTTTATTTAATTGTTTTGTGTGCCTGTGCCCTCTCCTCTTTGACCGGGAGCGGGTAAAAACAGACGACAGCGACAACGAAGAAGGCCTCAGCTCAGACTCAGAATACCTATCTCTAACACGCCATTTGTGCGGCGAAGAGACTCCAGATACCTACATAGGGCAACCTTCGCAGTTCGAATTCAACGGTCCACAGAAATAAACGTGCTAAGAACTAAGTACAATTCACAGTGTTTGTCTAGTCGAGAAAAAGATCTTAAACAATATAAATCTAATCATCATCCTTATTATTATTTTATTATTATAATTGAGAGACAATTTTTATATTTTGGATTAAATTGAGTGAATAAAAAATATTTTTTTTTTTTGTGGAAATTTAATTTAATTACAACGAGCGAGAGTGTACCTTTTCTAAAGTTGAATCATACAAACACATTCACATAGAAAAAAAAAATTATACTTTTACTTAATAATGTGTTGTTGTTGTTTCCAATACAATTGTAATAAATTGTTGCCCATGTAAATGTGACTTGCAATTATAGAATGCAAACAAACAAATAACAAAAATGAGCGTAACAAAAAAAAAAAAAACAACAACAACAAAAACTGACTGGTTGGTTGGTTGCCTGGTTACATAATATCCTTGAACTTGAAGTGGTACAGTTGATGCAGTCGCAGCAGTATTATTGTTGGTTGATGGTTGGTTTGGATGGTTGGCCCTCTACAACTAGCAGTAGGGATTTTTTTTCTTACCACATTTGTTAAATTAAATTTAGTGTTTCCAAATTGTTATAAGATTTCATTATTTTTTTTTTCAATTATTTATAAAAAAAAAATTAATAATGAAAGTAAACTGCTGTGCAAAAAAAAGTGACCTCACCATTCTGGTGTAAATAATTTCAGAACAATTTTTTCATTCCTATATCGGTGCGCAATTAACAATAAAATAGTGTTTTTTTTGTACTTGCTGTTTTGTTCTTAATTAAATAAAACCAGTTTCTACTTTCTCAATGATGGACGGATAATAATAATGCAAAACTTAAGGTAATTTCTTTTTGTTCGTTTAATTATTGTAAATACATACATATGTACTAAAAATTTTTCACTGTGTACAAAATTGTGTAAATGTTGGGAGGTAGGTAGGTACTTTTATCTGATTTTTAAGTTTGTTTTGTATATTTTAAAAATGTTCTTTGTGTAT
Source organism: Epistrophe eligans (assembly GCA_951394125.1). NCBI lineage: Eukaryota > Metazoa > Arthropoda > Insecta > Diptera > Syrphidae > Epistrophe > Epistrophe eligans. Next base: position 53,249,850 of record OX596028.1, on the reverse strand, counting down.
ATATTCAAAGTATATAAATACGATATTACGTAATCTCAAAAATAAATAAGCTGTTCTTCCAAGAACCAGATGTTTTTGCTTTTATATGCCTACATATATTTATATATACACAAATTTTTAAACTAAATATTGTAAATTTTTTTTTTTTTAATTTTCAACAAAAAGAAAATCTTATTATTATTACACAATGCTTTCACAATTTTTACAGTTTTAAAGCTCAAATTAATGTTATACATAGGTTATAGGGTGTTTAAAACAAAAAAAAAAAATAAATAAAATATAGTTGGTAAGTTTTATTACTTTATGGAATAGGTATAACATTTTCGATTTGACTTTAGGTCTGCTCCTAGTTGAAAACTTATTTATAAACTAAAGGTTTTCTTAAAATTGAAAAAAAAAAAATAAATACCTACTTACATGCCCTGAAAATTGTGTGATAACTACCTTTAAATTTGTTTAGGGAAAAGACTTTTTGAACAGTTCTAGTAGCCATTTAGATCACAATCACTTCATTGGATATAGAATTACACTTGGTAATTTAACTCATTATACTTACGTAAGTCTTTTAGAAGACATTTACACTTCAGTTACATCTAAACAAGGATTACACAAGCTTTACCTAATCATATAAGTTGCTTACGTAAGCAACTACTTATAAATTAGTTCTGCGATAACTCATGGAGAATTAGGGCCTAGTGACTTACACTCTCAGTCATTACTACTGTGTTCGTGTTGTATATGTCGTCAAGAATGGAAGGATATACCTACCAACATTTTTTTGCTTAATTCAAATAGCTAAAATGAGATGTTTGTTTTCAAAATATTTACTCTTGAAGAATTTTTCATTTTCTCGCAAGAGGAAGTTTAGGTACCCCCTTTTAGATGGACTATAAGCTGCGACATTAAACATCACTCCAATGGATACCTAGTTCTACTGTTTAATTTTCTACTAACTAACAGCTTTTGTATAATTAAAAAAAAGTAACGTAAGCTAATAAAGATATGAAATAGAGGAAGGATTAATAGATTGGTTTTTATATAGTTGTATGTTTAATTACTATGAAACAGTAGAAAGAATGATAAGAAATCAAATGCACTATCGAGTCGTACAAACAAAGCTTTTGTGTTGCAAGGGTGTAAGTGCCATTTAATAGGTAATGTAATGGTTTATTAATATAATGACAAAATAATAGATAGTGTTAAATAATAAAAAATACTAAAAAAAAAAATTGAATACATTTCCTTTTTCTAGAATATTTTGTTTTAAAAAATTTACACGAGTTTATAATAAAAATAGTAATAGGCGTTTTAAAGATACATAGTTAAAAAAAGGTTTGAAAATCGTCTTAAATATAGTATCAAAAGAATATGCACGACTGGGTCTTGTGGTTAGCAACTAAATGTAGCAATATTAAAATTTAACGAAAAAATGTTAAAAAAGTCAAAAGTACTAAAAAAATGTATTTTGATTATTTTTTTTTTTTGTTTAAGAAAAAATTATTTTCAAACATTTTTAAATGCAATATTTAACTATATATTTTAAAGCATCCTTTTTTTAGATAAGCTAAAACAAAAATTCGATAATTAACATAAAAATGATCTGTACCAAATTTTTAGCAAATGTCCACATGTTTAGGTTCTAGTTCAAATAACAGAAGACTCACGGACGTACAGAATGACGGACTATATTAAGAAAACCACGGTTTTCAACTTCTCCGTCATATTATAATAAATTTTGAATAACACCTCAAACATTTTTTTTACGAAACCAATAATTGACCTTTACATAGATCAAGTAACAATGCTCCTGATCCAGATCCGTAGCTAATAGGTAGTGAATACACAATACAATTGTAGTATCAATTAGTATATATACACTATACAAAAGGTCTATCTAACCGTTAGATGCCAGCTTTTGAGAGTGAACATAAACGATGGTGTATACAACGGCAATTCTGTCAAACCATCTCGCTCGTTGGTATAACGGTTGCACTGTATATTCCCCACTTTACTCCAAAGTTTTTGCCTAACATCTCAGTTAGGGCTTTTGTTTTTGTATGCAGTAGATAGTCTTTAAATAATGCCAACAAATCAGACTGTACATTTGGCGTCTGAAAATTAAAAAAAAAAAACAGGAAAATTAACAACAGATCAAACAACATGGATGCCATGAATTGTCAAAATCTAAATAGCTATACTTTTTACAATAAGTTATTTGCTGAACACGATAACCAAGCTAAGTAGATTTGATAAGCGCCGTACCTAAATAATTGGTTTGAAATACAAAGATAGAAGAGAAATCGAATTTAGAAAAATAGATGACAATGGTAACTTAGTGCGAATTTTTTTTAAATGGGTCATTTTTTTTTTTTTTTTTTGCTGTTGTGTTTGAATTTTTTGACACGATTAAAAAATCAACTTTAGGGTTCGTGAATTTCTGTACATTTGTGTGGAATTCAGTTTCAAGTTTTTTTTTCGACACAAAAAATAGCCCTCGTGTAAAAAATCAATTATTATTTTGATGCTAATATAAAACTGAGAATTTAATTATTGATTCTTGCCAAAAAAGTTTCATTTTGGCTCAACCTTCAACAAATTTCAATACGCGTATGGTTGTTGAAAAAACAAATCATTTGATGTGAAAAGTTGGGCTAAAATTAAATTTTGTTTGGCTAGAAATAATAATTGAGTCATAACCTTTATATAAATACCTACTTACATTTTGCTTTCTAAACGGTTCAAAATTAAAAATATCCTTTTCAATTAAATCCTAGTTTGAGTGAAAATTTTCATTTAAAAGTGAAGCCTATAGTTCACTAGTATGAATTTCACAACAAAAAGTGAGCACTAAAATATAGAAGTAGGAAAAAACAACAAAACAAGGAAGCAAAACAATCTTTTAAGAACTTGTTCAAGATTTAGATAACATATGCATAAAAATATATATTCAAATTACATTTTTTTTTCATTCAAAGTTAGTAAATTAAAAAGTATGCGTTTTTTATTGGGAACCTTTTAGGTAGAGTAATGCAAGTCCGAATAAAACGTTATAATCACTATTATAAACACTTTTTAATCGCCGCAAAGTTGGTATATGTACGTATTAAAATCAGCTGTCACCGAAATGCAAAATAATAATAATAAAAAAAAAATAGAAATTAAAATGCGTTAAAATTGCCATTTATTTGGACTAGCACTAGACTAGTTGCGCCTACATATTAACATAATTAGTTTACTATTTGAATGTATTTCCTTTCCATTATATACTTTTTTGGATCATCACTGGGTGATTTGTTTCCAAAATATATACGAAATACTAACTTATAACTAATTCACTTTATAAAAAGTTAAGGGATGTGTTGGAAAAACATTGTCTTTTTATATGAAGTTAAATAAAGAGGAATGATTATATGCAGGGTGAGTTGGATTAGAGTTGAGTAACTGTTGAAAGATTGGAAAAACAAAAAAAAATTATGAAAACTTGTCAGTCATCTAAATCTGCCATTATTGTTTTCTTTGGGAATGACATTTTGGTCAGTTCTGGCGGAAGCTTCGCTTTTGCTTGAACTATTTTTTACATTTTACTTTTATATTTCAACATTTAATGGAAGAAGAACATTGTAACCATTGATCAATAGAATTTGACACTTTTACTTGACAGATAGGTGACGAGCTTTTAACGCGTATAAAGTATTTTGTTCCATATGCAACGGCAATGTGCTCAATTTCCGAGGCGAAGTATAAAACATAAATTTTGTTGAGTTCTTCATTTTATATCGTAGCCATCCTGCGATAGTAATTACCACTTTTAATTGACAGATGGGGAACGAACTGCATCTTTTATTCAGTAAATTTTAACACAATGAATATTAACGTTAAACGTCTAATCGTATCCTAACTATACAAACAAACACATTTTGGTTCTAATGAAAACAAAACATAAACATTGAAAAATATCAACGAACGCACCCTCAAAAGCTAACCTTCAATAAAAAATATTTTCCTGGAATCCCATTGATTGTCAAACTATTCCAGACACTGCAAAATGTTATCTCAACTATTATATTCACTAATTTTACTGATTAAGTTATGGACACTATTTCTTTGTTGTTGTTTACTGCGCTGCAACAACTAAAAATTGTTAACTCAATCAAAACGTAAACAGATGGTTTTGTTGTATCAAAAATTTATGTGGAAAATTAATCATGTGTGGTTATTGAAATTTCACAAGTGTATTTTGAAACGTTTGAATGTTAGCCTTAAAGCTACAACCGGCACCTTTTTCTGCTCTTGATCTTGAAATTGACTCAAACCTTCATGCTGAATGAAAATACAATTAAATTGTTTGTTAATTAAATTGTTGTTTTTAATTAACTTTTAGTTGCTACACTTAGTAAAATAAGAGTTATTTTAAAATTTGTCCCTATAGCAATAAAACGATCACTTTTGTGCAAAAGGAAACTTAATATAGTGTAACCAATAACAGATGTAAAAGCTTTAAGTAGTATTTATTTTGGAACAAGTTTGATCTGTAATTTAAAGCCAACTTACCCATAGTGATAAAATTATATTTAAAGTTAAAAATAAAATTTTAGTTTTTTTCCACCGAACTTTGCATTCTCGTGACGATTGTTTTTAAATAAAAATAAAAATAAAAATAAAAATAAAAATAAAATAAGCTTACTCATCCATTTCTCTGGCATGGACCTATAATATAATTAAGTATATTCAAATTCAACTTTCGGCGTCATTGCCTTGTTAATGTTAATTATTTTATTATAAAAATATTTGATGGTTATTTTTTAAGCTCAGATGCCAACTTTGTGTTCTTAAAATTTTCGGATTTAGATAAAATAGCTATCAATTCTCAGAACCAACTATCAGAAATAAATTGACTTTTGTTTCTGTTAATTAAATTCCTGCACTTAAATAAAAAAAATTAAAATCATCTTTAAATTATTTAATTTGAACCGACACTTTGTTGAAAAGTGGTTACTATGGGAATATGTAGATATGTATTAAAAATAAAAAATTATCAATCATTATTTATATAGTTAACAATCAGAGGAATTAATGAGAAGGTTATTCAATTAATAAATTTTGATAAAATTAGACGAATATTGAAGACATCACGTTTTTTTTTATGATTCTATACTTAGGAATCTTAGATAGCGCTACAGTCCAGTATTAACCTGGGCTTCAACCAATAAGCTCCTCAAGCCAGCTTGGTCCCTAGCTATCTGACTTCAATTTTTATACCCAAAGTTAAATGTTTTGACACTAATGAGGTTAAGCTAAATGTTGTAATAGGCTTCATTTGACAACATAAACTTTTCAAAAAAATTGCAATCTAGAATTTGTTTTTTAAGCGAGTCAATCATAATTGACTTTGAAATATTTATACATATAATTCTAAATTAAAAAAAAAAAATTGCACAATTTAATGGAGACAAAGATAAAGTAGTAGCCCGCGGCATAATTGTTAGTGCGTAGAACTGTCTTGAATTTGATTCTCAGCCTATTCCACCTAAAAACAGAACTATTTTTCAAGGGTTACCTGCTCTTGCGAAGAATTAATAAATCCTCCAAGAGTATATCATGATGTCATGAAAAAGTGCTTCTCCCCCTAGCCGTGCGGATTTGGCAGAAAATTGTAGGTTCCCCCTGACAATAACAAGCACACAGGAATGGTTGAGAGTTGTAAGACACTATAGGCCCTGGTTCTACACGATGCGGTTGCGCCACCCAATTCATTTATATTTTTAAAGATAAATATAGAACTACCATAACGAAAATCTCAAAATATTATTTATGTAAAAAAATTGTTTGAAAGATAAATCCTCATTTTATAATATATGAAACTGATATCCGGATCTTCAAATGTGTTGATCGTAGCTCTGTCTATTTTATTTTTATCAAACTAATAATATATCGAAGGTATACTAAACAATTTATTGCTTTATAAAAACTAACAAGGTTATTATTTATAACGAAAACCATAATGTTCACTGTGGCGTATGAGTATTTTTTTCTTAAATAAAAAATTGAATTTACTATTTTTTAAATCCTAATTTTGTGGGCTCCAGATCTTTCTTTCTTGTTAATTATATTTGAATAGAGAATAAGGTCTATTCTGATAGTCCTAAAAATTATTTAAAAGAAGAAATTATTTTTAACTATCTCTTTTCAGATACTTAAAATTGTTTTTATCTGTTAAATTTGAAAATCTCGAAAAATACGTTTCAAATTGTCAAAATTAAATTAATTAGGATTTAACTATATTGAATTAAAAGGTCACGAACAAAAAATAATTAATATTTTTTTTTACTCGTAAGACCTAAAAATCTTTTAAATTCAAGTTGAATATGCACGGCACTAGTGAGAAGGAATAAAATAAAAGGAATGAAATTATTTATCCCTTGAAATGCACTGGTAGCCTCCAGTTCAAACTGGCGGTATTGCATAAAGAAAAGAATGTTGCCTCTAACTTAGCACTGCGCCAATGCCATCCTTATTTTGTATTAAACAGTACCTACATCCAACTTGGATTTTAAAATTATTTGGAGTTTGGGAATTTCGAAAATAATGTTATGGTTGGTTTTACAGGAAAATAGAGCAAACCAATAATAAATAAATTTTTATTAAAATCAGGAGAAACTTTTTGCTTAAAATAAGCTTGTTCTTAAGAGTTTTTTTTTCGCAGATGCAGTTGTATATTGATACTTAAAAAGTTATAAAATCCCTTTGTAAAGTTAAACGATGAGACACAATATTTTGGTGGAAGAAGTAAATGCTGGGGTGGAATCGTGTAAGGTGATTTGCGATAAATAATTGTCACAATCAACTAAATTCGTCTGCGTAAGATGATATCACATTTCATAGCTACATTAGCTATCACATCAAAAATGTAACTGTAATTTTCCAACGCATTTGACGTTTTTTCCGCAGTACGACTAGATTTACCACCAGCCTACAAAAATTGTACAACTTTTCCTGAGTTCTCTTTTTAACTATTTATAATAAACAAAAATAAACATTCCTGTGGACGAAAAAGTTTCCTACTTCCCTAAAAATGAAGAAAATATAAGAATTTAATTGCAAAGACGTCATTTTCGTTCTATAATTTCGATAGCTTATAACAAATATTTGAAAAATTTCCTATGGCAACCATGTTTTTTTTACAAATGTCTTTTAAAAGTATTCAATTGAATTGATTTGAGTTGAATCACCTTACCCAGACGGAAAACTCAATAACAATCATATGTGACTATGGTTGATTTGACAATCACTTATCGTTATCACCTTAGCCGATTCCACCCCTGATTTTTCAGCATTCTTGCCACTTACTATCTTGACTTTGTTCAAGTATCTTATATTATATGAGCTTTTTATATTTTTTCCTATCTTGTAAAAAAATTGAAAAAAGAAGCGCATCACTGTTTCCAAAAATCTGGTAAATCTATACTTTGAAGATACCTGAATCTTAACAAGTTTTTTTTTTTTTTACTAGCTTTTAAGGCAGAAAGGTATGGGGTTCGGGTGAAAATATTTCTGTTAATTGAGGAGTTTCAAAAAGTGTTGGAATAAACCATGCATCTATCTGTGTGCCCATCCATTTGAAGACTTAATGAATTTAGTTAAAATTTAGTAAAAATCTAATTTATGGATTTTGAAATTAAATGTTTGTTAAAACTCATCTTAACTCTTATATGAAAAAAAACTTTAATGATTGCGTGATAATATAAGTTGCACGTCCATTCTATCAAAAAGTCCACATCAATTTTTTTACCAACCTGAATGTTTATTAACTCACAAATCAATTCTACATTTTTAATCCAGAGAGCTGAAAAGCTAGAATTAATATAATTCTCATGTCGAAAGAGGAAGTGTAGTCTATATTTTCACAGTTATTTTAACGCTGCTTGCAAATTTGGTGCGATAAATGTGAACTTCTCACAAACTTGTCACATTCTAATCACAAACAAAATCTTTTGATAAATTTTTCAATGGAGTCTGTCCGATAAATTTAATTCGTTTTTATTTTTTGTTTTGGTTTATTTTAATAAAAATCAAAAAAATTTCTGTTAAAATAAAGAATATGTGTCTTATTTATAAACGTTGTCTAACTTTGGAAAATTGTCCAACTTTGGAAAATGTGTTCAAAAACCTAGTTTATTGTTGTCAGCTGCCTAACTTAGACACAAGAGTAGATTGTCTTAACCGTGAATAAAGTGATATTTATTTTTACAAAATAAAGCATATTTCAACCAATTTTAAAATAGTTAGACAGTGTCTAAGTAGACAAAAATCTAATAAATACGACTGTATATAATTACTGTCCGTAGATTTTCCGCAAAATATATTAAAATGGATACTACCTGTTGAGTAAAACATACGGGTGTAACTCCTAATGAATACTTACTTTATTTAACAACATATCTTTGGATTATCTGAAGATAAGTACTGCATGTTCATGTTTGAACACTAATTTCGGTTCCAAACTTTCCTATAAGCAAAGCAGGAATACAAAAGAAATAACTAACGCACATAAAGTAAAACGAAATTTTTCTGTGGTATCCAACACGATAGCAAAATCTTAAAGGAAACCACAGCGAACAAACACTCCACGAATGTTTAAAAAAGTTAGAGACTTTTAAAAGATTTCACACTTTATAGTATTGCATTTTTGTTCACTTTTACCGCCATATTATTCACTCGATACATCCAGATTAAAACTTAAGTCCAGATGAATTTACATGGAATTCGTATAACATACATCCGGATTTAAGTTTAAGTCTGGTTGAATCGAGTGAATATTATGGCCGTTACTTTTTCAACTGCCTAAAATAATTGCATTTTTTATATCTTCAAAATCTTTTAACTGCCTAAAATGATTGCGTTTTTATATCTTCAAAGTTGACTAAGAATTAATGATACTTTTCAAAAACGTATTTCATTGAATGATTTCAAAAAATTAAATACTTAAGTATATTTCATTCTAATGCAACTTTCCTATAATATTATCTCATTCCATCACTCATATTAATTTTTTGATAGTTCACTTTAGAAGCATTTTGCTCTTTATTAATAAGTTCATAGCTTTACTGTATGTTGGAAAAATAAGTTGTAAGAAAAACAGTCATAGAGTACATGATCAATTGTTTGTTTTAGGCTAGGAAGGCACATGCAATTTTTAATTCAGTTCGGTTTTGTAAAATGAGAGAGCGTGCAAAATGCACATGCATTAAATTATAGCTAAAATAATTGTTGCCCTAAACCAGTTTTTTAGCTATATGTCCCCACCAGAACCTTTCCAAAAATCTTCATGTCCCTATAACATTAAGCATTTTCAGGAAATGAGATCTCGGAGATCTGAGCAATCTCGGTTAAATGCACAGGACACAGACCTAAGGTATTATATTGCCCAGCTTGTCAAAGTTGAAAGTGTCAGTAATTAAAAAGGGCTGTTCGAGTGCCTACAAGAACTGCTCAATATTGAAATTAGACATAAAAAGGGGCACTGGCTCTACCATTTTCCTCAATTTTGACAGATGCGCAGAACTAAACAAAAATGAAAACGCTAATACCTTGATTCCTCAGTAAAATTTCATAATTTTGTTGTCAAAACTCTGAGGAAAAAAATCTCTGAGATCTCATTTTTCTGAACGCCTCTATTTTAAGATACAAAAATTGAATGGAATAGGAAGAAATCCCTGAAAAATAATTAAACACAGTAAATTTGTTTTCAAAACATTGTAGAACTTATCAACAAGTAATTTATGGCACTTAATCCGCATTTAATGAATGACAGATCCTGGATGCGTTCAAAAATTATATCTCCGAGGGTGGAAACACAAGAAGCATAGATTTTTCGAAAAGAATTCTAATGCAGCATAATTTTAAATTGCCCCCAATAAAATCAAATTGCCCCCTGTAGGGCGTGGGTCCCGTTAGGAAACACTGCCCTAAACTAAAGTCGTTACCACTCACTTCTGGTTAATTCTGCCATGAAATGAAGTGTAAGGGCAATTTAAAAAAATATTTAGAACTAGCCTACCCCTGCGAGAATTCTCGCCATTACATAAAAATTAAAGACGCAGAAATTATTTTAAAGTAAACGGACCTAGCAAATTGAACCGACCTAATGTCACATGTCAAAATATTACCAATTGGAAAGTGGAAGTGTTAATTTTTATTGGAATAATATTTAACAAATAAATGCAGTTTTTAAACAAATTGTTAACATATTTAAAAAAAATAAAATATGTTAAAATAAATAAAAAAATAAAATAATTCGTCAAAACAGCAGGTAATTCCGCTTCATTTGACACCTCATTTATCAAAATCGGTGTAGTATGAGAGTCGGAAAAGGAATCCAAACTATAGAAATAATATACATACATATTATGCATACATATGATTACTGGAAAGCTAAAAACTAGTTTTAAGAAATTATTAATTTTATTCAAAACATCCATAAATGTTTTGTTATAAGCCTGAAAAATGTGGCTCACAAAAAATCCTAAAAAAATATTATTTGAGAACGCCATCAGTTAGTCATAATCTTGGCAAAGATTTAAATTGAATGATTTAAATTTGGAAGTTTCAATGAATTGAAGGAGTGGCCCCTTATATTTTTTACTATAGGCAAGTATTGGTTTTGTGTATGTAAAAATTTCAAGATTTAAATTGAATCTAACATTACTATGAAGGAGAAATCCAAAAAAGTACCTTTTTTCATATCGGGTGTGGTGGTATTCATTTAAGCATCTGAGCGCTTATATTTATAGATGTATAACATTGAGCTAGACCCGGGTAAAAGATTTTGCTAAAGCATGTGTAGTAAATTCCCTGAAAGAAAAGTACGAATTTTTGTTTAAGCTCATCCCGAATACAATGATTTTGTTTCTTTTCAAAATATATATCTCAAGAATGTAAACTATTTTTTTTTTGTTCTAACCTATCACACCATTATATCAGAATTCTCAGTCATACTCAATTAAATTGTGTAACATTGTGATTACGTTACATGCCACCAACTCGTGCCAGCTATAGCAAAAATAAAAAAAAAATGGGTACCCTATTACGAAAGCCTTATTCATATCCCACCTACAATAATAAACTCTCTATTCAAAAGCAAATTAAGTATCATTGTATCAAGTTTAAAAAAAAAAATTACAAAACTAATTTCACATTCGTAAGAGTATATTAACAAAGTGTAATTATTGAAAAATAATTAGTTTTTAGTGTGCATTATTTTTTGTTTTTTTTTTGTTTGGTTTCGTTTGTAAATAATATCGCGTTTTGTAACTGGGTATAGAAAGTTACTGGGGATGATATAAACAACTTACACAATTCTCACATCCAAATCACGGTTTTTGTGATTTTATTTTTTTTTTGTCTTTGTAGTGGAAATATATTTGAGTCATTCTAGAAGCGTCTTTCCGTCCAACCCTTCTCGTAAGGCTTTCTCAGACTGATAGTTTCGTTGTGTATAATGTAAATAAAAAAAAAAAAAAAAATAAAGAAAAAACAATTCACATTGAAATAAATTTTCCATCGAAACTGTATAATGCACATCAAAATATCAATACGAAAAAAAACAACAAAAACAAACATAACCTACTTTATCAAAAGGATGTATACCTAATTTAATCTTTAGGGTGGACATTTATTTATTTTTTTTTTTTTTTTTGAGAATTTGCTCTAATTTTATTTTCATTTTTTTTTTAAATCAAAATAAACAAAAACATCAATAAATTACACCACGACTTGTATTTTTTTTTCTCATAAAATCAACAGAATTGAAAAAAAAAAAAAAACAAAGTTAAGAGGTGAGGTGACGCCAAGAACAAGGAGAGAAAGCTCCTTTTAAAAAGCTTTGAAATTGGGATAGGGCAGGCAGGTAGCTTCTCTATAAGCTATATTAAAACCTTAAAACGCAGGATAGGACATAGTTTAACAGCAGGTATGTAGGTAGGTATTTAATACAAATGCAAATCAAGCAGATAAGGGTTGTTTTTTTTCGTGTTCTTTGTTTGATTTTCGTAGGTTTGAGGATGACGTGGGAAGAGTTGGTGAATATTTAATATTGCGTCGCGTCTACGACGTGCGTGTTCCTTATAAATTTAATAGTTTTATCGATTTCCATTATTTGTTGTTGTTTTTTTTGTGTGCCTCATTTGGGGGAAAAGTTTGCACAATAAAACTTGACATTTAAAGACTGTCTCCTAATCAAATTTTGAGCTGCAAGCCTCCCTTAATATAAGGGGGGCGACTATATGTATTATAGCGAACCTATTTCAGCCGCAAACATATGGGTCGCAAAGTCCATTTGTTGCTAACATGTTTGTGTGAGTGTGTGTGATCTCTTAACGTTGATATGTGTGTGCATATTATAGGTAGGTACATATGTACATAGTTTTGTGCAACTATTGGAACTTATTTTCTTGGCGTTGTGTGCTTAGAAGAAAAACCTGGAGAGAATATCCTCCATCCCTTTCTGTCAGTGTTTACATCTGCGGGTACATAAGAGTCCATGATGCAACACACCAATATAACCATAGCTCATGCCCCTTTTTCACCAATATATATAAACCAGCCACCACCACATCTATATTATCCCCTTGTGTACATGTACAATACACCAAGTAGGTATGTGCTTAAAGAACTTTTTTGTATGTCATTGGTGTCGACTGTCTCTCGGCATTGAGAAAACTTATACTTTTGATCGCTCGAGCCGAGGACCGTCACTCGCTTGAGAATATAGGCCGACTGTGACTTTCCTAGTGATTGGACTTGTTCATATAAATTCAAGTTCAAGAATATGTACAATTTTTATTCTTTGTGAATTAAAAAAAAAAATAAATAAACAAAAAAAAAAAAAGAAACAGAAATGTTTAAAAAATTAATTTTTTTTCTCCGAAAGTGATAAAAATTATGTATAGGAGGAATCTCTGGCAAGATATCCAAATAACATTGTTTAAACAATTTATTTTTGTTATTGTTTATTTATTTTGTTTTAAGCAAATTTGATTGCATATGTTTTGTGGTATAGTGTGACTTTTTGTGCTTTTGTTTTTTGATGATGGGCCTTGCGTGCTGAAAAAAATTTGGTGGTTGAAAACAGAAAAAAAAAAAAAACAAACACAAAATAATTGCGTCGTAGATGGAATTATTTTTTAAAAAAATTAAAAAAAAAACTTTATATAAACAAAAGTTATTTAGTGGTTCGGAAAAGAAAAAGAAAACATTTTTGTCAGGATTTTTTAGAAAAAAAAGAAAAAAAAAAAACTGAATTTTAGAATGCCTACATATGAACATACCTACCTACCAACCTATTTCATAATATTGGATTCATTTTGGGTAAGTTTATTTTCCTTTGCAAATATTCAATTAATTGACAACTATTTAAAATTAAATTTTTATTTAATACTTAATTATAAAATAAGTTAAATTTAAAAAAAGAGAAGATATTTTGGATCGAGTTTTAAATTATATCTGAAATTTTAACGTATCTAAGTAAGAATATGTGTATATTTAGTATTTTGCGTCGTAAATATTGTAAACGCTGATTCATACCTATATCTAAGGAATGAAGAATTTTTACCTACTAATGGGTAGAGAGAGGTACTACATCATATACCTATACAATTCTGGTCTATATATCTATGTATTTATATTTATAAAATATATAGTTTGGGTAATTTTTGTTTTGTATTTTTGAAATTTTCCAAAGTGCAATTTTGCTCTTATAATATTAGCGTGTGTGTGGGTTTAGTTGGGTTGGGTGGGTTTGTTTGTTTAGTTTTGAAATTTTTTTTTTTTTTTTCAAATTTCATTTGCAATTTAAGTTTGATGCAATATTATAATGGGAGGGGATGATATCTATCTCACATTTTATGAGGATTGAGAAATCGATATATCTAGTACAATCTCCACCCTGTTGTTTTTTTTCTGAAAATTTAAATCAATTTCTTTACATAATAGAAATGGACATTTTCAGAGTTTTAATGAATAAATCTAAGTTGAGTTAAAATCCCGAAGGTATGGTTTATTTTGGGCAAGTTAAAATGATATGATTTCAGACTTATGTATAGGTACATATATACAATTTATAGGTATACACTTTTTGTTTTATGAATAATTGTAGGTAGGTATTACGGCGATACTTTAACGGTTTTAAAAACCTTTGTAAAAGTTCATATAACAAGATTTTATTTAATGTTTGATAAAATAATAAAAGTAAAATAAGCAAAAAGATAATATTCACTATTTGAATCGATTTTGATTTAAATAGTGAATATTTTATTTTAAAACCTTAACGTGTTGCTTCTTTTAAAAAAAAAATACAAAATCAAATAAAAATAAAATATCAACGAAAATAGAAATTTTTAAAAACATATGCCTACCTACCTAATCAATTATTTTATGAACGAATTTGCAATTAAAAAAAATGCCCCACTATATTTACAAATGGCGGTGCAAAATTTTAACAGGAAGACATATTGCTTCATATTATAGAGATAATTCTTTTGAATAACCATCAGTGTCTAAAAATAATTTAAAAGCAATTCATTTTATTTTTGTAATATTTTATGTAATCTAAGATATATTTAGAAATTTAAAAGAATTTTTTTAATTCGATAAAACTAGTACATGCTATACCTATAAGGTAGAAATATATAAGTATTGACTAACAAAAGACCACGCCCATATAAAGAAAAAAAATCAAATTCTAAAAGAAAACGAATATTTCCATCAATAATGTTTTATTAACGATTATTTTTGGACACAGTTTATTATCTTAAGGAAGCAGAGAGTCATTAAATTAGACTTATTTGAATTATGAACTGTTTTGAAAAAAAAAAAAACTGACTGTCTTCGCCGCAAGTATAATAAAAACAAATATTTACTTTTTTTACGTTTGCGCTTTGACTTGTACAAAATTAAAACTACGCAACAACCAAAAACCACAAGTGTCTTAAATAAGTGAATTTCCTCTACCAATTAATATATTATTTCTATTTTCATGATCTTTTGTTAAAAAGATTTTAGATGCTTTAAAATATCTTTTTTTTAGTATTTTTCGAGATACATGTTAAGAATGGAACAAATAATTTAAGAAAAAAAAAATATTTTTGAAGATTAATTGAAAATTTGTTAGCATCAATTTTAGCTTAAAGAAGATTGTAAACACGCTTTCAACGTCGCATATTTGAGGTGTTAAATAAATAAATAGGACTTATAGCTAACAAAGAATTCTTATTTCTCTACTGATTTTGTATATATATAATATTTATATAAAAAAAATTAAAGGAAATCGAATTGAAATTGATTTTTAAATTCAATTCGATTTCGAAAATTTCGCAATTACTTCGAACTGTCAAAATTGAAAGAAAAATCCATTTTAAAAAGTGGAATTAAACTGCGGATGAAAATGAATACAATATTATAAGTATTTTTAAGGAAACAAAGGAAGCAAAATTCTAAAGACAAACATTTAAAATATAAGATTTCCCTGACAAAGTGTATTCGTATATGATCTTATTATTATGAAAATAATAATAAATAAATACCTACAAAAAAAAATATTAAATTGGATTACATTTTGTACGAAAGATATACAAAAGTAACTACTACTGCAGCAATGTATTAAATAATAATTGAAATAAGCTTGAACATAATGGATACAATGCGGTCGAAAATGTAATGAACCGAAATATATGTAAAACGTCAAGTTTCTATTTCGAAATTTTCACAATTCACAATTCGCATTTCACTTTCGTTATAATAAGTTGAGTGTTGAACATATAATTTAAATTAAAGACTAGGTAATACTATTCAAAAATAATTCAATCCATGAGAAAGAAAATGCATAACTAAATCGCTCGAACTGGTTCTAATTTATAATGCGGCTACTTTATGGGAAATCGTTAGAGAGAAAGTGTAAAAAGTCAAATAGTTATTTGTAAATTTTTGAATTGCAATATTGTTGGAACTACTAATTAAAAACACTGGATTGTAAAATTAGAACAAAATCGGTTCAACCATTAAATTGACATAGGGGAATAACCCAAAAATGAGGCAATTTTTTCCCTAAAAGAAAAAGTCATAACCTTATTTCTTTTTTTCAAAAACCTTAAACGCGGTAATTTTACAATCACTTTGGTGATTACATGTACAAAGTTAAATCAGAATCGGTGGGAGCTGTTTTCCAGAAACTTTGAAAAACCTAAGGCCGAATTCCTAAAAGCAAAACTTGCGCAGACAGTTTTAAAATGCAAACGTAAACATCCCTGCAAAGCAGATTGTCCCAAAATGTAGTAGATGTTGTTTTCTTGCGCAAATGCAAATGCATTTGTGCAAATGTAAAAAATATTTTGATTTAATTTTTTGCATGTATTTTGCTTTGCAAATTTACGTTTAGGAATTTGGTCTAAGATTTTGTTATATAGGAGTAACAAATTCCCCCTCTAGATGAATCGCATAAAAATTCTCTGTACTAAATTTAAAACAAATCGGGCCACATGTTTAGACTTTATCTTAAACTACAATAAATGCAAGGATACATGGACGCACGCACCGACGCACAGTAGTTCGCTTTCTGTATGAGCAACTGCTCACAAATCCATAGAGTCTGATTGGCCCTATTTTATAAAAATTGACAAGTGATAGTTTTACAAATTTACGGCAAGTATTTGACAATTTTTTAATTCATGACATAGTGGCATAATTTAAGATAAATACAACGACATAATGGTCATAACAATTTTGTCATTAGGCGTGCTCATGATAATGAGATCTCATGAGTAAATCTCAATTACACGCACTGCATTCCACAGCAAAATTTATCAACTTTGTTGTCAAAATGTTCAGGAAAATATGTTCGCTTACTCACATTTTGTAAAACTGAAAAATTTTGCTAAGAAATCCTGTTTATGTAACTGAGATTGTGAGATTGTGATCTCATTTCCTTTATACGATTGAAGCAAAACTTACCCAGGGATAAGTCTTATTTAAAATTGACCCAATGTGTGATGGCATTATCGAATGAAATTTTCAGCCATAATAAGAGTAATATTAAAAGAAATCATCGCATTGAACTTCCACCGACGACACGTCCACTTCTTAAAAAACAAGTTGCCCATACAAGGTACTTTAATACCATATTTATTATATAATATGAATACACTGTTTCAAAAAAAAAAAAAAAAACTCCTTAAAAAACAAAAGCTGCCAATTTGTTGAGAGAATCACATTAATATAGCTATTTCACATAAGAGGAATAATTAAAAAAAATACTAAATAACATTTTATTTTACATTTTTATATTTTACTTGAAAATCAAGCGTAAAATATGTCATCAGAACTGATAACTAAAATGCTTTACTTTTTATATGAAAAAATGTAAACAAACCACTCTTAAAATGTGAAACAGCAACAAGAAAAAAATTAAAACGAGAGCGTAGCCAGGATTTTTTTGTTCATAGGATGTATTTGATAGTTGTAAAGAAGAAATTAAGGGTAAATTAGAAAGTATAATTTTTTCAAAAGTGCAAATTTTTTTTTCTTTTGGAAAATCAGATAATGCCATAAAATGACATTTTCCCAATGTTATTTTTTTAACATTTTACAAAATTTATTTTTCAATCAAATAAAGCTTTAAATTGTTTTTATAAAGTTTCAATTGGCCCTAGATGGTATTTAGAAAATATAAACATAGTTTATAATTAAAAATGTTAAAAACATAAAATAATATGAAAATAATATGTATTTTAATTCAATCCCGAATTTATTTTAGTCAAAGGGAGTTGCTTTTCTGACTACGCACGTGATATGTTTTTTGTTTTTTTAACTGATGACTTTCATCCATTTAAAAAAAAACAACATCAACAATACACGTTTGTTTACATTTGTTATCTGCAAAATAAAGAAAATTAGTTATAAGATTCGGTGTTTTTTTTTTTAATTAACAAACTCACATTCATACATTTGTAATCTATTGTTTGTATTCCTGTTCATATATAGCTACAATTAAAATAAATTTCTCAGAGCTTTTTTTGGTTTTCTCTTATGGAAGTAAAAAAATGATTTTATTGAAAACTGGGGGATATACTTTTTTTAACCCAAACTCCAAAATCTGTACATAAGTTTTAACCTTTAAACTTATAAAATTAAATATGGAATAATATACCTACAGATATATGTATGTATAATCTTTCAGATGATAATTTGAAGTGCTAACTGCATTCCCGAATAAGAATTTTGATTAAAATCACTAACGTTAAAGTTGAAATGAGAAAAAAATGGTTCTATGCGAGGTACCGTTAATATTTTTGCTCACAAATCTGTTCACCAAAATGCAGAACATATCTACAGTAAATACCCACATTTTTTTTTACCAACATTTTTAGAGAAAAACCCAGATAAATAACTTTTTTTCATAACGGTTTTATGGCATCTAAAAAAATATTCCAATTTAGCTTCTAAAACATTACCTAAAAATCTATAGCTCTCGGCAGCTATTTCCAAGTTTAAAGAAAATCGTTTCAGTCGTACAGGCTGTAGTTTCTAGAAGCTTCGGCACAAAAAACAAAAACTAATGAAAAAACACAATCAGTTATAAACCGATTTTGAAAAACTTGAAAATCCAAAAATTATACTTACTACCTAGATTTAACAAAATATTTCAGAATTTTTTTTTAAAATTTAAAGTAAGCTTATACCTATCAATAATAATAAACTTAATTTTTCTTATACATAAATTGTAGAAAATTTTCACAGAAAATAAAGACTTTCGTTTAAAAATATTATAATTTTGTGTTGCAGATGTACTAACCGTTGTTTTTGGTTCTTAAAAAAATTGTAAAATTGTTCTGGAAAAATATCCAAAAAGCGCTACCTTATATAAAGTTTAAAGAAAGAAAGAAATTATCATCGCCAAGCTTTTTGTTCTTATTTACATATACATACATATATCTAATAAAACAAATAAAATATGTAAATATGGCACACAAATAAAAATTGTTTATGGAACTTAATTATTATACCTACACAAACTTAAAAAATTAAGTAAAAATATAATAAACCAAAAAAAGCTTTTACGGCCAATTTTTTTGGTTTGCATGAAATCCCTTGGAATTTAACTAACCTTCTTTTTAAACTTATTTAAAATTGAATTTTTTTTTAATTTTGAGCACTAATCTAATTTTACCAAAAAGTTATTAATTACCTCTTATTAACTACTTTCAATTAAAATTTTGGTTTGGGAATTTCCATTAAGCAAAAAAGAAATTGAAATCATATTTCTTAATTTGCTGAAAAAGTTTTGAACCGCAGTCATACTGTAAAGGAGGCATTCAATGAAGCAAGAGGGTAGCAAAAACATGATATTCCGAAACCGCTGATTTCAAATAGCTGATTCATATTTCTCACGCCATATAAGCCCAGAGAATCTGGCTGCATCAAGGATTAGGGCCAAAACTTAAGCGGAAAAAAAAATTAAACAAAAATTTAAAATCTGTTTAAAAAATGGGTGGGTGAAAACTTTCTATATCCGAAATTATTAATTTAGGCCATGGTACATATTATCATTTAAAAATCCTTTCCTAAATGCATGCCTTCTTTAGTTTATCTGTATGTTAACTGTGGCGTATGAGTAATACTTTTTTTTTAAATATCAACTGGAAATTTAACCTTGTGCCAAACACATCAAAGGCCGCGATTTTCTACTGCACACGGTGCCTAACCACTGATTTTCCTTACGTTATTGATGTTACACTATGTTCCCTTGATAAACGCCTTCCTCAGTATCAATTTCTTTGCCATGTTTCAAAGAAGATCGAATTAAGACTTCAAACAACTTGAAACAATTGGCATACGAAGTTCAAAATGATATTATAGCTAAAGTTCTCTTGAATGAAATTAATAAATTTAACCTTTTTTAAACTACTTAGCTTTAAATTTCTTACTTGAATTGTCTGTTAATTTAAGGCGGGAGTCAATCCTCTGAGCGCAAACCTTAGAAATCTTCTTTTTACCTTTTCTTATTTACCTTTAGGGCAGGTTTAATGACGATTGTATTCCAGAATGGGTCGAACAAATTTTGCAAAAAGTTTTTTTGATAAAAAAAGCATCATAAAATTAAAATTGTCTTGTTTCTCTTTAATCCAACCAAGAATTGAATTAGCTTTATTAATTATATAATTGATTTGTTGTCTGAAATCGAGTTTTTGATCAAATAGGATACCAAGGACATTCATATGGTTTACTCGCGACAATATTACAGCATTAAATAAATAATTATAGAGAACTATATCGTTAAACTAGTAGTTTTACATTTAAGCATCAGACACTTATGAGCACAACAGTCAAAAAACGAATTAAGATCACACTCCAATTCTTCACAATCGCTGGTATTTCCAATATTTTTGAAGATTTTTACATCGTCCCCATAAATTAGCTATTTTTAATACTTCGGAATAGACAGTTAGTTATTTAGCCAGTTCAAGTTTCTGAGATCTCACTGAGCAAACTTTTTTCAGCTCCACTGAGGAGAATTTTCGAATTTTCGATTCGTACGCGATTGAATAATTTGAGTTTGGCATTACCGCTTACGTTATCGAGCAATCTAGTACCATCATCCCAGAGTGTTTACTTGTTCATTCGATCACTGATGGGTCTAACACGTTCATGGAAGCGGTAATTTGGCCCCTGAACAAGATTTCTCCACTAGAAGTCAAAAGCAATCTCCATTTCTTTTTTATTATAAATTAATCAACTGCGACAAAAAATAATTGAGCAAGCGAATCAAAAAAATATCAGTCTCAACTTTTTGACAGCACTGAAGAATTACGTTCAGAATTTTGAGATTTCTAAGATCTCAGTGAGCCTGAGAAACCTGATCTGGCTAATTGACACATAAAATGAATGGCTACCCTGACGTATTCCAAAATTAATTTTAAACTTAGTTGATTCACAATAGTTGAAAAGTACCGAATAATAATCTGTCAAATGAATACGATTAGAGCCTTAACTTGCAACCATACAAAATTTCATTAAATTACATCTTCCTTAATTTTGTTGTTGTACACTTTAGTTGTTTTTGTTTGTTGATTCATTCAAAAATGTTCATTGACAATATTGATGTTTGGCTCAAACCCTTAACTTAACATTAACCTCCCCCTTTAGCCGTCGAAAAATATTCAATTTTAAAGGATTTTCATTTTCAATTTTAAAATGTCTTGCCATGAGCAGGGCTTCTTTCTTGTCATACTTAAATACAAAATTTAAAATGTGCAACCATTCACTTTTCTAGAAAAAAAAACTTTTGAATATCATTTTCATTGCGCAGATCTGAAAGTATATTTGATAATGATTATTATTTTTTTTCAGGGAAACTGTAAATTAATTATGAAGAAAAACTTATTCCAAAGAAGACCTATTTTAATATCTTTGTTCTTTATTAAATGGCAAATATCAGTACTTGGATGTACATATTTATACTTTTTATCAATTAAACGAAAAACATTTATATGTATAAAGTTCCATTCAATTTTCCAAGAATTCGACTTGAATTCTTCTTAAATACAATTAACTATATTTCATATGCATCCCACTGACTGATGGGGTAGCCATCCCACATAGTGAGGAACACAATCACAATTTCTTAGTAATATGAGATTAGAATTTTCTTCCATAAAATATTTTCATATAATGCAGAAAAAAAATCCAGATTGACGAGAAAAACTTTGTGCTATCATCATTCACCATTTTGCTATTCACCAACGCTTGTTTTCTATTCTCGGTGTTTCCCTGACAATAATTGCGTCATTCCAGAAAATGACAGATAGCGTTCAAGGACTTGCTTATGTTCTGTAAATGAAAGCATAAATAAAATCTGTTTTTATTTTATTTATTTTTTTTTTACACAAATATGTAAGTAAATTCTATATAAATGTAGATACTCGTTAGGTATAGAATAGGTATCTACTATATAGATAGATATACATTTTGTGAGTCATTTTATCTATTATGCACAAGGAAAGGACAGAGGACAACGCGTCAGTTAATAGGGTGGCAGTGGCAGCGCACTGTGAAAACCTTGGAGTAGGGCAATTACTTACCTAATCGCTAATGACGTTGACGCTTTTCAACCACCACAACCACCACTATCTATAGCAACAGTCGAGCCAGTGTATTCATCAGTGAATAAAATGTCACAATAATGAAACAAGGTACCTCTACCTTACCTACATATGATGTGCCAATATATATACATAAGATACTTTTGTTGTACGAGTTTCTGAGTATCTATATGATGGTCTGTCGAACTTAGTCTATTTATGGGAATCGTTTTCTTCTCATACGTATGTACCTACATATATGTATCTAAACATATACCTATTGCTTTTGCTTTGACAGAAAGCACATTCACAACTCGACATATCGGCCCACACGTAATGGAATTATAAATTAAAATTCACTCTGTGTGTGGTCGGTCGGTCAGGTCGGCTTTTGTATTTTCCGCGAACTGTTTGCACTTACGTAAATATCTCACCATAATTTATATGTAGACACAGATATAGATAGATATGATGCATTTATAACACGTTCCGAAGTTCAAAAACAGAGGATATGGTTGTAATGAATTTAGAAAACCAACAACCAACCGATCGATTTTTATATATTCATGCATAATGCACTTCTCGGTGCATTGACAGCCTGCGGCCATCATTAAATTAGAGAGAAGCTGTTCATTTTATATAGCTATGAAGCTTTTTTACAGAACTTGACAGCAAGAAAAATATAGGTATACTTCCCATCCCAGAGAGAGAGAGAAAAAGAGTTGCATATTGAAAAGCTTCTTTCTAGACCTACAATAATTTGTATGTTTTTATTATTTCTATCATAATTTTATTGACATGTTTTTCTTTTATATCCAATGCCTACATTCCGGTGCACATGGTTAGAGACTTGTATAGATTTTAGTCAGATTTTAAACACTTTCTACTATTGTACCCACATACATATACCTGAAAAACTATATCCAAATTGAAATCTGATATGTTCTAAGTCTTCATTTAACTGCTTTATACTCTTGTGCCAAAATAAGTTACACTACGCCTTAGTTGTTTGAAGCCTTCGCTTACTTACTCCCAGGTAATAAACGTAGGTAAGATATATTTTAAAATATTTTCATTCAAAGCTTATAGCCTACAGTTTACACTACCTTACTATTTTCCAAACTGAAAAGCCATCTACCCGCCAGAGTAAATATTAATTTCTGGATCCATAAATGATCCAATATTGTTTTTGATATGTAAACATCTATGCCGGCGGTAGAGTAAACTAAAAACGTGGAAATTTCTCTGACACATTACGTTGTGATCTTACACGTTACGATACGTTCAATATTGGGTACGTTCGTTTGTTCGTTTTCAAGCTAAATCAAAAGATCGAGTTGAGTTGAGGAAAAAGTTATAAGCTGTTATTTTTTTGGAATCTATACATAGTACAGTAAGAAGTTTCCAAAAAAAACGCTTCGGCAGTACCATGGATTTTATATTTCACATTTTGGTACAATTGAACACCTGTCAGAATAGCTTAAAATCTAAAAAAAATCTATTTAAAGTAGATTAACTTTTATCGGCCGTAATCCTACTGGCGATGTTGTACAATGGATAGCTGTTTCAATAAAACACGCCTATGATGTTAATGCCAAGTAGTCATTTTATTTATTTCTTAAAATTTAGTTTTTTTTTTATTTTAAAGTCAAAAGAAAGCTTTTGATTCTATTTTATTATAAAAGAAAATACTTGCGACTATGCCGTGAACTTAAATATACCCTAACTTCTTGCGTAAGTAAAACAATTACTTTATTATAAATATAGAGATGCAACGATCCATGAACTAAACAAGTATATAATAGTTACTTCTGACTCTGGACTGAAAATAAATAACAACTACAATTGTATTTAGACTTACGTATAGGTACATATATAAGGTATGAATAAACATGTATTTTTTCACAACTTAGTTTAATGCGTCACGTTTTTAATTACAGATAGGTATACAAAGGGTGTTTGTTTTTAGAGAAACACAACTTTATAATGAAAAACAAAACATTTACAAATAATGGTTATGAAGAAAAAATAAATTGTGTTTAAAAACTATTTCAAGCTTATAGGCGTTAACCTAGCTGCTGGATCAAATAATCAATCTGAAACCTTATTTTTCGATCATTTTATCGATTAGCTAAAGGCGTATATCGGTGTTGTTTTGACATAAGTCAAAGTAAGAAAAATAATCACAAATCATTGTCAAGTTGTCAAATTAGCTTTTTTTTGAAACAGTGTTGCCAATAAAAAAATTTCT
The DNA here is from genome assembly GCA_951394125.1 of Epistrophe eligans. Classification (NCBI taxonomy): domain Eukaryota; kingdom Metazoa; phylum Arthropoda; class Insecta; order Diptera; family Syrphidae; genus Epistrophe; species Epistrophe eligans. The sequence goes on along the minus strand of OX596028.1, from coordinate 53,225,472 downwards.
TTTAGAAAAACACCTTTTATAAAAAAAAATTAAAAAATTACAAAGTACAACAAAAATCGAAATTATTCGTGACAAGCAATGATTGAATGAAAAATGACAACGCCACATAATCTCGATTTGCAGTATCCCGAAAATATAAAAATTCAAATTTAATCGATATTCACCTTTTCTTCAGTTCAAAATTAAATACTAAAAAAGTGCTAGGTAGGTAAACATAAATATATTCGTTCTTGTTGATTCTCACAGCTTTAAGAAATACATCTTGGCATAACGGTGACTGACAGTGAGTTTAAATATTTATAACGCTGGAGGTCTGATAGGATAAAATCTCTTCTAAGTCTACCGAAAAAAGATTTTTTTTTTCAAGGGTACCTATCTACTGCCTATGACGAATTCTTCAAGAGCATCTATATGTATAATAGCCTTCAGATTCAGTAGAAAATTCTGGGTTCTCTTTAATTCTGATATAATCGTAGATTATTATCCTTTGTCTCGTATAACTTAATTACGTATTTATGTACGTCTTGATCTTGTCTGAGGTATCATCTTGGCCTCGTCTCATTTTTATGTTTTTCTTTAAGGAGAGAAATCGAACTCGTCTTCGAATTTCTAGAAGTTTCTATACATTTTATATTTTTATTTTAAATCCAATTTTATAATTTAGACATGCATTGGGCTTATTTTTGATCTTTTCTGTAGACCATCTACATCATCGAGATTCTCGATAAATTTTAGTCCAAAGGTCTGGTTTTGGAAGCTTCCGTAGTGGTATCTTCTCGGTGTCGAGAAACCCGTTTAAGTTGAAATTTTTTTTACTTTAAAAAAAGTGAACTATAATTCTTACCAGCAGCGGCGCCATGCCCCGACCCGACATTCAGTCACCATTTGCATGCCAGACTTCACACATATCGAGTATTGTTTTATAACATTCGCCTCATTGTTTAAGGACATCACGTTTGAGACATACTTTAGCTCAGTTTGAAGCATTTAAATATACTTTCGTGCGTCATTACTCCAAAAATACAAATGCCATGGACGGAATTGATTTCTCATTTGACAGGGCTAAACTTTAACGTAAGAACCATATACATACATATATGACAGTACATTGTTCCTACATACCCAGAATGTTTTTAAAACAGCTTTCGACCTGGAACTTGGGACCCAGAAAACAGTGCTGATTCCTAGGAAAACTTATATACTACATATTTAATTTTTATGCATGCAAAAAAATGTACATGGGTACATACATATAATGTATCTCTATGTATGTACAGTAAACCTTAAAGCTAATCATTATTTTACAGCTTTATTCTTAGAAATTCTTTTATTAATAAAAACATTTACAAAACTTAGGTATCTCTTAACTTGGTTGCAGCACACATAAGTTGTTGTTATTGTTTCAATCAAAATGTTTAATTTTAATTAATAATTACTTCGCAGCCTATACTCCATTTATGTTTATCATGCATTAAAACCCTTTAAAACTCATACCAACTTCCTACGTGTGATATCTACATATATATTTTTGTAAATCGCTAAAGTAAATATGTACCTAGCAAACACATAATTTAGTGTTCTGCATATTTTTCACTTCAAGGTCTTACACCAAACCTCTTCTTTTATACCTAGCTAGTTACTTCAGGTTCCACACAAAGAAATACTTTTCCCCTTCCCATAATCTTGTCCAGCAGCAATGAGTAATAATGCACTTAACCATCAACATTATGTAACTTTTTATATCTCGCTATATGATCAAGCTGCACTTTGCTCGCTTCGTGCAACAAAAAAATGTTTGTAGTTAAACAAGCTTCAAAGAAAAAAAAGAATTACCTACCAACATATCCAAGCAAAACCAGTGATATCGCAAAAGCATAATCAACATGGAAAAAAAAAAAAGAATAAGAAAATGAAAAAAAAGTGAAAACGAAAGAAATGGACAAATAAAACAACAAAATAAAAAAAAAAAACATAAGAGGTTAGGCAGCTAAGTTAGTTCAAGTTCAAGGTAAAGAAACATTTTTTATTTCGCCTGACCGAAACAGCTCTCGTGAGCCCCCAGTCGTCCGTCACCATAAGCCCAATCAAACTAGAACGAGTTTTTAGTGCCTTGTACCATGTTCTTCTTTCTTTTTTTTTTAAACATAATCAGGGATGTAAATTTGCTTTAAAAAGGTAGGTAGAAGGTACTATACGAGTATTTCATGTTATTTTTAGATTTTTTCTTCTTGCTGCTTTGTGTGGCGGATTTTCGATTCGTTAAAATCAATTTAAAGTTTCTCTAACTTTAGACAGCCTTATTTATAGATAAATAATGTCCATCGATGGGTCGTCTAAACCTGGTTCTAATGACAAATTAAAAAGTTATCTTGAATTTAAGGAAATGTTCATACGTATCCAAAAGTTTACTTAAATTCATAAATTCATTCGCAATTGACGGCTTACAGGATTAAATATTTATATTACATAATAAGGCAACTGTTGGAATGCTTTTGTTAATAAGAAGATGTTAAACTATTTTGAACATTTGTGTACATAGATATGCTATTTTGTTTCTTTATCAAAACTGCCAATTTTTACTAATTAAAGTCCAATTTTATTTTTTTAATAAACTTTTACAGAACTTTAGATTAAAATTAGTAGAAACAGATTTGGGAAGTAAGAAGTAAACGAACAGGGGTTAATATTAATAGTGTTTATTTTGTAATAAATAAAATCGTGAAAAAATAAATTTCTTAAGTACGTTTTAACAAATCTGGTACTTTTTTGTTACAACATAGCATCACTGTCTTTCATTTTTTTTTTATGAATTCTCTTTTATTTATTACCTTTTATGATTTTATTAATGTTTGTTTTATTTATTTTTGTTTAATTCATATCGCCAGCTGGTGTAAATGTAGATTGTGGTAGTTGTTGCTGGGCATATAAAAATACATAGCTATAGTGATGGTTCATAAAATAAAATAAGCGTCAAGCGACAGCCGCTTCTTGTGGCATTGTAATTTTTCTTACAAAAAGAAATGAATTTGCGATTTTGCAATTCAGGTTTTTTATAGTCCACTTTTTGTAGCATCTTTCATAAGCCGGTTTACTGGTAGGTACATATTATATAGAGAATAAGCAAAAATTGTAAATGTGAGTGTGATGCTATTTCATAATCGAACAAAGCTGTTTTGATTGGAGGGGAAACGATAGCATTTTTATTAAGTCGTGCAAAAGGATTTAATTTGTATTTCTTGAGGCAGGTACACCCCGATCATTATACCTAAGGCATGCAAAATTTCAAAAAACAGGTTAACCTATGTGTTACGAATACAAAGTATTTTATAACACTTAGACCCAAAGATGGCAAGAACTCTCTCATTACTTGTTGAAAAAGATATCTGGGAATTTAATGTGTGAACATAAAAAAAAAGTTGTTTTTTTTTCGAATACCTAGGTACTTACAGGTACCTGTCTGTCCTTAAACCAACTTTGAAATTAGTTTAACACTTTTTTTTCAACTAAAATTGGACAGTTATCCTTTTTTAGTCAATTATATTTTTATCACATAAAGGGTTGGTAATCTGTTGGGTTCCTTTTGAAACAGCACAAAAATGACACTATTACATATTTTTCAACGATTGTTGCTTTATTGAAAAATGTACCTTCCCATTAAGTATGGAATATTATTTTTATTTCATTCAGACAATTGACCTATTTTGTACCGATAAAATAATAAAATAAAGTTTTTTGCAATTTTTTGAGATCATTCTTTTTTCCCCAAAATTAAATATTAGCCATTTTTAATTTTGACAACCTGCGCAATATATATATACTGGGATACAATAGTATATGGATTTATTTTTTTTTTTTAATGTGATTCCGGTATACATTTTCTTTTAAAAGAACACATTTTCTTAAGATCATTTTAACTCAACATGTTAAATTTTTTTAAAAACAAACAACGAAAATGAAACATTTTGAAGGACACATTTATTTTCTAAAGGAAAAATTTTTTATTCGAGCGAAGACATTCATAAATAATTTGGCCTGCGGTAACACTGGTACTGTGCCTCGATACTACCAATTTCCGACTGGTCAGCTTGGAGTGAGTTTACACTTGACGATAGTTCGAAAAATAAATTGAACTGAATAATCAAAAAAAGTTTAAAACCAAAAGTGGATCAAAATTAAGGATTAGGCGCAGGGGCGTATACCTGCGGTTTATAAGCGCCTGAAATTGTTAAGGTTAAATTTCGAAACCAAAACAATTTTGAATTTGAATAGGCCGTAACCTTCTTGTTTTTGTTGTTTTCTCTGTTCCTATCCCTGTGCAAATTTTGTTGAGATTTACTTATTTCGGAATGTGAATTTGTGTAGATAGATGATTTGAAATTGGATTTGGAAATTTTCAACAAAATGAAAACCTAGTCCCTAGTTACGTATAAGGGCCAGTTTTAGTTTGTACAGTGCAGCCCTGGTTCATGATTTTAAATTACTAATTTCGGTGGATTAACTGAGGTTTAACAATAGTTCAGACTTCAAGCATGTAATTGGCTATTATCACATATATTTGAACCCTAAATCTTTGTTGAAGCTCAGTTAAGCCGCCAAAAACGGTGATTTAAAATCTGGAACTGAAGCTAAATCATGGTTTAATTTTTTTGTTACATCTCAGGTTCTTAGTCTCCTGCGTTGCTAAATTTTGCATACCTACGGATTTGTTCTAATTAATATAAACATTCAAACATTTTAAACAATTTCCTCACAAACAAACCTACATTACCTTACCTTACCTTAAATAATGTACATATGTACATATCTAGGAACCATACGTAGGTACCTACGCTCAAGTTAAATAAAAAAAAAAACGACTCACAACCCCCACCATCTGAATTTTGTGCACAAACTATTTTTATACCAAAACCAAAATAAATAAAATGTATCAATTTGTGTGCAACAATGTTGCAAACTATATACCTACCTATTTGTTTATAACTAATGTCAATCATGCTATTTTATCTCATTTCAGATCAAAGCGTATACCTACCTATCTACATACACAGCATATTAAAAAAAAAAATCTTCACAATCGAACAACACATACCTACCTAACCAAACATCTCAAGGCTTCTACTCACGTCAAAGGATGCATGTTCCTACCCAATGTGCAAGGCAAGCAAACAAAAGATGACGCGTGTCTCAAAAGCGCCCTCTGCTTAAGCGGAAGTTGTGGGTGGGTAGTTCGGTTGGTTGCTTCGTTGATTATGGATGGTTTGCTGGTTTATATTGATGCAGATATATACATAGTTCTTAGATATATGTAAATACCTACAACAAAAATATTGCTCAGAACATTTCTGCTCCAGCAAACTCAATGAAATTCAATTTTGATTTTCATTTCGTTTCGATCATCAACGAAGAGAAAGAAAAAAAAATGAATTATATGTCACAAATGGAATGGCCAAACGGCGGCGCAGTTACTAGTGCTTCAGTTGAAAATGGAAAAATAAAAACAAAAAGTGCTTCATCAACGGAAATCATGCGCATCAACGTTCAACTTGAACTTGAAAATTCCATTCTTAATGTATGGTGGTAGGTAAGTGAGGCTACAAAAGTAAAATCAATAAAACGCTTCACTTTCAGATTATATATGTATGTATTTATATAGTCAATCAAATACTTTGGTAGGTATAAGTGTGTGTGAGTTTATAACGCTGCGAAATTCCTATTCAAGTGTATTTTGAAAGAAGAGAAAAAAAAATACACTCTCAACTGGATGGCTTTTATTATAGCAGTGGAGAAGATGGTGCAGCTTTAATAAAAGCTTTTTTTTATTTGTGTGCAGCATGGCAGATTGAGCTTTTGAAAAGGAAAAGTTTACAAAATCCTCGCATTTCATGTAAAGTGAGAGTAAAAATTCTTTGCCAATACACCACGAAAGATACTTTTTTCTTTCCAGTGTGTAAGTGTCATAACACCCACACTCTTGTGTGTACCCGAAAAGCTCCAAAAAGCCAAAAATGTATGTCATATCTTGATTTTTGATTAAAAAAAAATACAAAAGCTTTCATCTTCGTTCTACTAGGAGCAGCTTGTACTTTCATTATTTTTTTTACTCAAAACAACGTAAAAGATACTTTTTTTTAAACCAAAAATGAGATATATTGCGTAGGTGATTTGGCTCTCCAAAGTTTTAGTATCACAACTGGTACTCTTGCTTATTTGATGTGCCCTGTGACTCTGCCTGATTGGCCGCTTTGTCCTTAACATCTTTTGGTCGGTCGGTTGGTCGGTCGGTTGGTCGGTCTGGAAAAGAAAATAGAAGTGTTATGGAATTCAATGGCAAGAAAACTAAATTGAAATAAAAATAAAAAATAAATTGACTACTGCCTTCATACAAAAAATACCTATTGCAGGTTTATTTCCAAGTATCTTTTTTGTTGTTGTTGTTTTTGTGAATACAAATTCCCAAGTATCTTTTATTGTTGTTGTTATTGTGGATAAAATATATAAAATTGCCTGGAAAAGTTGATTTATGTACGTAGATATCTACTTTTGAACAAAGCTGCCTCGCAATGCGTTTTTGCCTCTCTCTCTCTCTGTTTCTCTATTCGCCTCTATCATTGTCGCAAGTTTGAATTGCACTTTTATGTCTGCACAAGTGTCTATTTTTACTTCCGGATGAAAGTGTCTGAAGAACGAACGAACGCGTGCGAAAAGTGCTGATTTCAATATAAATATAAAACAAATTTATAGAAGTGTTTTTTTTTTTCATTACCTTATTATGTATTATAAGTGAAATAAAACTTTGGTAAGTTTTCTCTTTCGATGTGAGAATTTGCTGTTAAATATTGTGTTATTATGTTAAACAAAAAACATATGTTATTTTTTTTTATTTTTGGTTCTACTGAATTAGATAAGGTTTTCTATTAATAGCAAATTATTATAATGCGACATTGTTATTGATACCTAATTAAAGATTTTATACTTTGAACTTTGCTCTTTTTTAAGGGTCAGATGGGCTTAAATTTAATTAAAAAAAAGCATTTAATTATTCTGAGAAATAAGCCGCAAGAAATATAAAGTGCTTTTAAGTTTCTGACAAAACGTGAATAGATAGATACAAGTTAAGCAAATCATCTGTTGATGAACTTTTTGAAGTTTCTTGATAGGTACCTCTTATACATATGTATTTTTGTGTTTATTTTGTTTTAAATTTATTTCAGTTATCATAAGTAATAAGTACCTACTTATATACCTACCTACTTCATTTTCTTTTTATCCTTGTGATATACGAAAAAGCACATTTAACATACAAGAAAATAAAAGTGAAGGGTATCTATAATTTATCATATACCTTATTATACCTTATTCCAATAAAAGTAGACACAAAGCTATAACACATGTTTTATCATTTTATTTTTATATTTCTTTCACACGTGACGGAGTTTAAATTTCATTTACACTTAATTTCAAATATTAAAAATTAACCATACACATTTATTTCCGTAATGTAGTAGACTAGGAAATTAATCTTGTTTAATTCTCAGAACCAATAATTTTACAAATCGAACTAACCTGCAAACCCGCAGTGAATGCATTCATTTGAAAATCGAATTTATTTTTTCTTGTCGTTTGACACTTATGAAATTTTTCATTTCCAACAAAATTGAACGTCATTATCATCATTTGATTTGCTGTCAAAGTTATATGTTAATGGGCGGGTTCAATGCATTACTTCTGTCATCTGAATTTTCAGAATTCTGAATTTATGTCGTTGAACGCAAAAAACATCTGAAATTTCAGTCAAAAATCATTGTATAAAATTCTTGCATTTACCTATAGGATTTGCATTGAATCGAAATAAAATAGAACTTTCATTATATTCGTAAATTAAGCATTCATCGTGAGTAGTTATGAGGATGAAATTGTATGAAAAATGAAACTAAATCAGCAAACGATTTTATAAATTTCCTTAAAAGTGTTATTTAGTTTTGTTTTTCAAATATTTTTATTGAGATGTAGGTATGACCAACAAAATAATACAAAACTATCCAAATTTCAATAAAAAATTGTTCCACAACAATCTGGGAAATTCTAGGAAGATTTTTGAAAAACTCACTAAACAATAAACAATATTCATTGAAATAAGTATTTAATTTACATGACCAAAACATAAAAAAACACCAACCACAGTGAAAATTATAAAGTTCAACTTTATGTGTAGTACTTCAACTGCTTTGGCATTTCCCCCACCACAAATAATTTTCATCTGAATTTTCAGATGAGAATTTCTTGTCTGAAAATTCAGATGAAACGTAACTAAACGTAACTAAAAGTCATCTGACTTTTTATAACAGCTGGTCATTCAGCTCTAAAAATTCAGAATTCTGAAAATTCAGATGACATACGTAATGGATTGAATGCCCTAACAGATATTAACAGATATTTTATAATTAGTATTAACTGGGATAGGTTTAGATGTAAACATAAAGTAGCCGTAGTAATTTTCATTCGTGACTAGTGCTTTGTATTTTTTTTTATAGTTATATACATACATACGTATTTAACCGATAATAAATCTAAACGATTTTTATTATTTTATAATGTACAAGTTACACAAAACGTAATGTCATAATGGTAATATGTTAACATTTTTGCAGATGGTTGTTAAATGTCTCCTCTCGACAGACTACAGAGAGTTGCTGAATTGAGTATCGATCATTTTTGATTCCAGCACGATGGTACAATCGCTTGCACAGCTCGGAAAACGATGGAGATTGTAAAAGTTCATCACTGATATTACTTTTATCCTAGCCCTTCTACTTTCATTCATTATTATTTCCTTAAATTCCTGTTATCGAAAAGCACTAAAACCGCTTGTTTACGCATACAGCAAAAAATAAAATGTTATATGCTAATCAACTTTTTTTTTAAAGATTTTCAAATCCTTCAACATCGTAGCCATCTTAAGATTCAATTTAACATTTATGCCTTAACTGATAAAAGACAAAAAAGTTATGTTTTGAAGTTTAAAGAGTATTTGGTTTCAAATATCACTCGAATGACAAAAAATTGCACTTTTCTAGAGCAATTAATAAAATATAAAAAAGAAAAAAAAATTCAATATCCATTAATTCTTCACGAAAAGCAGTGAACCTACAAAATTTAAATCAGTAACCTTTACCTACTTAATAACAAATTTCTCTCAATTTTTCATGGCACTAACGTCGTAACGCTTTTCCAATTTTCATCATTCTACAACATCAGAAGTATAAATTATTATAACGGGTGGATACCACGCCCCCTTAATTTATAACTTTAATAGTCGTATTTATTAGATTTTTCACTACTTAGACACTGTCTAGCTATTTTCAAATTAGTGGAAAAATAATTATCACATTATTCACTCTTGTGTCTATGTTAGGCAGCTATAAGACAACAATAAACAAGGTTTTTGAACACATTTTCAAAAGTTGAAGGTTTTCTAAAGTTAGACAACGTTTATAAATAAGACCATAAATGTTTTTTTTTGTCAAGATCGCCCGTTATTCGAATCTACAATATTCTTTGGGAAGTGATAATCTGTCAGACAGTGAATCAAGCAGTCAGTCAGGCAGTTATGATTTTTTCGATTTTTTTTTAAATTTTGTGATGCCTGTGCTTGCTCAGCTTAATATCAAATATCAAATTAATAATATTGCGAATTTAAAGTTCCTGACTATATTGTTACTAAAGTTTGAGGAGTTCGAAAATTGCAGGTATCTCTTTACTTATTTTTCGTGAACGAAACAGAAAACAATACTGCGAATCACTGCGGATCCATAATCGGCGTGAATATCATTATCTGAAAAACACATCACACAAGGTTAAAATCAATATTTCTAAAATTTTGAATATAATTTTTTTCGACTATATATAATAAAGAACCACTTTACGCAAAACATTATAATTATATAACAACATCGTGAAAAAAAAAAGGTAATGATAAAAACTGTTTAATGATAAAATACACTTTTACATAAATACACTTGACTTGAAATAAAGGGAGATATTTCTTGACTAGTTTTCCAGTCAACTTTCCAATGAATTTGCCTTAATTGGAAGTCAATTTTTTTTACAGCTGACCAGAAACTTGCTTTACTTTCTAGTCTCTATGTGCTTCTGAACAAAACCAATGATATGTAGCGCTAAACTTTTGACATGCACAGTAAAACAATTGTTGGAAATATTTTTTCAGTTAATCCCAGAGTTAAGCCACCGAATTTGTTAAAATAAATTTGGAACTTAAACGACTTTAAACTAAGAATTCTTAATTTTAAAAACTAAACAAATATTTAAGGCAGACTTACACTTAGAATACAATTTTAACAAAATCGGTTCGGCTGTTTTGGAATAACATTTAAGCTAAAAATATTTTATTTAATTTTGTATATAGATATATAACTTTAAACTGAATCAAGTAAATATATGAACTCATATAAAAAAATTAAAATATTACTATCCAGAATATCTAAATTACATTGAAGTTAAAATCCAAATAAAATTGAAACCTTATCACCTTTCAATAGAACCAAAAATATGTAGCTATTTAATAACTTTAATTTATTTGTATTAATTTAAAACAAGTGGAAACAAAACATTAAACAGTACTGTAAAATTTAAATTTTGGTTAAGTTCTACACTAAGAATAAAAAAAGCTATTCAAAGCTACAATCAAAGAACACAACCATTTAAGTTTTTACAAAAAAAAAAAAAAAAACAAAACAAAAAAAATAAAACATGACAAAAAAATTCAACAAAATCTGTGCACCTATTGCCGGGATACACCCTGTGGTCACTTTGCTTTTTTCTAGTGAACACAGCTGGTGGTATCTCAGTTGCAGTTGCATACAATTCTTCAAGGTCGTCTGAAAGCTCCAATTTAAAAAAAAAAAAAAATAAAAGGTGAGCAGAGCCAACAAACAAAAACAAAAACAGTAAAAGAAAGCTTTTTGTGCACGGGTAAGTCAGAATAATACTCATAATTTATTATGTACATACACATGTACGTGTTTCTATACATTTTTTCTTTTACATTATTTTAATAATGCTTTAGCTAAACCATTAAATTGCAGTTGAAGAAAAAACGAAGAACTTTACATATATAATTTATTATTATATAAATATGCAAAAAGAAATCAATCATCTAGTTATTAGTTTATTTTTAATTAATTATTATGTGCAAAAAATAACAATTATTTCTATTAAATTTAAATTATATTATTGCTTTATTCTGTTTTTAGCTTCAGCTGCGAACAAAAAAAAATGCAAAAAAAAACCTTTGAGCTACATCATTGGACAAAGGATGAAGAATATGATTTTATATTATTATTATCATCAGAAAATTAGTTTAACACAGTTAAAAAATTTATTCTGCGATTAAAAACGATAATTATATATTATTATTTGTTTATTTGATTTTTGTTGTTGTTAATTTTCAAACATGAACTTTACATAAAACTTTTAAATTTTTGTCAGCACTCTGATTTATTGATGCAGTGCTATTTATAGGAAAAAATCACTTAATACATTTTTCTTTTCATGATAACATTTAAAAATACATATTTTCTAAATTAGATTTAAGTTTTATGCGATACATGCACATGTGTTGTACGTTGGAATGGGTGGTTAGTTTTTCTGCTTTTGACATCATTTTACATTATACAGGATGAAAACAATTCAGTTGAATCCAGAACAACTTTAACCTTTTATTATGTCATATGAGCTTATATATGTATCTAGTTTTTGAGTAGGTATACTATATTATCCAAACATTGGGCTGTGGTATGTTTCAACTGACCTACTTTTGAAATAAATACATTCATGACAATTAAATAGGATGAATTACAAAAATAAATAGAATTGGTAATTGAGGTTTGGTAAGAAATAATGTTAAGTTCATTTGATCAACTTGGTTGTCGTCCATAAAGCTATTAGACTTAAATAAATCACGCAATATTATAATCAAGATAAAATAATTATAACCCATTATGTGATATCAAGTTAAAATAACATTTTTTTTTCTAAATTATATTCCGATTCAGCATTACGTTATTTTTTAAGACTTGCATTCAAATCTAAAAAACAAAACGTGGAAATCCATAATTCAATATTTTAAGCGTTGCCTTACTTACATGTTTGTTTAATTTTATTTATTAATATACCAATTTAAATTAAAAAAGCACACAAGCATAGGTTATGATTTCTAATTTCTTATAGTTTTCGAATTTTCAAAGTTAAATATTGTTTTGAATATAAGAAAAAATAATTACATTACAATGCTACTGGACTGGAATGTATAGAAAAAATCTGAAAACGTATTAAGTCCCCTATCACACGAAGAAACAATTTGCTTGAAATTTGTTGACGTTTTCTTTTAAATTATTTTAAAATCTCTTGTACCTTTCACACGAGGAAACAAAATCACGAGAGATTTTCAATAGTTTCCTTCTGAAGTATCTTGAAGTTTGGAAAGGACTGTCAAAAAAAAATTCTTTTCATCTTCTTACTTCGTGCAATTCTCACCAACAAAATGAAAGCTGCTGGCAACTCCCTTTCCTCGTATGAAAGGAAACTTTTAATTTTCCACGGGTACTGCCTTTAAAGGCCAGTTTGTTTACGGCTGATCATCTTTAATCAAGGATTATTGTAACGGTAAATCATATCGAATGTGCATAATAACCGAAACTTTTATAAAGGATTCCATAAACTGAGTTTTTAATCACGGAAATCGCTAATCAGCCGATTTTGATTGATTATATCGCTATTAAGTTAAAACGTTTGAAAGTCATGGTATATATTTAACCCACTGTGTACAAACTGGCCCTAAGAGTATCTTTTGTAATGCCGATCGGATTCAGCAAAATTTTGTAGGTCCCCTTCATTCCTGTCGATAAAAGGCACACATGAATGGGTGAAAGTTGCAAGTCACTAGACGAATCAATTTGAAAGTGACAATAAGTTATATATGAATGACATTTTTTGTCAAAAAATAAAGGCTTTTCCAAATAAGAAGAATAATAAGTTTTAAGTGATGAGCTTTTTTATAAAATATCTTTATTCTTGTGTTTTTTTCTATAAAAAACTTTTTAAAATCTATTTGGAAAATTACAAAGGGTGTTTTTTTTTTACAAATATTTAGTTTCAAAAAACACTGCTTCTAGTGACATTAAATTTGATAGTTGTTAGATGATTTAGTGATCAGTACAATTCACGATGAAAAGATTTAAGCGAGAACAACGCTTTGAAAATTATAGTATGTCCGCTATACGGCATTTTATTTTACAAAATGGTCCAATAGGCGAAATTATGTATTTCTTCTAATGTTTCCTTCAATTTAAGTTGATTTCTTCGTATGTTTTATGGCACCTACCACCATTCTGCTAGAATCACGTCTCTTCCAGATTCATGAAATTCACTTCAAGAACAATAAGTCAATTAGTAGTGATGACTTCACCAGTTCAGACCGCACCAAACTGTGTTTTTCGGAATATAACTGTGTTCATAAAATCGAAAGCTTTATTTATTAACGTACCTACCCATTTCTAAAATTTGGTAAGGTTGTTGAAGTGTTTAAGTCATCATGGTTAAGTTTGAAATACTAATGAATTAGCCAGTTCAGGTTTGTCAGGCTCACTGAGATTTCCGAGATCTCAGCAATCTCAAAAATTTGAATGCAATTCCCTAGTGGGATTCCTCACTTTTGCTGTCAAAAAGCTGAAACTAATATTTTTTGAATTCGCTTGCTCAATTATTTTTTCTCACCGTTGATCAAATTATAAAAAAGAGATGGAGAGTTCTTTTGACTTCTAGCGAGAACGCGAGAAGTCTTGTTCAGGTTTCACCTTTTCCTCAGTGAAGCTGACAGAAGTTTGCTCAGTGAGGTCTCAGAAACTTGGCTTGATAAAAAAGAACACTGACAATTTGCAATCTGACAGTTGGTACTTTTTCGAAAACGTCAAATCAACGTCACTTTTATCGCCATTTCTTAACGCTTATATTGCTTTCATCAAATATGCTTCCACAAAATCTGTTCGATAAATTTTTGTTTGATGTTTACAAACACGCTCTCTGGGTTTTTAATATTTTCTTGTCAACTTGATTTTTTGACTGCAGAGTTTCACTGCAAATTATGCTATCAAACTTTAAAGCTTTTGCATACAAATTTCGTTTTGAATGAATTTTTGAACGGTTGACTTTTGTAGTTTGCTTTTAAGAGGTTTTGGAAAACATCCTTTGATATAATTGCCTTAAGTTATTATTAAATTCATGATTTCTTATTCCTTCTTTTGTCATATTTGAAAGTTTAATTAAAATTAGTTCAGACTTAATTGCGATGGCAAAGAATATAGTTCATTAAAATATGAAGAAAAAAAAATATTGTAGTATTTTTTGCACGTTTTTCTCAAAATATATTGATTGTATAAAGAAAAATATTAAAAACGTCTCTTCAATTATACATTCCTGTAGACCTGTTTATTGACCTATTATTTTGAAATATTTACTTAAAACATATTTAATTCCAAATTTCTTATAAATATTATTAGTCTTTATTATTAAAACAAAAAAAAAAATGGAATTAATTGTGTGAAAACTTTTATTATCACCCTAAATTTCTTCATTTTAAAACTTCTCATTGTTTTATCTTCTTTTAACTCTTATTATTCAGAGTAGTTGCTCTGATTAGAAAGAAACAATTAACTAGTAACTTAAATGCTTATCAGATCATATGAAAAATGTTTCTGATTTTAAATGTTTGCGTGTTAAAAAAAAAAATTGCAATGAAGAAGAGAAATGAAATTAAAAATAAAAAGAGTAAAATAAAAATGAAAACTCGGTCAAACCGAATCTGGCAGACTCTTAGGCATTGATCGCAAGATTTTTCATTTTATAGCATCAGGAATCTTAATCAATTGGCACATCATTGCAAATGCACTTTACTTTTCGATATGCATACATAGATAGGTATGTGTTGCATTTTTGAGTTTTTTTTTTTATTTCTTGATGATTTTATGTTTAAGAGACTTCACTTCAGTAATTAGAGATGCACTTAATTATCCCAACCAATTACATATAGTTTTAAGCTATTCCAATCTTATTCGTATCTTAAAGGTTAGATTTTTCCAAATGATGATGTAGGAAAACGATAGCGATAATGATGATACAGAAATTTGTGGAATATTTTTTTTTCTATATTATGTTTGTGCTTTTCTACTATACCTATGCTTTCTCCCTTTCTTGTTGTACTTTTATAACTTTCTATTTGTACCTACCATAAAGTGGTGCGGTCTATAAATATCGCCGTAAATAATTGGCTAGCAATCAAATTGGCGTCGTACTTTTGGCAATAATTCGGCTTAAATCTTGCAGTTTATTTTGGGAGATTCTTATAGTTGTATACTAAATTTTGTCACCTTTTCCTTGAGCTATCTCTTCTGAATTGTTTCTGTTTTTTTTTTATTGGTCTCATACTGCGGATGCAATTTGCTTGTATTGCATCGTCCGGTTCCCAAATGACCGCCAATTATCATTTGAATCCCATGAGAGTTTTTTTTATCATTTTTCATTTCTATTTTGTTAAGTTGTGATGATATTATATCAATCGTAATTAGATTTACGATCCTCTTTGTCTTTTCACTTGGATTACGAATAAATGACAAATGTGCAATTTTTAAAATGCTAATGTCTTTTCTGTTTGAGAGTGTAAAATCTACACGTGTGTGTGTTCATTTGTTTTTTTTTTCTTTTCTATTATTTATAGGTATGTATATAAAATTCTAAAGTTGGCAACGGATTTATTTCACTTGCATAATGTATCTTGTAAAGGTATAAATTAATTTGCAGAATACGTAACTAGAGGGAAAAAATAGAAAAGAACAAAAGAAGAAAAGAAACGAAATTGGATTTCTGATTGCAATTTCACCTCGAAAAAAAGTTACCTATATGTATGTACATTGTACATACACTGATGCGGGACTACATGTGTAACCTTGAACTCAGTATTATGTCAGAGTTTTTGGACCTGGTTTTCATTTTGTGAATTCCTTGTTGATTTGTTAAATATAGGTTTCTAAATTGTTCTCTGTAGAAAACGATTTTTATTTTTATTTATTTATTTTTTTTTAAATATTAAGATAATAATTTTATAACTCCCATACCAGTGGAAAAACATTTTTTTTTTCAATTCAATTTATTTTACTTTTTTGGGTGTTGGGGACACACAAAGTTGGTTGAATTCTTCATTTGTCTTCCTCTGCTGCATTGTTTATCATGAATAGATTTGAAGACTCATTGTATTGGAGACCATATACGCTCAACGCGTCCCAGTCATTTCAGATGTTGTATTTTCAGCTTTAGAAGAAGGTCAACGTCGTTAAACTTTCTTCTTTACACTCCCCCACTGAATCGAATATAAATGGAGGGTTTGTATATCACCTTGCTTCTTTTAGATAAGGCTTTCTAAATTAAATGTCTTCTTGAACCGAAGAAAGAGTGATATGACAATAGTCGATTCATCGTTAGATGTCTAGACTAATGAAATCGTGAGCCCAGGCCCAATCTTGAACGACTTCGAAGTTATATTTATACATCGTGACATTTTGTCTTATAGACGAAGATATTGATGTTCCTTTTTCACTGGCAGTGCATATACTTCGTCTTGTGCTTATTAAAGGCAGGCCCAGTCTGAAAAACTGAAATTTCAAATAAAATATCTATTCACAATGTTGTAATTATTAGGTCTGTTTCTTTACTCGCCCACGAAATCCCGTGATATCCCAAATCTACTCAAAATGTGTTTTTTTGCTTTTTTCTGGCATGAAAATGCCAGAGCTTTTGACTTTTTCAAAAAATTTATTTCATTTTTCCTCCAGCAAAAATCTACCCGAATATTTTACCTATACTGCCTTTTTATGCTTGTCAAATTACTGATAATTTCTGTTGTCAAATGTGACGTTTACCTAAAAACAAATCAGAAACATCCCAAATACATTTCCTTACTTTTCATTTCTGGTCAAAAATTATAAACAACAACATCGAAAAGCTCGAACCTTATTTTTTTCCGAACTTTTTTCCAAGCTTTTCCCAATAATAAAGAAACAAACTGTCCTTCAGAGTGCGAAGATAGTTGTACTCTTCATGTAACTGAGATTTATAATAACTCTAATATCTCAGTTTTCTAAACATGTCTATTCTGTCACCTTATGACAGAACAAGATTTTCCAAATTTTAATTAGCAATATATTATGGATCCATCTGCTTAATAAAACTGTCAAATTAGAGTGCCAGATTGCGTTGTATTTCAAGCAGCTCTGGGTGCCCATTTCTCCGACAATATTTTTAAACACTAATGGAAACCAAACGCCATTAGCATTATTTGTATGAGTGTAATAGTTTGATTGTGAAACTAAAACGACACATGTAGACACTCGGTTAGACACTCTATTACTTTGGACGATCAACTCGAGCTGTCAAAAAGACAGAATATATATTCAATTTGATCGCCCGTTCTATTGTACAATCAGATTGTTTGTTGTATTTAAAACTAACTGAATTATGTGAAAACAAAATCATTGTAAAAGATAGAAGCAAACGGAAAACCCGAATATGGTAGTATTATCTTAGAAATTTTCAAATTTTATCTGTTTTTTTATTGATTTAAGCATAGTACGCAGCTGAAGCGAAACGAAAATTTCCATACAAAAATTGAAACAACGAAATCATAAACGAAAAATTTCATTCTCATTTTTGTTCTGCAGTACGCTGTTCAACGAGCGAAATAAATAATTGTAGCTTTTTTATTTGGCTTAATTAGTGAAACTTTCAATGGCTATTTTTGCATTGTGGTTTCCGTTAGGATTTTACTATCGTGTTGGACACCACAGACGAATTTCTTATCGCATCATCTGATAAAACTCTCCATTGATATTTTTTTATGTTTTAGCTATCGATTTGGAGACCACAGGAAATGTTCGTTTCGCTTCAGCTGCGTACTAGGCTTTATAATATTTACGTGTAAAATAAAATCCTTTACTAAAAACTTAAACATAGTTATAGTTTTTTCATCATAACTAATAAAATAAATTTATCTTTGCAAAGTATTCAAAATTTAGGAAAAACTTTAAATTCAGGTCCTTGATATAAAATTACCTACACATATATACATGTTTCAAAAAAATTATGTCAACTGCCCTACTTTTTGCCTATCTAAATAAATATTCTACAAGTAACATAATATTGATTATTTATTGCTCATTTGATTGATCTTTCATACCTTCTGGCAAATTTCAAAGAGTTACAAGAAAAAAGCATAGGAGTTATTAATTAGTTTAAATATTTTATGAAAGTAAATATTTTACATTTAAATAGACCACATTTACCTATAGGCTGTCCACACAAAAAACCATATTATTTCAAAAAGAAATAATAAAGAAAATTTTCTATATGTACCTACTGTTACACGTGCAGGTCAAATATGTATGTATATATGTACATAATATATATATTTTGTGCTTTTATATTATTTTTTTTATTTCTATTTCTATTATTTAGCTTTTTCTTTCCACTTCCTTTAGTTGCGCATTCCAATTATATTGTTAAAAATACAAGCAACTATAACCTTTTATAATGTCATTATAGATCTACAAACATGTACATATGTAGTTATACATTCATAGATATATGACAAATCCAATATAAATGCCTCAATGTCAAGGGGTGTACTTATTCTGTATATACATACATTATACAACAACTAACGATTTTTCGTTTTGAGGTTTTTACTTAATAATTAATTAAATGTTTTCATACAACGATGAAGTTGTTTTTAGTGAATTTCGTTTAAATTATTTTATGTACTTTTAAAATGAAAAAAAAAAACAAATTTATGACATCAAACACTCTTCTTTTTGTAAATAATAATAATTTAAAAAAAATCCACATACGCCATAGTGACTCAATATTTTTTGAAACTATAAATAAATGATGCCGGATGATTTATGAGTTGTGTTCACTGTTCAGTGTACTGTTCAGTGTTCACATTTTCTGAGAGAAGTGCATTGAGAAAATTCAAATCAAATTAAACTATTAGATAAAGTTAAAATGAAACACCTACAGCGTACACATATGTGTGTTCAATATACATGTAAACATTCATATATTACAAGTAAAAAATTAATTTTAAATTTATCAGATGACAAATGTTAAGTAAAATTGTTTTTTTTGTACAAAAGTTGCACGTTTACTTAGGCTGTATAATTGATTCTTGAGAAATAAGGTCGGAGTTATAGAGTGTTTTTTTTTTGCAGTCGTTAACAAAAATCGAAGCCGGAATTTTATTTAAATATGAATTTAAGACGATAGAGAAAACAAAACAAATATAAATTATTCTGTCTGTATCTCGAAAGAGCTTAAGAGTTTTAAGAATGTTAAGGGAATAAATTTAAATTACATATTATGTATAGTATATGTGTTTTCAAATTAAAAATTACTTGGAAAAAGTTATATCTGTCTGAACGAGATTATGATGGATTTTTTTTATTGAAAATAAAGATTTTCCAAGAAAATGCTTAACAACATTCAACTAAGTTGCCTTGGTGTTATTTAAAATTAAAAATCCCTCAGAAGGCACAAGCAAGCTATTAAAAAAAATAATAAAATAAAATTTTTAGAACGTAGAAGGTTTCAAATTTAGTTGGTGGATCGGCTGCTATTTTCGTGACCTTTTTTTATAAAAAATGTTGATAACTATTATGGTTTGTTGGTTAATTGTTTATTATTTAAAAGATTATAGAGGTGATGTTAAGTCTTTCCTTTAGAACTAAGCTTTAGGAAAATGTATTTATGATTAGACTCAGGTCTGAAAAGGCGTGTGAACACGCCTTGTATAATTTTTCAAATAATGAACAATTGACCTGCAGTCCACAATAGTAATTGAAATTTTCTTCTTAGGTACTAAGTCGATTGGAAATGATACAGCAAGTCATTTCAATAGAAATTAGCTTAGTAAGAGACAAAGCAAAAATAATTGACATTCGCAAATAAAATTTCCCTCACAGAATTTCCCTTTTTGAAAACTTGGGAACGTGAATACGATCTATTCCCCCTGTTCTGAATTCCGATCGGTTATAAAATCCTATCGTTTTCAAACTCTAGGTGTTTTTAAATACTTTCGCTTTCAAATACTTGCGGATTGAGTGTGCCTCATTTTCCATCGGATTGAAAACTCTGAACATTTGGAATTTTCATATCCGAATTTGAATTGGCAAGATTTTAAAAATGTTGTTTTAGCTAAGAAGGTAAGGTACTTTTATATTCTTTGTTTTTTTTTTAATCTATGCAATGTTTTTTAACAAATTTGAAGTTTAGAATTTTGTTTTTACTGATTTCGAAAGAAAAAGGATTGAATACTGGCTAACGTGAAAATGAAAATAAGAACAACTTTTTTGAATTCGTGCGGAAATCAAATTCACTTTTAGATTTGATTTAGAACGGAAATCAGAACAGGGGTGAATTTGTCTGTTTGGTAACTTGATATGTTGTTGTACGACGTACACAATTTGCTGTCAAATCCCATAGAAAATTTTTACAAGTAGTAACTTCTAACAAGTTTTAGTAAACAAACTGATATATGTTTAACGGTCATAAATTTTCCAGCAAAATTCAACTGTCATTTCATTGAATTTTTGTTTTTGGGAAATTTATTTCAGGGGGAATTCACGAAGATTTTCTGAACGTATTTTATCCACCATGTGCATGCTTTATGTTTTACTTGAGATATTTGTACAATTTTGCAGTTAGTTTTTTTATTTCGTGGTGCAAATATATTAGATTTTTAATCGGAAATTATTCGCCTGATTTTTTCTCTAGTTGTGTTCCCTTTATTTTCTTAGATAAACCAATAATATTGCATAAATTGTGTAATTTCAATTGAATGCACCTTCAATTTTGACAGTTCGAAGTAGGTATGTAATTTCGAAATTTTCAAAAACGAATAAATTGTAGAATATAGAATTGCATTTTATATGTTATTAAAAATCAATTTCAATTCGATTTCATTCGAAATGTAGAACATATGGGCGGTAATGAATATAAATGCAACAATAATGTGTTTCAGGTTTTTGCCAATAAAATTAACATAAATATAATTTTGAACCGTTACCATACATTTGCATTGCAGTGCCTAACCGCATTTTAGTTTTGAACCACAGTAACAATTTTCTGCAATCAAGTCACCCGTCTCATTTTACGAAATAAAAATAGTAATAGTACCTACCAGTGAGTGGTATGTGGTATATGGACGTCCATATAACACGATTATATTGACGAACAAGCTATAGAATGATTGTATCAACGGTCACTTTGTCAATTTGTCAAATTCAATACTCATATTTTTAGATGGCGTGACATTTAAGTACAAAACACACACACCTAATTATATGTTCAATTGTTTCTTTGGAATCATAAAGGAGTGATACCTCCCAAAAATAAAAAAAAGTTACACATACGCCATAGTGAACCGTAAAAAAAAACAGCTTAAACCTTATGGAATGGCTGCAACACTCCATTAATAATTTCTTGATTTTTTTTACTCCATCAAGCTAAATAATAAAAACAATTGGAAATGCCCTATTTAAATTGATTATATATGTACTTTGAATATCAAATATCAGTTGATAACTTTTCAGCCCAACTATTGAAACAAGTCACCTCGCTACCACTTTAAGCTCACTGCAACTTTTACTCTCAAATAACATTTGAGTGCATAAATTATTCTCTCAGAAGATATATTGTGCATTTCGAGTGGAAATATATCTAAAAAAATAAAAAAGCTCACACCAATACGAAGTTCGAGAGCACCTCATAAAGCTTATCATAAGCTTTTTCAAAACAAAGGAAAATAAAAAATGGGAAACACTGCTGCTGCATTAACGGTATTGAAATCGAGTAACTTAAAACGAGTGAGTAGAAAAATTAAAAATTATTCCTCACAGTATGAAATGAGAGATCCAAATTCAAGTGTTTCACACAGATACTACTTTACGCATACATATATTAAAAATGAGTGTTCTTTCTTAGTCACTCTCTAGCCTAGAGCATCGTCGTCGTCGTCCAGATGTTGTGTAGTGTTTCATATTCTTTTGCTAAACCCAACCAACTCATTCGTGTGTCGTTTTGTTCCACGAAATGTATAACGCGGTATCTACTATTTTGACAAAAGAAAAATTAAAAAAAAAAGAATTATTTATCTCTGCACTGTCTTGTTTTTCATTTTGGTGTCGGATTCGTGTTTTTTTTTTTTTTTTTTTATTCTCACCTTCCTTTCACGCGACAAATTCGACACAATTTTTTTGTTCGCTTAAATAAAAAAAAAAAACTGAGAGAAAAAAATTGTAAATACTTTTGAAGCAAAGAAGACGACAAACGACGAGTGTTTTTTTTTTTTGTCGTTAGACTTACGAATAAAACGGAACTATATCTTAGCTAACGTTTAGACCATCAGTGCTAATTTATTCATTGAATCAACAACAGCTCTTGATATTCACCATACCTTAAAACAAAAAGGATTACAAAACAAATTCTCCTTGGATTACCAATTTATCGCATGGAAACGAAACTTCTAACTAAATAACTAACGTGTGATAAAAGTGGATTTTTTTTGTTGCTGGTATTTTTTAAATTCAAATTATGGTAACGGCTATCTTTCATATAATTTTTTTTTTCAATCAGGCAGTTATAACAGTGAAGCATATTGTTACAAGTTTTTTTTTTTTTATTATTTTTGTTTCATTAGAAAAAGAACATTACATCATGATTCATGACAGAAATAATACAGTGTGATTCTTAACCCACTTCGTTTTGTCTCTCTATATTGAATGCAATTATGCAACTCTTCAGAAATTTTCAGTTGCACACTGTGTGATATTTTTGTGTTATGCACACGCACAGTAACGAGCAAAAATAATGTAACGGTATATATCTATTTAAATTACAAACACAACCACAAGCGCGTACATAATATGTATATTAATTGCAAAATTAGTGAGAAAAAAAAATTCTATTTAAAAAAAAAAAAATCTCTTGCCGTGTGTCTTATTGTGTTTGCTTGATTTTTTTTTCTCTCACCAGAGGGAGAACGCTGAAAGGGTGGTGGGTGCATCGTCTATTTGCAAATTGCATAGTGTAAATATACACTAAAAGTTCGAAAGAACAAAAAAAAAAACTTCATCCAATAATAGCGTGGCATAAAGAGGGCACATTGGATAAAACACATGCACATGACAGAAGCTTTAAGAAAAAATAAATTACAAAATATATATATATATATATATATATATATACAAAACCTGCCTGTAGTTAGTTAGTTGACCACTTCAATGAGGATGGTGACTAATATGGTGGAGACAGTTGTATATCTTGACGTTTTGGCGGTGTGCTGATGGGGTGAGGTGAAATGTGTATCTATCTGACAGCAGTACTAACCTACTATCTGTCTATGTTTGAGGACGACATTGGGGGAATAAAACATTTCTACAACACTAGAGACACAACAGATGTTTTTGTTGTTGTTTTATTACGAGGAGGAAGTGTAATTGAGAATTTTTAATAAATTATCAACTATTTATATGGCCACAAAGTTTAGTAGGTACATATAAATGGGGAAAAGGGGCCGTGCTCTTTTTCTCTCCTAAATAGATTTTGTTTTTTAGTCAAGTGGGTAGATAGGTAGGTGGGTAACTTCTGAGTGAAAACACATTCGATGGAGACCCATAATTTTTAGTAGGTACCTACTTCTCGGCAAACTGCATTGCCATTATTATTATTATTATTATTATTATTATTATGTCGCTGTGACATGTGCCGCCCTCTTTATTTTAAGCATGAATCGCTATTGCACTTTTTTTTTGTTCCAGTATACGAATACGAAAACGGTGTTGTAATATATAAATTCCATCATCAAACTGAAGGCTATTTGGGTGACCTTGATTGAATGAAATATTAACTTGGGGGGATTTCACGGAAATTCACTTTATACACGTGCATTTTGTTTTTTTTTTTGTTCTTTAGTTGTATGAGTAACTAGTAGTGTGTTCGTGTGCAGTAAAATGCAGTCATAATGATTGAAATTGCATAACAATACCTTATAATAGTGATTCATTTAGAAGACGAAGTGAAACAACGAGAATTTGTCTCATTTTTTTTTCAATATTAATTGGGAAATATGTTGGCATATTATTTAGGTTTTTTTTTTGATCCGACATACCTTTACGAAGAAAGTATGTCATGGAGATTTTTAGAATTTTGTTTTACTGTAAAATATTTATTTTTGTGTGTTTTTTTTATTGCTAAGACAAGTTGGTAGTTAAGTATTCACGTTGTGTGAATTAAAAATAAGCATTTGAGATTAAGACGAAAAGATGAAATTGGGGGAAAAAGATTGGAATTTGGGAAGTACATATATTTAAAAATTCTTCGAAGCTGTGAAATGTAATTTTTGGAAATTTGACAAGATTATATTTTTTATGAATGTTTTATTTCACTTGAAATGTAGAAAAAACCTGCAAAAAAAAATTGATATATTCATATGTAACTTACCCGTGATTGAGCTTGTAAATGTTTTGGGTTATTTGTTTTAGATTTAGGTGGGTAGTTAGGTTGAATATCGAGGAAATAAACACTAATACCCATTTGTGTGCTTTGGATATAAATCGAGTTTGTAAATACTTTGAATCTTCAATTGAAAAGATTATAGTCCTTATGGCTGTCAAATATCTTACGATTTTAAAACAAGAGAAAAATGTTGATACTCCGATTTGCAATAGATAATTTTTTCGAATTTGTGAATATTAAATTAATTGTAAAGAAGGATTGTGAATAGATATTTTATTTGACATTTTAGTTTTAGAAGTAGAATTTTGATGTTTTACTGTTTAAAATCAATTTATATTTATTTTACTTCACTTTCTATTTGCATTTTTATATTTTACAATGTTGTTTTTGATTTAAATTTTGGAGTACTCCATTTGCACTCCCTTTTGACTTTTATATACATATATAGCTCCAAAAGTTCAAAAGCGTTCGAATAGCTGTTCCGAGTAATTTTTTCGGAGTGTTTTCCTATTCCAAATTATATAAAGAAATAGACAAAAAAACAAACATACAAAATGTACATATAAAGAGTTTCGTTAGATCACTTGTAAAAAAGTGATTTAATTTCGTTAATCCTGCAAATAAATTGAACTCGAGTTAACTAAGAAGAAGTTTTTCAGATAAGGATTAATTTAACATTCTAAATCTATAAAAACGAAAGGGTGACACTATGGTAATTCGTTTTTAATATCGAAACAGAAAGGGCGACACTATACTATGGCACTATGGAAAAGACTATTTCCATACAGTGTCACCCTCTCTATTTCGATAGTGTTTTTAACACGCATCTGTATAAAGTATCTGTTCAGTTAATTCAGAGTTAGCTTACAAAAATTCGATGAGTTAACTGAGAATTTAAATTGATTGAAAAACATTTTTCAAGAATTAACCCGTGTTTTACTTTGTAAATTTGGATAATCTCATACTGGAAAACAAGGCCTTAAAGTTATAATTCAGAGCAAGAATGAAATTTCAAAACTGTGCAAAAGCATGGGGACGAAAATTCACACACTATTCCGTATTAGCTATAATGGGAATAAAACAAAAGACACCACATGATGTTTGGCTTTTATTTTTTATTCTTAAAAATGTCATTATGCTGAATTGTCAATTTTTGTCCAAAGAAATTTCTTTGATTGAAAATTTCAGGTAGGGGGAATCATTTTCTTTACTAAAAGGACTCTTTTTTCTGTCTAAAACTATGATTTTTTGACACGGAAACAGAAACGACTTTGACTAAATCACACACAAATTAAATAAAAATTACAGAAATTTAAATAAATCGAAAAAAAATCATATAAAATAAATAGGGTTTTGACATTTTTTGATAAAATCGTGTGTTTAAATTAAATTTTATAAATATTGTTTTTGAAAACAACAAATAAAATCAATAAAATATCAATTTTTCTATTACTTTCCTAACCTAATTAAACCATTACCACAACTTTACAAAATCTAGTAAAATTATGACCTTGGGCGACAAGACGAAATTCGTACGACCCAGTCGTGCATTTTATTTGTTTCAACATTAATTTGGAAGGCTAATAATATTGTCTTAACATATATGTACAGTCCTTCTCCAAAATATAAAATGTCAATATAATATATAAAAATAGCCTAAAGTATTTTAATTAAATTCTTTTTTTTTTCTATAAACTTTAAATCATTCGAAATTGGTTATCCACTGTTTAAATCTTCGAATATTTATAGTTTTCCCACCACTCACCCATATTATAAGTAGTAGATACCATAATATCAACTAATTTTCTAGGTTATGAACATTTTTAAAATTTATTGGCTAACAGCCAACATCGAATAAGGACAAAAACTTTACATAAAGAACTAATATTAAAATAATATGTGCTGTGCATCATTTTGTTCTATATTCGGTCATGCTATATTGACGTTATAACTATAGTGTTGTCATCATAGTGAAAACAATGACTTGCATTGCAATGCAGATAGTTTTGCCAAAAAGGGCATTTTATAACATTGAGTATAAGTTGCCAAAAAAAAAAACAAAACAAAGGAATGTTTTTGGTTTTGAAATATATTTGTTTATATATATATTTTTTTATATATTTACTTCTATTTGAGATGTGGAACGTGGAGATTTATTATTGTCATACATACCCACCTAAAATTGTGCATTCTTCTGACACGTGGCAATTTTTTTTAAATAGTTTAAATTTAAAAAAAAAATAAAACAACCACACTATGAAAGTGAATTTTGAATTAAATTATTTCAGTTGATCACAGTCAATAATGTTTTGAAGATGCACATTGCACATTGACAAGAGGTTTAGTTTTATATTTTGTTTTCATAAGTGATTGAAGGGATATAAAGTTAACATGTCCTGAGTCCTGAAAATATTTTTTGTTTTAGTGAATTCAACTACAAAACAGTGAGTTTTAATACATTTTTTTTTTGTTTACTATTAAGTGATAGTTTTTAACGGATATTTATATTTAATCGTTTAAAATGAATAAAATGTGAACTGTGAAATTTTTGGATTATATCTAAGATCTCAAATTAGTTTAATATTCATGCCCTAACTTTTTTGAGTTTAAATTAATGACAAACCTACAGCATTTGAATGCTTAACTCCTTCAGTCACACTTTTATATTCAACTAATTTCTAATAAAAAAAAATTATGTGATTTGCCACCACGTTTTGGAAGAATTACCGTGGAGTGGAGCTTAATATTAACTATCAATATTTAATTTAATATTTAACAAACTTTAAATTGAAATACATAATTTTCATAAAAATGAAAAATCTTGAAAAAAGGGAATTCTTAGAAGAATTTTCAATATCCCAGGGGTATGATTGATGACAAAATAAAAAGCTTACAGTCCTTGGTAAATGCTTCCTACCAAAGTTTAGTGTTTAGGAAATCAAACTTAAGTATTAGTTTTTTATAAATCATGTGAAATTTAACAACAGAACATTAAAAAAAAACTGTAGAGTTGTGACGTTAGTGACAAGATATTTTAAAAGATGTTTTTTTAACACTTTATCTGACAGAGTTAAACTGTTTTTGAATTAAAAAAGATAGAATTTATATACAATTTGAGTTAAACGACTTGAGACTACTTCTCAGCTTAAAAAAAAAAAAAACTTTTTGAAGAAGTCAATTTTTACTATATTCAATAGACCCTGTGAAAATAAAACTTTTGCATCTTAAAGTAAGAGGGACTTATTTATAAGTGATAGCATTTAACAATTAAATACCTAATTACAATCTTCAGGTTTCGTTATTAAACAAAATTATTTCACTTGTGAATATTATATAAATATTTTCTAAGCCTCTTTATACCTGCTAACCTTTCCTTTTATGGATATTGAGGTTTGTCCAGCATGTTCTGCATTCCACTTATTGTGAATTCACATTACGATATTGAATTTTGCGTGTACTACAATTCGTTCGAAATGCTTATTGTGAACTGATGTTTCGAAAATGAAATGAAAATTGATGTTTTGCTTTTTTCTGGAAGTATTCCATCCATTTTGTTTTCACTTTGTAGAAATAATGCAGTTGCTGATAAATTTGTATTTCTTGATGCAAAATATAAGCATATTTTATATTTTTGTTCTTTTTAATATTAATTTAGAAATATTTTATTTGAAAACTTTAATACTAAAATGAAAAATTAATTTTAACAATTAATATATTAGATTTCTCTTGCAAAACTGTTCGTCTAATTTTTTCTCCAGAGTTTCGTTTCCTTTTTTCTCAAGTAATTCTCAAGAAAAATGTAAATAATATTGCAGGATTTTTAACGGAGTGTAATTTCGTATTTCAAAAAAATCCGAAGTAAATGCGAAATTTTAGAAAACGAACGTATTGTTGAACATATGATTTTCTATGTTCGATCGAAATTTAAAATCGATTTAAATTCGGTTTCGTTCGAAATGTAGAATTAGGTAAGTTATTCTGTCATGTCAATCAAAATAAAAAAGAGAATTATTTTACCAGTTCACGTTCTTGGATTGTCATTCAACTTGCTGAGCAGGATGCAGGAGGAGAAACCTTTGAAAATATTTTCCGCAATGAGTCAAAATCACTCGCCTTCTATTGTTTGGGTTCACTGCGACAAAAGAAAAAGTTGAGCAATCCAGAAAATGTGATAAATTTTACTCATAGATTGCGTTTGCGTTTAGATTTCTAAAGCAGCTGAGATTCTCGTGGGGTCTTATTCGAACGTAAAAACGATAAACTAATTTTAAATTTATAAATAATAAGGGTATTCAATATTCATGCAACATCGAAAACTTTACGACATCGTAAAATCGTAAATTTTCCGAAACACGTTTCGTGAACGAAACATCTTGCATAAAGGTTGTGATAAACCAACCAGCTGAACCATTTAAAAAAGTTTACCATGTTTACCATTTTAATTTAAGATGTTACGACACAAATGCTTGTCGGAAACTTTATGATTTTTCGAAAAAGATTTCCCATACAAATTCTGACAGTTCGTTTACGACATCGCAAACTTTCCAACGTATACCTCGTTTACGATGGTTTTCCAAAGTTACCCCTAATAAGTCTGTTCCCAAAACCGATAATTTATTTATCAATTTAAGTCCAATTTTATTTTCTGTATTTTTTGTATATTAACTTTGACAAAACTTTGAACTAAAATTGATAAAAATTAGAAGTTGGGTAGTTAACGATCAAAGATATTAATAACTATCAAGTTTCCATGTCAAAACTATAGCTGTATAGTGGTTGTGTAATATATTTATAAACGTATTATTGTTTTTCATTAATCAAAAATAAAATAGAACACCATCATTATCTATAGTTTTACTTTTTTATCAGAAGTAATCTCTGTCTGTCCAGAACTCCGAAATAATTTGTTTATCACATACGGAATTAGTACCTACTCAAAACTAAGATTAAAAAAAAAACACATTTATAAATAAATAAAATTAACTATCGTCCGAACCACTCATGCAGTAATTTGTGGAATATATTGTAGTTTAATAGTGTAGTAGTCTATACTATAGTAACCTAGTTTCTTAATTCAGAAATTTATGACACACCGCATAAAAATAAATTGAAATACATATTATGAATGTGCTCTGATAAAAACATGAATAGGTAGGTACATACATATGTACATACATACATGTACATACACACAGTAAAAGTTTAAATTCGGTCATTGGA
This sequence comes from Epistrophe eligans, assembly GCA_951394125.1. NCBI lineage: Eukaryota > Metazoa > Arthropoda > Insecta > Diptera > Syrphidae > Epistrophe > Epistrophe eligans. Next base: position 53,195,619 of record OX596028.1, on the reverse strand, counting down.
CTTTTAAAAAAGTTCACAAATTTATCGGTAGGCACGCATTGAGCTGTTGAAACTGTTGAAACAGGTGATACATTTATATTTTTTTTAATTTAAACAAACAAAAACATTGATACTTAAACAACACGTGCTACTTTAATTTATAAATTAATATTCTTTTAAGCTCTAGAATGAAAATAAAATCATTTATGTACATACATATGTTATGTATCTATTTAAAAAAAAAGAATGACTTATAATCTTAGGTACTATACGCATTGTATTTTTAAGCTTCTTACAAAAATATTGTTGGTATTTTTGTTTGTAAATGAAAATAACTTCCAGTTCACGGTTAACTACTTGAATAGTTGTAAACAGAGGCGCATCGACTCTGTATCCAAAGTCATTTACACATAAAGGCTATGGAAAAAACTATATAGGAAAAATATTTTTAAAAATCGAACTAACCTATACCCATACGATATACGCGTACATTCAAGAATCGAATTTTTGTCATTGTTTGACACAAATGAAATTCACTTTCATTTCATAAAAAAAAATTGAAAAGTGCTGTCATTCTGGTGAATCTACTTGCCATTGTACATGCCGATTTAATTATTTTTAAACTAAATTAATTTTCGGTGGAAACATAACATAATATTCAAACGTAATAGATATAAACGAACAGTATTTTCCTCATTCATAAAAACTCACAGGCGCTGTCATTTGTCAAAATGACCCTGCTGGGTATTAAGGTTTATCAACTTGTGTGTATTAACTTTGCTGTACTGTATTTTTTTAACTATTCAAGTCATGTTTGAAGATTTTAATTGTTTTAGCTGCATCTCTGAACGCTCTAATTGAATGAACAAGTGTGTCGGCTTAATGATTACAAAAAAAAAATTGAAACGTTCGTTTGTCGCACATACATATGTACATACCTACTTAAGTTGTTTCACTTTGTTGATCTGAATTCCATTGCTTGTGTTGACAATAGTATAGCTTAGTTTTCCAGTTATGACAAAGGTCACAAATTATTTAACACATTTTTTCTTTTAATAATACTTTTAGATGTATTTATATTTCATTTAATGTTCTAATTCTTTTATGACAGTTCAAGTAGTAGTTCAGTTCGGAAATGGCATCAAAGAAAACATTTGACAGAATCTTTTATCGTATTTATTTCTATCAAAAATACAGCTTAAAAAGATTGACAAAACCTGTGTATTTTTCAAAATTGCCAATTTCTACCAATTTAAGTCCAATTTCTACCAATTTTATAAGAACCCCGACAGAATTTTGTTCTTGGCAATTTTGGGAAGTAAACGAACAGAACTAATTTTACTTACCACGGTTGGTTGTGATATAACTTTTACAATTGGCCACTGGAATGCTTCTGAAGCCCTGTGAAAGTGTTGTATTTGTATTTATTTATAAAAATCTAAAATTTTGAAAGATTTGGTAAATAAAAATATGGTCCTGACATTTCACAACCGCTTTCGTTTTCGAGGAGTTCTTCCGAACAAACAATCGCAAAAGACAATTTAGAAATTTTTTTCTAAATCAAAACTACACCAATTTTGAAAATTGTGAAAATATCAAGAAGGCTCTTAATGTTCGTAAAATTTGCTGGTGAAGATGTTTAATGATTTTTCGCAAATATGATGGCGATTTTTACTTGTGGTATCAACTTGTGTAAGAACTTTTTTTTCATAGATACACAAGATGTCCATTAAATCAGGTCTGTTTATTGAGATGAAATTTCACAATTCAATGTTAAAAGACTTAGGAAAAAAAACAGTTCTGGGAAACTTGGCGGAAATTTACGGTCCAAAAAATTATGTTCACATTTAGTTAGTTCATTTTTCTGAGATCAATTTCACAGAAGAACAAAATGAAATCAAAAGCGCTCTCTATAAATGATATGACTCAGCTAGTTTGTAAAGTTGTCAATGGTTGTCAACGTTACCTTATACTGATATTAGGTCTCTTCGTTTACTTATCGAAATTAGCGTTTTAGACCAGTTTTTCTTTTTATTTATATAAAATTTGACAGAACTAAATTTGGTATAAATGGTCAGTTTTAGGGAGTTAAACCAACGGATTATAGCTCCTTTCCAATAATAATAATAATAATAATAATAAGGGTTGAGGGAAGTAGCATCTTTATGTTTTTATAATTTATAGAAAAGAATTAGTTGCAGTAATCAAACCAACTGAAATACTGTTGTGTTTATTGACAACAAGCCAATAAATATTATATACCTCTACATAAATAAATGTAAGAAAATGCTTTCTTTGATAACGGTTATCTTTTTATAATTAAATGTACTTCAAACTACTAAAGCAATAAACAAAATTCTATAAAATGCTACTGAAAAGCTAAAATAATAAGCTCTATACTTAAAGGTACTTCAACAATGTTGTTAAGATATTTACAATTTGCCGATTAAAAATAATTTGTATGACATTTTATAGAAAAACTTCTTTAAGTAAGTCAAATCTTAAACAGCCATACATACACAACGTATACATTGTACATACGGATTCAAAAAGTAATTATTATCGTTTTGAAAATCATTTTCAAGCATTTACTACATTTATACATATTTTTTTTTTTAAATAGTTTTACTCCTCAACATACCACATACTTATTGTATACTACTTTAATTCCCTAAGATGTATTAAATTACTTCGATGTCATATACATTTAAATTATTCATTAAATTTTCACTTGACAGACAGGTGTACCATTTACTTCATTTCGACAGCATAAATTTCAACATCATTCCCATATTCTATTGATATACAATCTGTCACTTTGACATAGTTTAGCTTTTTGAAGTTTCTATTCTTAGGTTCTTCTTCGAACACCAATAAGAATAAAAACATTTATTTTTGTTCTATTATGATAGGTTCAATGTCCCTCATATGTACAAAAATGTTTGTTATCGCTTCGAGACAATTAGATGACCGCAATGGCAAAAGGTGCGCCATATGTATAATTTTTGTGTGAAAAAGCTCATAGGAGAATTTTTAAACTGAAAATTTTTAATTGTTTTTATTTTTAATAAAAAAAAAAAATATGCATATTTTTAAAAATACCACGAAATTCGAAATAATTTATTATCATTATCTACCTTCACATGAATTTCATAACGCTTCTCTTAATCAACCAATAAGTTGGAAACACAATCGCATATTCATTGATATTATAAATATACATAGTAAAAAACATATAGATACAAAAATGTTTCCTTTCATTTTGTTTAAATGCACTTTTTCTATACCACTTTCCGCGAATTAAGTTTTTAATTTAACTATAGCGATAATTTTGTTATGAAATGCTTCACTGTTTTTTGCCTGCAACAAATTTTTCAAAGTTCGTTACCAATAAATATTTTGTTATTAAACAATCAAGAGCTGTTATTGAAAGGTTAGTAAATTTAATAATAAATAAAAAGTTAGAGAAAATATAAATCTTTGTGATACACCTTTACCTGCCTATATAACAAACAAACGACGTACAATTTTCAACAACAATTTTCGAAGTTTTGGAGTGCGTGTCAGGTGTGCATTTACATTGTTTAATTTGTATAGGTTGTAAATGCACTATCTGGTACGACATTCCATGACACACAATCTTCTATATAATCTCAAAAGAAAAAAAACAACAACAACAATAAATAAAAAATAAACATTTTAAAGTGAAAAATATCTAATAATTTTTAATCGCAGATTATTTTATGTATATATTTTTTATTTAGTGATTTTTATTAAATAGTTTTAAGATTAAATTATGTTTAAATTTATTATAATAAATAAAATGTTGAAAATATGGAAATGCGTGTTTTTATTAAATCTTTATTTATTTAAATGTGTTTTAAGTTTATTTTTACAGATTTAAACAGAGGAAATGTAAATGGAGTTATGTTACACGAGCATTTAGAACAAATATTAAAAGGCTCTAAAATAAAATAAAATCAACGCAATATTTTAGTCAGCTTAACGCAAATTTACATCATAAGTTTAAAAAAAAAAGTAATTTTCTAATTTTATACTAGCCTATATCATCTTTTTACTTTGGTACCAACAGTTTGAATTATTAAATTTAATAATGTTAAAAAAGTTATGTTTTGCTACTTTTTTGCACGAACTATCACTTTGTTGTAGGCGTGTTCAGCTGAATTAATAATTAAGAAAATAGTGTAAAATTATAAGGAAATTACAGTTAACTGCTTGAAATTTGAAGAAAAAAACTATTCAGTAGTATAGTATCATGCTTTCTTACTTTAACATGAATCTGTTTAAAGTTTTGCACCATTTATTTAACGGTATTCGTCATGACAGTGTCAGCAAATAATAAGTTAATAATTAATTAATTATTATTAATTAATAATTATCTGTGCCCACTTGAAAATTCGGTTTTACTTTACTTTTAATTATGTTTGAATTTTAATTAATCATGAAAGAATGAAGAGTTACCAATACAATGGTTGCCATATAATGTGAGCCATAATAAAAGAAAAGTTCTACATTCAATAGTTGAAAATTTAACTTTCTTCGCAAATAATAATTTTAACTATATACCTACATAGATTTCTTTTTTACAAAGAAATGTTGGAATAGTTGTTTTTATTAATAAAAAAGAAACAAAAACTGAACGTCGTTTTCGTTTCGACGTTCGAAGTGCTATTTTGGGCTTCTTTTTAACTCTTACTACTTCAAAAGCCTTCGATTATCTATTTGGAGCAGGTTTGGCCGAATTAACTACACTATATTTTCTACATCATTAACTATACGCGTAATAAATTGACTAAACTAAACGCCTTATTTATTACAATTTGTTACGTCTGCTACATACATACAAAAAAAACTGAACATTTTTATTCGAAATTCAAACTTCAAAGTGACAGCTGACAGATCATTTGACATTTAAAAGTACGCTTGCTACAATTTGTTTCATTAACTGCATAAACTACGTAACAAAATAATGTAAAAAATTTAGTTAATTCTAAAAATTGACAGTTCAGCCAACCTTGGTTCGGAGTAATGTTTTCGACGTGTTTTTCTATTTAAATTTTTACTAAAGGAGTAGACGAGGTACCATACACAAACATATACAAGTTTTCCATCGTATTACTTACTAGTCAAAGTGATAAATTGTTGAAGAACTCATTTTATTTACTTGGCGACATTCTAAAGTACAAGTGGTGGATATCGATATTTTCATATTCGATTAGAATGAAAAGAGTGTAAAACAATTCTAAAATCCAATTGCAAAAGCACATATTTTTAAAGGTTTTGTTTCATAGAGTCAAAATTAAAATTTGGGTATCCTACTTAGGTACTCGTTGTTGAAAATTTATTTTGAAAATCTTTTTTTTCAACTAAAAAAAAAATCTAAGAAAGTTCTATTAGAATCGCTGTTGTTTATGAAAATTGCAAATCCTGCCTTAAGGATTTTTTTTCCTAAAAAAACTATGTAATCTTTTTTTTTGTCGCATCTTGCGATTCATATGTATCCATCTGGTGCCACATTACCTAACTTTCCCTTAACCAAATTTATTTTGGTTTTATAGTCACTGAGAACTTTGGACTGAATCCCAGTCTCTGCCACTTAAACACATTTTGAATTCGACAGAAAATTTTAGGTACCCTTCATTCCGTGCCCTGTTATATACACAGAAATAATTAAGGTCTTTGTTCCCCATAGAGCTTTCGCACCACCATTTTTTTTTATGAATACAGAAATAAGATTTAAAAATACACATTTTGCAAAATCTTCCCCCAGTTAAATTTAGTTTTCAGTTAATTTAGGCTATATTAAACATTTTTAATTATTGAGTGCTAACTTTAACTTCTTTTACAACAAATTAATCAAAACTGATTATTTTTCTTAGGGGTTTTTTCCCTCAGAGTTTTGACAGCAAAATTGAGAAATTTTGCAGATGAATCCTGTTCATGTAACAGATATTGCTGAAATCTCCGAGATCTCATTTTCCTGAATTATAATTAAATTTAATAATTAATAAGGCATATACATATGTGCATACATAGACATACGCCCAAAACTAGTCTTCAATAATTCTAGGTTTACGATAAAACGTCATAAATCCTTCTTTTTTCAACGTAATTTGTTGTTGGACTTTTCGATATTTAGTTAGAGTTTTGACCGGATGTTTGTTCTTTCCCATTCAGATAGTATGGGTAATCAGAAACGGGACGTTCAGGATGTTTTATTTAAAAAAAGTGATTTTTCGTTTATTTTTAATCTTATTAATTTATTCTGATAACTTCCTGAATATGATATCACGCCACCGCCAGAGCTGTTTTTCGACATGTCCCATACATTTTTAAAGTTTTTTGAACTGAATAGCGCCATTTGCTGTCATATACTGTCTTTCAATGTTGTCTAGGCTTTAAGATGTCTTGACTTTAAGTCGAAAAATCGCAAAGGCTAGTCAAAATTCTATTTTAAAAATTAGGCATACGAGGAACAAAGGACATTTCCTAAAAAATACCCTTAATTTGAATCAATTATTTAAATTTTTTAGGGTAAAAGTACATTTCTTCGAAATAAATACGATATGTCTGCTGATAGACGATTATTATTAAGCCATACATTTTGCAAACATATAGTGAAGTAGAAGTTAGATTATACGGAAAGCAATCTTCACTTTTTTATACTTGTGACCTTTATGTATATTTATTTGGTGAAATAACCATGATTTAATACTAGTGTAACATCACCCTTATGTAGACTTGGAATACTCACGTACAAAATATGATTTAAGGGTATTCATTCGACGTCGGAAACTTTCAGACGTCGTAAAATCGTAAAAAAAAGTTCCTGACACATGTTTCTTAAACGCTCCTTAAAATTTAATTCGTAAATGTTGTGATAAACCAATCAGCTGACTCAGACATAGTGTCATAATACCATTGAAAAAAAAGTTTGCTACAATTACTTTTCTATTTATAACGTTTACGATACAAATTCTTCTCAAAGAGTTTATGATTTGCTGTAAAACATTTTCCATACAAATTTTGACTTTCGTAAGATTACTTGTCAGAAGTTATAAATGAATGAAGAAACCATTTTATAAAAAATTTTGACATTTGAAAATGTGTGTGTAAATTTGGGAAGTCGATGTTTTTATATTCGCTTGGAATCAAAACGGAGTAGAAGAATCTGAAAAACGTATCGACGTAATTTTAATAATTCCACCATATTACCTAAATAAGCTGAATGATTTTTTGTTAATAGAGTCTGGCAATATAGCCCTTTGTTCTCAAATTGACATGTAAATGGTTTGACATTTGAATACATGCGCCGGGCCTAGTCAGGCAATAATTGCAGTTAAGTGCCCAACACATGAGACACGAGCAGCGAATTGCGACTTAAAGGCTCTCTCAAACTGGTGCAAAAAATTCGATTCGAAAATTCGACAACCGAAGAATGTTCAAAGATTCGCATCGCATAAATGATGGGTGCTCTTATTAATCACCATGCAAAATTATAAAGACGGGCGAAAGATTCGTTGTCTTTCCGATGTATTCACGTTGGTTTGGGAGAGACTTAAATTGTGGATGGTAGCGAATTTTGACATTTTATTCACATCAGTTATTTTTTTTATAGCCGACAACTGAAAATTGTTATAATTCTTAAGTATGTACATATGTATGTACATATGTAAAATTAATGCTTGCGGTTAAATTTAAACGATTAAACGATTATTTTTGGATTGCAAATTTACGTTTGACAGTTCACAATTGGTCACATAAATAATAATATATAAAAATGTAAACTAATTTTCCATTTAAATTTTTTTATTTGAGTATTCGATCATTTATTCATTTCGTGGACTTTTATGCCTTAATTGGAAGATATTTGTTTTCAATAAGATGATAACAAATGACATAAGTACAGCCTGCATGAGTAATTTATCTGTCTTTTAATTCCCCGTTTTGGTAATAAAGTCATCCGATTTTAACGGAGTGCTACGCTTTGGGGGTTTTTAAAGTCTTAAATTATGCCAATAAACCCACGACTACCCACCCCACGTCTTAAGGCAGCTACATTTATGCCAAGCCTATCAACTTATACTCTATATATTGGACGTGGTGGATGCTAATAAGTAAATTATAAGCTTAACACTACCGAATATAAGTATTCATGCAACATCAATTGTCAGACATCGTAAAATTATAAAGTATACGAAACACGTTTCTTGAACATTCTTAAAAACTGCTTACGTAAGTGTGGTAAATTTGTGGTAAACTAATCATCTGATTCATCATCTGACTGTAGTCATTTTGTTTATTTTGTTCAAGGTTCTAAAAAATAAACACAAAAAAACCCTTCAAAATGTTATATTCTCTAAAAATTTTGTTCATTTTCGATTTAATTTATTTTTCTTGAATTATTTTTCCTGTTTATTGACAAATTTTGATAAATAAAATATGCCATTGGAAACAAAATTTTATGTTTACCATGTTCGTATACGACGTTTAGGTTTGACATAAATTTGTGTCGGCAAGAACGACAATTTGTTGGAAAAGATACTTCGTTTACGACGTCGTAAACTTTCTCACGTTTAAGATGGTTTTCGTATGTTGCAAGAATTCCCATTCTTTGAATACCATAATAACCTTGTACGTTTACTTCCCAAAACTCTCCATTTCTACCATTTTCAATCCAAAGACTCCAAAGTTCATATAAAAACTACAATTGGTAGAATCTGTCAGTTTTGGGCAAGTAAATAAACAGACTTAATGTTAATTGCAGACAAAAATGATGATCCAATTCGAGTTTCGAAAACACTGTAATATAAGACAACTGTCAACTAACTGTCAAAAAATGTTTAAAATGTTAAATATTAACCTGTAAAAATATATGTACTAAATTAAAAATTAAGATTTTGATCTTGAAGTTGTTTTAAGGTATTTTATTAAATAAAAGATATAAACTTTTATAAATTACAAATATTAATATTTATTTAAAACTACAAAGGTAAGCAATGGTAATGTCATAATGTGAATACAACAAGTTGCTGAATTATATGTCTCGAGCATTTTTGGTTGTAGTAGGACGGAGCAACCGCTCACACAGCTCTGGCAAGGATGGACGTTTCGAGAGGATGTTGATGCTGATTGTTCAAAGAAACTTTTCTCTGATAAGATAATGGTTTCCACCTCTGAATATTTTAATAAAGTTTCACAAGAACAAGAATAGTTATTAAATAGGCTCATTTTGGCCTGGGTTCATCATTAGGCCTCAATTTTTGTACTTTTGAATTATTCTCTTTGACATTTAATTAAACAATTACCAGACGGGTATTTTGTGTATTTAAGTATCATACTAACTTTATACTACTGACATTTACAAAACATTGTCAAAAACTCAACTGTCACTGTTTTAGGCGTGTTCAGCTGTAAGTTTAATAAGAAAGTAAGTTTGATACTATATTGAAAAAGTATTTTAAAAGAAGAAAATTTTAGTAGTTATTTTATTTTAGAAGTTTTATTGCAGAAAATTGCTAAGTAGTATCATGCTAATAACTTAACCTATATAAAATTCTCGATTAATAACAAAAATACCAAAATAATATGAAGTTGGATCACCGTTTACTACAGTCAGTAATTTTTATTGTACAAAAATGAAGTATCTAGGATGTGTTCAGAAGTCAAACTTATCATTACAGTGATGATGAAGTACAAACAAATAGTTTTCATTATACCATCATCAGTGTGGCAGCATTGGTTTGTTCGTCTGTACGTTCACTGAACTAGAAGCCTAAATGGGTTAAGCAATTTCCTTTAAATTTCGAATAGATTTTAAAAAAACGTCGGCGTGAAATTTAACAACAGCTCACCCTCTCTAACCTTTTCTTCAAAACGAGATGAGTAGAATGACAAGAATGATAAATTGCCATAGTTAATGTAATGCCGTAGTTAATGTCATATTTTTCTCTTAACGTCAGAATTTGTGGTCACTGATTTTATGGGAAAAAGATTGTGGAGCATATTTATTATAAATTGTACGAGAGGTGAGTATCTACCATACCAGAATAAAAAACTTTATAATGTATAAAATCGTTACTACAGTTCAACTTAATATTAAACTTATGTAGATATTAAAGAATGTCCAGTGTTTTGAGTGTTTTTGATACACAGTTTGAAATTTCCAATACTCACTTTGAAGGAATGTCATCAAATACTTGGAAAAAGTTCCTAAAAGAGTGTCTAATTTGCATATTTTGTTATTTTTTCCTTCTTGATGCAAATAAAAACGCTATAAAAGACAATCGTTTAATATGAAATGTTTTTTTTTTTTTATTTCAGATTTCTGTATTTTGAACAAAACTAATTTATTGACAAATGTCGTCGTACGTTGAGAAATGTTAATTGTTACTTGAAATTGATTAAAGATTGATTCACTTTCATAATTTGGCACTCACTTCTTGTTGTGAATTAATACCAGTGAACTGGGCGTCACTTTTTTTTGAAAATTTCGTTTTCACTCGAACTGACTACGAGGCTTAAAGTGGAAAATATCTAATTGCTTTTGAAATTTCTATTTGAATTATAATTTTAACAATTGGCTATGCGCTTTGGCAGTGTGGTTAGCTGGTTGTGTGGAATATAATTCACAGCCACTATCTACCCTGCCGCGGCGATAAGCTTCTTCATCTTTATAAAAACAACAACAACGTATTCATAAATTAGAGAAAATTTAATAATGTTTAATAAAATAAATATATGTAACTGTTTGAATATTCCAGGTGCGGTCTTGCTTTAAAACAAATTTTAGATATGTTTTGGATAAGTTTATTAAGACTTTTTGATAAAACTTATAACTATTGTAAATGTTTGTACATTTTAAAGCATCATGAAGCATTATTGAAATGTTTACTTAATTCTAAAATTTTATAAATGTATAACTAAATATTCAATAAAATAGTTTCGTACAAAAATGTATTATGTATTTATTTTATTGTGGATGGTATAGCGATAACAAGTTAAATATTTGCTGAATAAGATAAATGGTCTTTAAAATTATTTATGGAATATGATGTCGGCCAAGTGGCCGCATCTGATCGTTGCGCAAATGCAAAGGTAAGCACATTTTTCAAAAAAATTTTGTAGAATTCTGGTGTTATTTCAGTAAGTTGTGGTTAGTTTTTTGGGGTATAATTTTCCTTAAAGTATCCTCATAGAAATAAATTAGGAGAGGTGGAGGGCAGTCAACATCACCACTTTTTAATATTATTTGTCCGGACAAGAATTCTGGGAAAATTAAAATACTAGCACAAACTGATGTGCGTGCGATATTATTAGAACCATATATTTTCTAGGCCTAATTGATTCAATTCGAAAGCAAGAAAGTTTTTCAACAGCAACTGTTGTCCCTAGCATTCTCAAAGAAATATTGGGCAACGCTTTTAGCATAAATGGCTCACCATGTACATAAGTCAAAAATTAACTTCCTTGCTCATTATGATTTTTTGGCAAACATTTCAACAGCAAAGCCCTACTTCATCTTTCTTTCTGGTATACTTTGGCTTAGTTACCACCAAGTCTTAAACTTTATTTGTTATTTTATGTAATTTTTCAAAATTATTAATTACACGCTGAATAGTTGACTTATGTAGCTCGGCTGATGATTAACATATAAAAAGTCACGAAATCACAATTCAATAATTATATTTACTAAATTAGTAGTTCAACAGTAAACTTTAAGGTCAATTCTTACTCAATATACCAATTCGGTTGAAATTTGTACCCAGAGTATTTTTAAATAATTTATTATAGGAAATAATTCATTAAACTCATCTAGAGTAGGTACCTTTTTCTAAATTTTGTTGAAAAGGGATCTAATGATATGGGTATTATTTTGCTCTTATAATTCATTTCAGTATTTTGCGTAAAAATTCGCATAGTGAAAAAAGGAATTTTAGCATTTTTTGATAATTCATTTTCTCACATAATTCTGACATATCTCTTTAAAGTTGTGACTAATTTTTATTAAATTTTCCAAACAGGTCTACTTATTTTAAACAGTATCAGGTTTTAAAATTTTACGATTTTTTTTGTATAAGCAAAAATATTAAAAAAATTTACCCGATTTGCCATTCCAGCATAGTTGAGGAACATTAGAAATGAAAAAAGCATTTATGTATTTATGTATGTACATTGAATGTCAAATTTAAATGTTGAGCAACTTTTTTGAACATATGTAGGTACCAACATCATAACTTTCCTAAAAAGGGTCAAATACATGTGGTTTAAAAAAATTATTGTTTTGTATTAAATTTTTGTTTCTATTAAACACGCAATTTAATAAGGTTTTTCATATATAGTTTTATGTGACTGTGCAATGATATAATACAAAAAATGTAGTCCGATATTCTAGCTAAATTTTAAGACCTTAATGTTACTGATCGGATTATTAGATCCGAAGTTATAAGCAAGCCAAACCAAACATAATGTATCTTTAAGCAGCCAATAGACACTACACTTGTGTCTACACCGGTGTCGTTGTACGGAAATGTGTGCTGTGTGTGGGCTGGTGCGCACACCGATTTTCGGTGTCAGACACGGTGCGAGTAAAATCAAAATTTTTTGATTTTTGGTATCGGTGTGGCGTGTGTGGCGGAATGCCACACCGGTGTCAGTACACCGGTGCAGACACAAGTGTAGTGTCTATGGGCTGCTTTACAATTATTATACCGACTACAAATTTAGGTACATATGAACATTTAGCATTTTTTTCCGACGCGAAGCAAATTTGCCACGATTGTGGTTTTTTATTGCACAAACTCCGCCGCCGCGCCGCCGGCTTTAAAATACTATATTCCTCTCGCCAATTGGTGGTTGAAAGTATTTTAATGCTTTTTTGTTTTTATCAACCTCCTCATTGAATTAAATTATTTGTCCGATATTTATTTTCATGTTTTTAGTATAAAATTTTGAATGATTTTGAAAATTTTTGTTTGCTCTAACACGCCAGTCATTTTTCCTTTAATTATATACCTTGATATTGAAAATCGGATAATGTGATCGAAAGATATAAGCATTTATGTACATAAGTAAACGCAAATCGGGTATTTTTCAGATTTCGCAAAAATCATCATCAAAAACATACCCATTTTTTTCTACGAACATTTCTTCTTTTTGTCTGTCCGTTTTATCATCTTCTTCGTATTTTGTTTCCTCAGACTAGTTAGAACAAAGTATGAACGAAATAATTTTGTTTATTTCGTTTATTTTGTTTATTTTGATTATTTTATTTATTCCCCTCACGTTTCACCCCCTTTGCCTACTAGGCGTTTCATATTTTTGAAATTCTGTTGATTTTTTTTACATTGTATGCCTCCGTTTAAACATTTCTAATGTTAAAATGAATCCTGTGGTTTCATACTTTCCATTTTATAATAATTATTATATTGTATTCAATTTGTAACTTTGTTGATAAACTATTATCATATGTCATCATATATAGCTTGTAAGAGCAAGTTCATTATTTTTATTTTATGTCTATCAGGAATTTTAGTGTATACAGTCGGACGTACATACATATATGTATTTTTTTATAATTATTTTATATTTATTTTTATTTTATTTATTTTTCATAAAATAGTGACTAAGGAAATGCTATCTAATTTATTACAATTAATTATTAATTAAGTTGAAATCCTTGCAACACGCAAAGAAACTTTTGGCCGGAATTCCGGAATGAATTATGAAAACAAAAAAACATTTTGGACAAATGTTTTTGAAAAAATTTAAGTTTCGGAGTTTACAGTATCATATTTTTAGAAATATATGTACATTATAAATCTCTTACATATAGATTGCATAAATAAACATTAACTTAGTAAAAGTTTTTACAAAAATTTAAAATAAATTGTGTATTAAAATGCTTATAGATTCACTTTTGAGGCAATGCTTAAAATTTACGATTGAGTGAACCTTTTTTTCGATATTTTTTTCGTTCCAGATTTTGACTTTTAAGGTTTTCGTTATTCTAGATTTTTTGGTACACTTAAAATAACGGTGTTTTTTTAGAGGTATAGAACTTTAAGTTGGCAACACTATTTTAACTGGCGGCCATTTTGTCAGCTGTTAAGTGATTTATTTTTAGTTTGGTTTGGCAATTTCAACATGAATAGCCACAGGATCACCTTGCAAGGCGTAGATTCGGTGAATGGGCCCAAAACAAGATTGCCGTTGATCCCAATTTTCATGAGCCAATTTTGTTTAGCGATGGAGCTCACTTTTGGCTGAATGAATACGTCAATAAACAAAACTGCCGTATTTGGAGTGATGATAATCCTCAATTGTATGTTGAGACATCGTTACATCCACAAAAACTGACTGTTTGGTGTGCTTTATGGGTTGGTGCAATAATTGGTCCGTACTTCTTTAAAAACGATGTTGACCAGAACGTTATGGTGACCGTTTATGGTGACCGCTATAGAGCCATGATTACTGACTTTTTCGTTCATCAATTGAACAACCATGGTGTGCAGGAGCTGTGGTTTCAACAAGACGGCGCAACATGTCACACAAATCGTGCCACAATTGATTTATTGAAGGAAACGTTTGGTTACCGCATTAGTTTCACGTTACGGACCCGTGAATTTCCCTCCAAGATCGTGCGATTTAACGCCGCTTGGGGATGTGTGAAGTCGCTAGTCTACGCTGATAAGCCCGAAAGGATTGACCACTTGGAGGACAAAATTCGCCGCGTTATTGCCGATATACGGCCACAAATGTTGGAAAAATTCATCTAAAATTCGACCTCCAGATTATACTACGTCCGAGCCAGCAGTGGCGGTCATATTCCAGAAATCATATTTAAATTATAATGCAAGAAGATTATCTTTCGAATAACGTAAATTTCATGTCAATTTAAAACGATCACATTGTCGTTTTGAATTCTAGATTACATAGTTCTATTCATCTAATTTAAAAAGGAATAAATTAATTATGGGAGCCTATATTTTATTCCGCTAGCCAAAAACGTAGTTAAAAGCAGAGATTATGAATTATAAAGATAAGAATCTTTCGTACGTTTCACCCTCCAAAACCCATTTGTTTACATTGTTGTTTTTGTAATTTCATCTCGTGTCGATGAATAGATGTGAATTGCAACAACAATTTATGCAGTGGTGAGTTCATATTTTTGCACTAGTGTGCGTTAAAACATGGACACTAGTGCAAAAATATGAACTCACTACCGTTCGCCAGCTTGTAGGCAAACCAGAATGACAGCCGAGCTTTCCAATCTTTATAATTCATAATCTCTGGTTAAAAGTTTAAAGTATTATTACGAGACAACATAAATATGAAAATGTAGCACCGTGTTGCACATATGTATGCATGGAACTTATAGACCGAAAAATTGTTAAAAAAAATAACAATAAGTATAACTATAAATAAATTGATTAAACAACTTCTGAAATTGTTTTGACACGACTGATATTTGTATAAAACATATTTTCAATTTGACTTTAAATACAAACAAACGATGCATTTTTCTCTATTTGCATGGCCTTTTTATAAATTTCTCTAGCCTTAAGAAAAAAAAAAGAAAGAAAAGGAAAAAAAATAATTTCTAAGCAGTTCTAATAAATAAAGGTCGTTTGAAGAGTATAAATTAACCCATCAAATTTTGTCACATCTAAACGCTTCAATTTTGATTTTTTTTTTTTTATCCAAAATAAGTTTTTTTCGGTCCAATAGATAATGAGCTAGCCGAAAACCAATAAAATAGTTCCATGCCAGATACCATTTTTAATCGGTAAAAATTTTTTTTTCCAATAATATTGAAGATCTTACTGATATTAGCACGCATAAAAATTTTAATCAAAATCGTAGGAGCCACTTGCATCCGAAAGGAGAGGACAGACAAAATTGTGAGACATATATGTACTTTTATCGACTTCGCTATCATTGTAATGTTAATTTTTTTTACCAAAATCTCGGGTTCTATTTTTTTTACGAATCCATAAGTGCACATCCATTAATAATTGAATATGCGAATTATTTATCGTTTTATTTCTTTTTTCATTCCATTCTGGATAAACATTTTTTCTTTCCCATCTAATCTATTCAAATTCAATCCAAAAGGATAAAAAAGTACGTATACGCCATAGTGCACATCAAAATAAAAAAAGAAAACAATTGGAAAATAGGTACTAAACAACTGAATTTCTTCTTAACTTGTTTTCTTTATAAGAACTTTCGTTTTCATAAAATTTCTATACAAAAAACCCGGAACGTACATTTCATGTATACCCTTAAAGGCTCTCCCAAACGAACGCGAATATTTCAAAACGACAGTGAAAATTGTTCAAATTAATTTACATGGTTATTAATGAGAGTACACACACTCGGAATCATTCTTCAGTAGTCGAATATTGGCTACGAATATTTTGCGCCGGTTTGGGGCAGCCTTAAGACATTAAACATACTTTGACAGAAGTCTGACACAACTTTTCAAGCAAATGACTTCGCTTTGGATCCGCGCACGTAGTAAACAATGTATGGATGACTTCGTTTACGGATCCAAACATATAAAAATGTAGTTTTATTTGCACTTGTTTTTGTTTTTTTTAATTTTTCAAGTTTATTTTTTTCGTTTTTGATTAACAAATTTAATCCTAAAGTAAATTTAAAAAAGGTCTTTTATCCAGCCTCGATAAAGAAAACAAAATATTTTAAACACAAAATCAAGAAAAAAACATATACACATAATGTGGTGATCATTTATGATGTTGCAGTTGCATTTGGTGCGTTGTTTTTTTGGTGGTGGATCCTGTCCTTCGAATAATGGAAAAATTTTGTGATCACTTGAATTAAATAATTCACTTTTGATTTTAAATTGTATTGCTTTTATTTTGTTTTTTGCTGAAGGGAATTTTTATTGAACTCTTGCGTTTGGCACTAACGTTGTTTACAGTTTTTGTAGTTTTATTTCTCTGTTTTCAGTCGATAAAAAATACTCACCATTAGTTTATCGTCTACGCTCTCTCTTTCTCAGTAAAAAAAAGTACTCTCGATTCTCGTTTTTTTTTTGTGCATGCATATACAGAAAATGTGCTAATGTGTGTAAGGCACTACGTTTTGAAAGGATCCAAAAAAGACCGACAAAGTTGGGTCAGTGAATTTTCTTGAAGGGAAACGACGACGATATATTAGGCGTGTTTAAAAAAATGGGATCTCGGAGATCTCAGCAGAACAAGATTCCTCATCAAAATTTCTCAGTTTTACTGTCAAAACTCTGAGTATAAAAAATCTTGGATTCGCTTGCTCAAGTTTTGAGTGAGAAAAATCTCTGAGATCTCATTTCTCTGAACGCGCCAAATACGTCGTTTTATACATTTAGCTAACGACATGAAAATGAAAACGCATAAAAAACATCCATGTTAAATAATTATATTTTTAAAAGAATTTTGTTATTTATTTATCATCATAATAAATTTGACATTTTTGTATTTGAAAGTCAAAAAATAAATCAGATACAGTTCCAGATGCTTGTCAAAAGTTGATGTTAAATGTGCAGATGATATAAGGTGCATTTTCCAAAAGTACCTGAATAAAAATGTATTCAACGTTGCCAGCTGAACAAAAACTTAACGAGAAAAGATCCTCCAGGATCCGTCCCGTGAAACATCAAAAAAAATACTTTTACATTTATAATAAGTAGAAGTTGCAAAATATAGAAAGAATGAAGTAAGGCGTCAGTTATAGCGATCAGGAAACAGATGGATACGATTTTTTTTTCCTTTCACAAATCTGTCAGTGGAACAAGTAAAAGCTGGAACGCAAATAATTGGAACGATTTGTTCCATTTTGTGTGAAGTGACAATCAGCTGGCACGAAAAATGAATTTACATCAGGAAAACACATTAATGCATTTTTAACAATAAAATAATTGTTGAGTTGAAAATTTTATTTGCATAAAAAATTCATTGAGTTATTTGTCATCGATTAGTCCAACATTTGCGTTTCAAATCGAATGAAAACCTAGTAAATAATCTATTTGAAAGTTTTTCCTGTTTCGTTTTCCTGATCGCTATAACTGACGCCTAAGATAAATTTGTTTAACCTGAAAAATTAAATTAAATTAAATTAAATTAAAGATCTTTTTTCGTATTCGTGTTGGTTGCAAATTTAATGCAAACGGGTTCCCTTAGTTTCATAGAGTCGTTGTTTATCTACATAATGTACCTACATATATACAATATACATACATTGCCAAAAGCAATAAATGCTTGAAGAAGCCATTTTGTTAAATATGGGGATATTAGGAAGTGTATGTGTAAATATATGAAGCCGATGTTTTTAATGTTTTCACATTTCATTGAAATCAAAAAGGAGTAGAACACGATTCGAAAATTAAGTCGAAAACGAAATTAAATACATATGTACATACATGTCGATTATAAAAACAATTATGGTATTGCAAATTTCTATTTCAAACAATTCGATCTTTATTTTAACGCTTTCATATTTTATTGAGAAACAAGTACATTACATGAAAAAAGATTATGATCAGCCGTAAATATAAATTATTTTTTTTTTAAGCATTTCTTAGAGGTCATTTAATTAAGCGTGCTTAAATATTTAAATTGCCTTTAAATGCCATAACTTAAATTTGTATCTGTAATCGTTTTTCCATTTATACTTAACTAAAGAACGATTGTGTCACTTAACTCAAACAAATCTACAAATTTCATACTTCTAGGCTGTTGACAGCTTCCAATAAAATGAAAACAAAAAATGTGCTTATTACCCAAAGACTATAATACGGTTACATCTGAAAACAAAAATTTTATTAAGGTTTTCAGTTGAAAAATGAATTTAAAAATAAAATATAATGACGTCTTGACGTACTGATGTAATATGGAAGTGGTGCACTTTTTGTCTCCTTTAACTTACTATAGTTATGGAAACATAAATTCATAAAATAAATTTGCATAGGTACCTACTTTATATGTAAAATGTTTCAATATATGTATTTTAGTTTTTTTTGCATACTTTAAGGTCGTCTGATCTCTGATGGGGTGAAGGTTGAAACCAAAACGTCTGGGACCTATATATTTTTGTAATCAGAAGAATTATTCTGTTTTTTCGATGTATAACTCATGTGGTTATACCCTCAACACCAAAAGTTTATTTTTGCCCACTTTGAACGACGCACGTCAGGCAATGCGAAGGCTAAAAGTAAAACGTCTGTGATCAAAGTATATGTAATCAGTAGACAACCCTATTGTTTATATGTAAATCGGAAAAATTACCCTTTTCTTACATGTGAAAATTTATTATAAATACTGATTTCCCACTTAAAAGCTATTTAGATGTATTTTAAAGTTAACTTTAAAGTTTCTTTATTGATACCTACGGCTGAATGTAATTAAATCAGTTACCTAATCTTTTATTTCCAAAATGAAAATTTATTTGATCAACACATATGTACATACATGTATGTATATGTATTTATACATACATATATACCACAGATTAAACCTCTTCCTCAATTGTGCCATATTGCTCACCCTCAATCGTTGCGTCTTTTCCGAATTCCAAACAAATGATTTTGAGTTCCACTTCATCCTTCATTGTACTTACAGTTAATCCACGTTTTGGCAGGACAGGCTGAACTTTGTATTTTATCTTTTAAATTGAGTTATTTCAATTTCTATTGATCAATGACAAATTGGTGCCACAACATGAACTAAATGATTTTTGGAAACTTTTTCGCTCTATAACTTTTTGAGCCATTTTTTTTTTCGCTACAGATGGAAGTCTGCAAAGGAGACTTGGTTATATCTATTTGGTACCAATTAGTGTGGGACTTGTACCGCACTAAACCCACCGAGAAATCAGACCGGTCTATGAAAGATCGATAAAAGATTTTTATTTCTAAATACAAAATCGAATTGGGGAAAATTAAATGTTTTAATACTTTCCACCGCTTTTAGTAGACCATAATCTCTGAGGCTTGGTTCTTCTTAGTCTCCGAACATAGTGTCGTTAATTTAAAACAGTCTCCATCTCGGAGTAAGAATGAAATATGCAGTCGCTGATTATGTGATACAGCATGTTTTCTAATCACTTCTGTGACTATTTTTATTTGTAAGTCACGATGTCAATCGCTTTTTCTAGTATACCAAGAAGCATTTATTATTCCACGAAGGAATTGGATGCCATAAGTCCAAACGGGTTTTAGTACTTGGTTGTATAGCTTTATTTTGTTCTGGATAAATAGGTCAGAGTTCTTACCCAATAACCAATACATTTCAGGTTAAATTCTTCTCTTTTCTTTTTGATACGCTCTTTTTACTTTAGCTTGGCATCCAAAGTCGTTCCAAGGTATTTGGCAGTATTGGCATAAGGTACAGCTTTACTGTTGATAAAAATTGCAACATTTATAATCTTTTTGTTTGTAAAATTTATATGAGTTGATTTTGTTTCATTTAGTTTGATACGCCTTTGTTGCGTCCAATGTCTTATTTTATCCGTTGCATTTTGTAATTTTTCTGTAGCCATCACAACATATTCATCAGGCACTAAAATGGCAGTATTATCTGTTAATGTGGCCATGATAGCATTGTTGTCCACTGGAATATCCCTAGTACTATATTTATATAACAAACACAGTGTTGGTCCTAAGACACTTCCTTGCGAACTGGCTAAGTTCCGAATACTAATGCTGGTACCGTACTCTTAAGAGTCCTAACATAGGTTTTCAGTATTTCGTAGAAGTGTCTTGGAAGACCTCTACGCAGTTTATACTCAAGTCCCAAATACCAAAACTTGTCAATGGCTTGAGCAACATCTGGAAATATATAGTGGAACATACCTGTTTTTATTCAAGTGCCTTTGCAACAACATCCGTAATTCGATGCACTAGATCTATCGTGGAATTTTTATTTCTGAATCCAAGCTGATGGTTTAGTTTTCTTTCTTCTATAATTTAGTTAATTTAAGGGAGTAGTTTTAAAACGTTTGCCATAATTGGTATAAGCGATATTGGCCTGTAAGAAGTTACTTTTGTTGGTGGCTAAGCAAAGGTTTCTTAGGAATAACAAGGACTTCTGCAATTTTCTAATGAAGGGGCACATATCGGAGCTTAGAACATGCGTTTATTATATGTATATTGGAGTTTTTTTAAGACTAAAGTTGGCGTTTCTATCAAAACCTGAGCAGTAATTAGTAACTTTTCAACTATTCCAGTATTTCCCAAAATTTTTTTGAGCCTTTTTAAAATCATAAAAATCAATTTAAAAATTTTTCTTGTAAAATTTTAATTCTCTGATGAAAAATGAAAGGTTGTATTTTGTACATCCGACTTTGTTCTAAAATTAACAAAATTCGACTTGATCCAAACATCGGATGAAATTTCTAAGTACGACCTTCATTTAATTGTTTTTTTTTCGTCATAATTAATATTCACCCGGGAATGTTATAAAATGTTTCTTATTCAATATATTATTGGATATAAATCAATTGAATCGAATCGAGTTGAATGTCATTTCGCAGAGAAGAAATTGAGATGTGAAAATCACTATCTCCCTAGCCGATTCCACCCTAAGTAGGAAAAAGCAACAAGCAACAAGCCAAAATAAATAAAATAGACTCCAAAGATAAAAAGTAAATAAAAGAAATATTTAATTTAAAATTAATTCTCAATTAATTCAATATTATTTTTTTAGTTTTTTTTATTGTTTTTCTCCGTTTTTGTTTTTGTTTTAATTATTTTTGTTTTTTTTTTTTTTTTAATTTTATAATTTTACATACATCATAGAGTTTTTATTTTCTTTTGATTCTATATCAATACAAAATAATAATAGAAATAATGAGAAAAAGCGCATTAATTGAAAACTAAAATTAATCAATAAATTACATAAAATTAACAAAAAAAATATAATAATAATCATTAAAATTATAATAGTAATTATAAAATCATTTTTAAAAATGTAACTCAAAGGATATTGTATGCTTTTGATTTTTTTTTTTTTATGTATTTCATTGTTGTCTATTTTATGCAGTGTATATATGTGTGTGTATATAGTATACATATTAAGCAATTTAATTTTTTTGTATTTTCTTCCTTGCAATTAAAATGTAAAATAAAAAAAATCGCAAGGATATTATTTTGATCAATTTATAAATTAAATATTTATTTTGTTTTTTATATAACGTAATATATATACATATATATTTGTTATAAACTAAAAAATAATTAAAAGAAGAGTATGTGCTTTAACCAATGTTAATGGTAAGACAAGAAAAATTTCAAAGATGCGATTTATGAAGCGACCATGAAATTAAAGAATAATGATATGAGAACGATACAAGCGGTATTCACACCAGGACAAGCTAATACCAAGTCCGAGAAAAACAAGTTAAAGCTGTTTTAATTGTGATGAAACGAAAATTAGCAAACAAAAAAGAAGCGTAGATAACAAACTTAACGAAGGCATAAAAAATGTTAAATTTCGAATTTTAAAATGGCTAACACAAAAACGTTTTCGTTGAATAGCTAAGTTATTTATTTTTTTTTGTTTTGGCGGCGAAACGCATCCAATATTTTTGATGTATGTGGGTGAATTTTATTTTTAAATATTTATTATATTTTCATTTTTTAAATACTTTTTTACTCTTTCTAACATCATATACATTTAAATATATATTTATTTATATAAAAAATGAAAATCGTTAACGCAAACGTTTTTAATTTTAAAAAATCGTTTGCTGCTGAATTGATTGTATGTAGAAGTAATTTTTTTTATTTTCCTTTTTGTTATTTTTAATATTATTACTATTTATATAATTATTAATGTCGTTCGATTGGCTCATTGACATGGAGGTGAATTTACTTTTGATGACGAGTGATGATGAAGAATTTTTCTGTGGCAATGTAGACCGAAGGCGATGACGATGTTAACGAAGACGACGCCGAGGATTACGACGACGTCAATGAATTAATGGATTTGCATTTGAATATGCATAGTTTTGAGATACGCTCCTAAAATGTGTGGTGTTTTATGTGGGAGTGTGTATTTGAGTTTTTTTTTTTTTTTTCTTTTTTTCATTTCAAAACACCAGATCATCAAACATCAACTAGGTTTAAATAGTTGTGTTTTCATTTTTTTTTTTTTTCGGAACTATGTTATAGTTGTTTTGTTTTGTTTTTTTTTAACAGTGTTTTCCCTTTCTTTATATTTTAAAATAATAGCATATATTCTTTTATATGAATAATAATGGACTCAGTTATTTTAATTGTTCTCTGAATAGTTTATTCTTTTTAAATAAATTAGGATGTTCCATTCACTAAAGCTTCCTTCTTCAGTTCAATATTATCGGGATTGTTTCGATTGTTTTTAT
The DNA here is from genome assembly GCA_951394125.1 of Epistrophe eligans. NCBI lineage: Eukaryota > Metazoa > Arthropoda > Insecta > Diptera > Syrphidae > Epistrophe > Epistrophe eligans. The sequence goes on along the minus strand of OX596028.1, from coordinate 53,172,237 downwards.
TGCGGCGACCTTTTGGAGCTTGATGCTGATGCTGATGTTGTTGTGGTATTGGCGGTTGCTGCAATGGTTGTTGTTGGGGCTGCTGGTGTTGTTGTATTTTATCGTTTTTATTCGGAACACTGTTAACCACAATAGCATCTTTATTGGGAGCGTTTATCTGTTGTTGCTGCTGTTGTTGTTGCTGTTGTTGTTGTTGTGGTGGTGGTGGAGGCACCTGCTGTTTTGATCTTTCCAGCGATGTAGCAGTTTTATCAAGATTTATATTTTTTTGCGGTTTATTATTTGCTACGCCACCATTTGCTGGTAAATTATTGAATACAAATAATTTAATATATTTTTGTATAACTTTATTAATTTTTTTATTATTAATCATACTCACTATTATTAGTGCTTGGAGCTGTGCTCCTTTGCCTTCGTCGTCTTCGCGTGCTGCCTTCATTCGATGAATGACTTTCCGCTGAAAGACAAATATTGAGATAACATAAGTTTTTTGTTATAACATTTTCCAGAAATTTTATTGAAAAGTTATCATTTATAAATTGTTGTATTCATCAATCAATAAAAATAAAAAATAAACATAAATATTTATTAAATGAATTAAAATAACTTTTTAACGACTGCATGGCACGAATTAGCCCTTAAAGTGACTAAGCAAAAAGGATGTGTCGTTTTACATTTTTTTGCGAGACTCAAGTATTACTGCCTACTTTTGTTCTTTTTGATGGAAAACTAATCCCTTAAGAATTTCACATTGAGTCGCAGCTGGAATGGACTAAAAATTTATACAATTAACATCTAAGGGGATTGATATACATAGGTTTTACATTTTGTTTGGTGGTATGGTTTGAAACTTGTAGAAGACACTATTTTAGGTGTTGATTGCTTGTCAGAGAAAATTATAGAATTGACGGAGCATAGTGATTTTTTCTTTGTTTGTTCTTTTTGTTTATCTATTCTTTTGTGGTGTATTTCCGTGATTCGCTAAAGATGGTCTGCAAATGACGTTTTAAAATTGAATGTTTATTGTGTTGATTTTTATTTTTGAATTATTCCGGGTGAATAAGGAAAGAGCAAAAAACCATACACTAATATTGCTGACCACAAAGTTTGTCATTTCTTTATTAGTACCTTAAAACTAAAAAAAAATAACCTTATCGGCTTGTTTGTTGTTTTTTGTGTTTGTGCTATAACATAGCGTCAAATTCGTATGCTTCGCTGAATATGGTGGAAATAAGGATAGATTTTATTTAAAAAAATAATATTGTCGGTTAAGCATCGAACGCTGATGACGTGAAACGAAAAATCCCATAGAATTGACAAAACGAACTCAAAAAAGAAATATTTTCTTCTGCTTTTCGTTTTGCAGTACGCTGTTCACCGAGCGAAATTGATAGTTTTAGCATTTTGCTACCGTGTTGGAGACCACACACAAATTTCGTTACGCATCATCTGATAAAACTCTCCATTAATATTTTACCAAATTCTTTTCTTATGTTTTCGTTGTCGATTTTTAGACCACAGAAAATTTTCGTTTCGCTTCAGCTACGTAGCTAGGCTTTAGAAACAAAAACGACACAGCTGAGCAAAAAGTTTTCAATTAAAAATTTAACATGAAATGACAAAACACCTCTAAAAGGAGTCTGATGATCGGCCTGGCCTGAAATAGCTATAACTCTAGCCTATACAAATCCTGGTGGTGGCTCACTCAAGTGTTGTTGTTTTATTCAAACCTTCAACAAAACAATAATTATTGTTAACGTGATCGTCAATCATTTTCTTCACCAACTCAACTTCTTTCGTCTCCATCACCTATTTTTTAAGAATGAAAAATGAGCGCTTTTAAATTATCTCAAGCTGTCATAAATGGCAATTTGTGTTTTTCATCCACAAAACACATGTACATACGTTAATAAATAATTATACCTACATAATGTAAAAACAAAAACTCAATTTGGAATAACGAATTTTATGGATGCGCATCCCGACTTGCCAAGGGCTACAAACGAAACTCAGCTGGAATGACTCTCGACTCGTTCATAATCAGACCTATCGCGAACCAAATTTCCCTGGAGTTTTTTTCCATTTTGGGAAAATTGGTATTAGGAATCATCTTCAAAATTATTAGGGAATATATTCCTTTTAGCAAAGTAGCTATCGTGAATAATTTTTCCAGGGAACTTTTTCCTGACATCAATGGAAACATTTTCCGAAGTAAGTTTTTGGAGAAAAATTATTTCTTGGGCGATTCGCGATAAGAAACATTCTTTCCCAGGTATTTTTTGTTTTTCCGGGGAAAAAAATTTCCCATTAAACTGACGATAGGGCTGAATAATAATGAATCAAACTAGGGCAGTTTTTGATTACATTTGAAAAATAATTTCTATTTTTAATTTCAACTAACTTCTTTTTTTGGTTAAAAGTGTTAGAGGCAGTACGAAGTCTAATAATATCATTCCTTAGCTATAATAAGAAATTAAATGTATCTATTTATTTACCTCTTTCAACACTGCTAAGCTCACGATTCTCTCGAATATCTTCATGATTATTGTATGGTTCCCTGCCATTAGGTTCATTTCGATTAGGTCGTCGATTGCCACGTCTATCGTTGCCTCGATAGCCACCGCCACCACTTCGATCAGAGTATCTCTCTCTTGGGTGATCATTGCGGACGTAATCATCATCGTCTCGTCGACCTAAAGGTTTATAAGAGGTATTTACACAAAGAAGTTTCATTTAATCAATAAATAATATTTTACCTTGATGGTAACGCTGATTTCCACCAACTCCGCCGCCTCCACCTCGGCCTCGACCGCGTCCACGACCTCTTGACCCTCCTCCTCTCCCCGATCTCACCGACTCAATATCACTACTATAACCTCGTTCAGATCTTCGATTCACTGGGAAATTTTGCATAGAACCCATGCTCGTTTCTTGTATGGCTCGCAGTTGTTGATCGATTTCTAATTTTTCCTGACGTAACTGTTCTACTTCCTACATAGTTAAAATAGTTAAGAATTACCATTGAGTCAATGGCAAAACAAAATAAACTCACTTTTAAATGAGCCAAATGATATTCTAGTAGTACTTTTGCATTCGAAATACTTTCAACGGTTCCAATAAATACAAACGGTACGTGTCCAAGTTCTCGTGGTATGTTTTGATCCTGTTCGTTATCGCCTGCGATCTGAAAATCAAATATCTCCGACTGTAAAACTTACGAACCAATCGCAACAATTGAAAAACTAACAAAAGATTGTACCTTGATTCGAAACACGCCACTTTTATCGACAATTTCCTGAATAATACGTCCATTTTTACCAATAACCTTGCCGACCAGCTCACGTGGAACTTGAAAAAATTCCTCTGCATATTCTAGCATTGATCTGGCACGACGCACAGAATCCTCTGTTTCGCCGGTAATTTTAAATGTGCAACTTTTCTCTTCAAGTTCAATATTTGTAACGCCATCGAGGAGACGTGCAGCTTGAATATTGCTACCGTGCGATCCGATGGCTAGACCCATAAGGTCATCGCGTACGTGAAACTCATCTGTGAATCTAGAAGTAGATAAGAGCGGCGTGGCCCTTTTAGTTTTAACAATTAATCGCCGATCAATAAAGGTTTCCTTTTGGGTTTTTGTTTACATTTCTTAACTACAGTTTTTTTTTTTTGTATTAAGAACTAAACTGGCAGCGTACTAATTTACTCAAAAAGCAGCCGAAAGTCGAAGAAAAAATTTATAAAATTGTATTTTTTGTTTGTGTTATGAAGAAAAAAAAGGGGTTGTTAATCAAAAAATGGTACGTATTAATATGATGATGATAGATAAAATATCGTAGCAAACAAAAAACATTATGGACATATTAATTAACTTTTAAAAATAAGTGTTAGAAATAAAAGACTACAATTTCTTGAGATCAATATTTTCAGTAGAAACGTTGCGAAGAAAAAAAAACATCTTAAAAAACATAAGTCTTTTTTTTATGATATCATCGTTAGTACGTGGAGGTTGATTAATATTTTGCAGCTAACTTTATCAACCTTTTGGGGAAAGATTTGAGGGATCACTCCAGTAAATGATATAATTGCACCAATCAACCAATTTACGACATTCACTCTATTAACTATTTTGAGGCCTTGGAATATCGCAGTGTCTAACTCGGATCTCAATTAATCCACTGCACTCATTGAAAGAATGAATGTGAAATAAAGTACAGTGAGAAGATAAGTATAGATATGGATATGGGTTTTGGTTATATGCGAAGCCGCTCTAAACATTCGCTCAGTTCAATGAAGAATTTCCCACGAACTAATTTGCTGATCTGGGCTAAAATTAGGCAAACAAAGCAAGGGAAGATGTACCAATTCTACATATTCGGATTCCTAATGTGTGAGGATTCCAATCAATATGGATAATTATTGACTCTTTTTTTTTGGTACAACACATAAATTCCCCGACACCAAAAGAATGAGTATTTAGTCCCGCTTACTTTTAGAGTTGGAGGTTTTGGAAAAAAAATATTGTTCAATATATTTTGAAGTAAGATTTTGAGGTTTAAAAAAAGCGTAATTGCTGTAGGCCTATGTACATAAATCAAAAAAAAATCACATTCAAATTTTATATTTTAAGTTAACTTTTTTTAAAATAAAATGCTATGAATACGCAGAAATGATTATTATGCAGAATAAAAGAATAAACAGCATTTTAAAGTTAATAGATGCAATATTAAAAATAAATAGAGGTACATAATAAATATTTAATTGAACACTTACCCACGACTATTTAATTTTGTTGACTCAAGCTGACGAACAGCTTCTTCCGTTCGTTTCAAAAGAATGACCTGCAATAAAAAAAATGCACATTAATAAAATGTAATTATAGTTTCTTTTTTTTTTTATGTAAATTATACCTTTTGAGATAAATTTCGAAAATGCATGTCCTGCAACATGTTCGCCCTTTTTTGTGAAAAATCAAATTTTGAAATTACTGTTAATATCCCACGTTCAGGATTATAACGACAAATTCCTGCTGCTATTGATCTTTGAAACTCCCTATGAATGCCTTCTTCCTTGGCCCTAAAATGAAATTAAAAAAATATACATATATATAAAGGCATTTTCCCTTTTTTTCAATTAAAACAAAGCATAATTATTATGTACGTACTCCTCTTGCAGCTCTGCAGGCACATTAATTTCAAATTTATGAAAAGTCTTAGGCCCAATAGGAGGATTGGGATTTTTCACTCTAAGTCGCTTCAGTTCAACAATTTCCGTATATTGATTTTCGAAGCCTACATAACAGACAGCACAAAATTCAGCCTTAAGAAGTTTTATAACAGCAGTCCACCATCCACATGTTTGACGTTCAAGAGATCGTGTGAACACTTCAACTTCCATTCCTTCCTCATAGACAGCAGGTTGTTCATTGTCTTCGGGTGGGAAGCGAACTTGAGAGAAAGGAAATCTCTGTTCTTCTTGGCATCTAAAATAGAATTGAAAAAGTTGGTTTCTATTATTTTTCCCCGAAACGGCATTAACAAATTTGATTTAAAAAAAAAAATTCTTGTTATTATTATAAGTAATAATAATTGTAAGAATAATACAACTTGTTTGAAAAAACTAATTTTATCACGATTCATTTTTAAAACATCCACGGGCCGGTAGTGCTGTTTGTACATCTACGCCACCCCGCCGTCGACAAACTTTGATGCACTTTGTAGCAAAAAAAAAAAAGAAAGAAATTTGCTGCTGAACATCTCGTGGCAAACGAGAACGCATTGACTTACATTACAACTCTCAAGAATAGAAGGGACCCACAATTGTATGTCGAATCCGAACAGCTAAGGTGAGAGGATTATTTCATAACTGGACGTCCGTTATAACAAATTATATAATTTCCAGCCAATTCGTTATATCAAAAAATTCGTCATATCGAAACAGTTGTTTCGAACAAAAAAAAAAGAAAACATACAGCCGTATCTATTAGTTTATCTTAAAACGTCTCTTAGATGTCATTTAGTTAAGTGCGCTTAAATATTTAAATTGACTTTAAATGTCGTCACTTAAATTCTTATCTATAATCTGCAGAGATTATGAATTATAAAGATTGGAAAGCTCGGCTGTCATTCTGGTTTGCCTACAAGCTAAACACGGTGGTGAGTGAATCTACAAATTGCATACTTTTAGGCTGTTTATTTTTGACAGCTTTAAAAAAAAGTGTAAACAAAAAACGAGCTCTTTACCAAATAAGAGGGAAAGAGAAGCAAATGGATGTATAGTCCAAAGCAAAAGATAGAAACCCGAATCCATTTTGCTTTATGATGTTTAATATCTAAAAAAACGCAAAAATTTATTTTACAAGTCAAGCTCTTGGGGTATGTGTTCAAAAAGAATGGAGGGCAGGAAGCACATATAAGGGACAGAATAAAAAAGGCGGCAGCGGTCATGAAAGAAGCCTGGGGGATTGGGAGGAGGAAATTCGAGAAGCTATGAGAGAAGAAGATGTTGCTTTTCGATACCCTGCTGTGAACGGTGATGGGATATGGGGATATGGCAGTATGGGGATGAGAGGAGACAAGAAATGGAAAGAATGCAAGAGAGGGTCCTCAAATGGACACTAGGGGTAGAGTGGCAAACTCCAGGACATAAGGTGAAAGAGGAAACAGAAAGAGATAAGATTATGATAAGAGCTGGGAAAAGGGCGTGGAATTATGAAGAGAAATAAACAGGTGGAAAAGGAAGCGAGATAGCGATTGAATGTTTAGAGAAGATGAGAGAGAGAGAGAGAGAGGGATGGAAGCGAGAGGATCACGGTGGGAACATGTGAGAAAGATAACGAGGGGAAGGAAAGGAAGATAGGACAGTACGACAGGATACGAGAGAGAAGAATGGGAAGACAGAAGAGAGCAGGAGAAAGAAAGACGGGAACTAATAAAGGAATCCAGGTACAAAGAAGTAATGACCGAGGGGATCTCGCAATATCTGAAAGCGGGATGGAAGGCAGACAGAACAAAGAGAAAAGCGAGAGTCAGGCTAGGGAATTAGGTGAGAGAAAGATGGTACTGGAAACAAGAAGAGAAAATGTGCAGAGGGTGTGAAGATGAGCAAGAGAGGTGGGAACATGTAATAGAAAGATGCAGGTCAGGCGGTGATGAAGGAAGATCAATAGGGGAAAAATGAGGGATATAATGGACGAAGGAGGGAGGGGGGAAGAGTGGATAAATGCACTAGAGGTTGTGAGAAGGAGTAAAGAGAGAATGATGAGAAGAGGGGAGAGTGTGGTGGAGGACTTGTAACCCTTAGGGGAATCAATACAATACGAATACGAATACGAGTATGGCGAGCTCCATTATAATCATACATACACACCGTGGTGATTTTAATTTCAATACTAACTTGAGCCGACAAATGTAGTTTTGAGTATCCGTATTTGGATCTGAATGTCGTCCATACGTTGTTGACTACTTGTGCAGATCCAAAATGAATTTGTTTGTTTGATTGAAATTTTGTAAGATTTTGTTAATGTAGAAGCATATAATAGTGCAACATATTTAGTTTTAGCCTACCGTATGTTCGGTAATAATAATAAATTAATACCTACCAAAATCTTCCAAACAAAAAATCTATTCTGATTAGGATTTTTTCGAAACAAAATCGATTTTTTTATCAAAAAGTAAAAATTTCTGGTGTGTGTGGTAGTGTGTGCAATATATAAAATATATAGAAAAACTGAGCAAAATATACAATTCTCCTTGCGTTCGAGGTACTATCAGATAGGCTATCCACTTATCCCAAAAATTTTCAGATACGTTGGGTTGTTATTGCATCAGCTGTTTTGTCACAAAGGATTAGGTACTACAACACAAACCTATCCGGATAGCTTTACACAATCACAAAAAAAAAAATCAATCTCTTTAACAAATTCCTTCCAATGACAAACAAAATTGATCTTTTGGTTGGAAGGAATTCGAAAAATGTATGCAAGTTTATCAATTTAAGTTTATAAGAAACATCTAAAATCAACATCGCGACGTGTAGAGCGAGAGAAATCTACTTTTGAAAGATCGAAAAACGTTTTGTTGTCTTTTACTTATGCTGTGTTAAGCCACGTTCAGATCAATAAAAAATTACGTTGTGTGCCATGTGCCTTGAATTTCTTATTGCCGGAAATATTTTAGCCCAAAATTGAAAATTTGTTAAATAAATTTTTGCGTAGCGTGCTTAACAAGGCGGAAAATTATTTATATTTAATTTGTTGATAAAAAGTAACGATAAAATGAAAAAAAAAAACTCTGATATTGTTTTAGAAGAAAAGTTTATTTTTGTACTAACTTTTATTTTGACCAAAACACATAAAATTTTATTAAATAGAAAATGATTTATGTTCAATCGATCAAATACGTTCTGGAATTAGTTTTCAAACACAACTTCGGGAATATGCCTACCATGGCTGGATCCTAGGAATGTCATCCAAGAAACAAAGTTTTCGACCACTTTTTCAGGGATTAATAACTGTGCATTTTTGGAGATGTAACATTGTTTTGATAGTCCCATGTGGATAACCTTTGCTCCAAATGCAATATTTTTTTCTTTTTGCCAAAAATGAAATACACACATCGCAGAGAAATTTTTCGATAAAACAGCAATTTTTTTTTTTTTTAATTTAATTACGTTGTCGCACACATCCGGTTTTTAAATTTAAACCTAGTGACCTGATTAGGGAATACGAAGCGAATCGTTTTCAATTCAATATCTCCTTTTCGACTCGCCTTGATTTCATCAATTATCGAATACGAAGCGAGTCGTTATACTTCCAAGATTTCCAGATAATTGACAGCTGATTTCTAGGGATTTTTTTTTTTTTAATTAAACTCTTTGGGCGAAGTGCAAACACAATTTGTTGTCATTAACATTGAGCAAATAGAACTTCCATCCTTCCTTTAAAAGTTTGGTTTGATATCTGAGAACAGGGCTCGGTAAACAGAGTCGTTGGCATTATTTTTTCTGTACTGAGATAGTGTCACATCAATCGATTTGGATTTAATGTGCCAAAAAGGAAATGAGGGTTTAAAATTATATCCCCGTTTTCTGGGAAGTTTGAGTTGGTTAGTTTTGATCAATGCTAGTTTGAGTCGATGGAACTCGTTTTACACATTTTTGATTTATTGCCTGAGCGATGTCGGCATCAATTAGTGAGTTTCTGGAGAAGACTAGTTTTGGGGCTAATTTCAATATCAGGTCATCAATTCGATTTTCTACTGTTGGAAGCCCAGCTTCGGCAAGCAAATTTTGTATAGGTGTAGTTGGAAAGGTGTTAAGGCATCTTCTTACTGCTTGATGGTATGGTGGTTTAATGATGTTAAGTGTTGATTTAGGGCATTTACCGTATATATATATTCCAAAACAATTTTGCTTAACAATAACATTTTTGTTATTTGAGAAAGAGTATTTATATGGATGTTACTTTTAATACTGCTTAAATATTTCATGAAATTGGTTCTCGCAGCTATATTTTTTTTTTAATGATAAACAATGTTCTTAATCCTAGAATACTTCAATTATTTACATTAGGAATAGGTATATTATTGACATTAAAAATAAGATTAGGACAGATAGGTTTGCGCCAAATATGAAGTATACATTTTTCTAATGATAATTTTTCGCCGGATTCGAAAGACCATATTCGAATATCTCCAATCGCATTAAGAGAGAGGTTTCGGCAGATAGTTAGGTTATGCCTTTCAAGTATAATGCTTATGTCGTCGAATGCTATAGTGAACAGCATTATCGATAAGGAAGACCCCTGCGGTATACCATTTTCTAATGGGTATGTTTTGGAAAAGCAGTTATTAATTCTGGAAGAGAATTTTCTGTTTGATAAAATGATTCGACGAATTTGAAAATTTTTACACCAACCTTCCTTTTTTTAAAATTTGTTTAAAATCACATATTTCCCGATTCGATCAAAAGCCTTCTCGAAGTCTAATGACAGTAAGGTTTTGATGATATGGCTTTTCAGATGTAGTGATCTAAATAGAGGTGAGCATCGACACAGTCTTTGTTTGATTTAAATGCAACCAATATATATTTTTTAGATTCAGCGAATCAGAATAAGCGCTTCGCCACAACTTTTTCTAGAATTTTTGATAGGCATGAAATTATTGATATGCGACGATAGCTTTCAATCAAGATTTTGTCCTTATTTGGTTTAGGGATAGGGAGTAAAATGGCAGTTTTTCAGTGGCCTGATTAGGGAATACGAAGTGAATCGTTTTCAATTCTATATCTCCTTTTCGACTCGTCGCGATTTGATCAATTATCGAATACGAAGCGAGTCGTAAATTATACTTTCAAGATTTCCAGATAATTGAACGCTGATTTCCAGGGATTTTTTTGTTTTTTTTTTTTTAATAAATATCTTCGTGCGAAGTGCAAACTCAATTTGTTGTCATTAACTTTTAACTGTTGTTATTAACTAATAAAATTTAAATATTATTTATATTAAAAATGGATGCTATAATGTTTTTTTTATATGTGCCGAACGTGTTGAAGTTGAAGAAGCCTCAAACTTGCGAATTTCAAAAAAATTATAAGAAGTGCTTGTCCTCCTCTTGACCTTCCTTACTTTGAGTGAATGTTTTTGTGTAGGGTGTTGATTATTTGTTTAATTTTCTTTATTTACAAAAAAAAAAACAAAACAAATGTTCACTTAGCTGTTTCGACTTTCGAAATAAGCATTTCTGTTTGTCTTTGACGAAATAAAAGACGAATTTAGATTGCAAAACAACAATTGCATACCGACAATTATAATTACAAAAATTATTGTTTATTTCTTTAGTTAAAAAATAAAAAAAAAACAACAATTAAACTTACATACATATTTTGAGGAAGAAAAAACAAACAAAACCAATCACCTTGCGACCGTACGTCAGTTCACCAATCCGCAAATAAAAACCTATCGAAAATTTACGCAGTAAAAATGTAAATGTCATTTCACATTCGCTTTCGATTTCGTAAATAGGGCAATGTAAAACGAAAGAGGCGAAAGCGAAAGCAGTAATACTAAACCTCATTTTCGCCAACTAAAATGATTCGCTTCGTATTCCCAAATCCGGCCACTGGATTAATCGAGTGATAACAGTTTGCATTGTGTTGTTTGGTTAAAAAGACATTTATATGTAGTACATACATAACTGTGTGAAGCAGTAGTGTTTAAAAAAAAAACCCTTTTAAAATAATGTACAACTCGCACGTACACATTTTTTGCCACGCCCATTTTTTTGTTCGTATCGATTTACAATATAAGCTTGGTAAAAATTGAACGAATTAACAAATTTTGTTGAAAAAATTGATTTTCTTGAAACAACCACAACAAAAATTATGGCCCAATTTTTTGTTTGTTTGTTTTTTTTTTTTTTTTTTTTAATTACATAAACACGACAACACTACAGTTTAAGAATTGTTTTCAATGCAAAGCCGAAAGGAATTATAACATTTCATTGATAATTTCGATAAAAAAAAAAAAAAAAACGAAAACAAATTGATGTTCTCTCCCTTATTTTTAGTGTAAATAGTATATTCCTACGATGTGTTGCCTTAACAATCTAACGGTATTGATTTAAAATATCATTTTCCACAATTTAAAGTTAACAAGGGTTTTTCTCAGCTTTCGTTCTGCTTTGTAAGTACACACAGCAGCAGAGAATTTTAGTGAACCAGGGGAATTCCCTGAGAGGGTATAAAAACACTTTGTTATGTTACTTTTTTTTAAGGGAGAAATCTCAGAAAATTTGTTATAAGGAAACAATTATTCGACTGGTTTCCAAGAATCAATTCTTCATAAAGTGAATTTCGTCATATAGAGTGATTTATATAGAATATTTATTTAAAAGGAAGGAAACAGAACGGGATTTCACAATAAAGAGAATTTCGTTACAAAAGAGATTTGACTGAACATCAGAACTTGCCTTCCGGATCCGGTAGGTCCGATTTTGTTGTTTATGATATTGGCCTTAAGAATAAACCAAGTTTCCGACCTCGAGCGCCAAAAGCAACATTGTCAAAACACAAAGAGTTCTGGGGTGGAATCGGCTAACGCGATAGTTGATAGTTGATAATCAAAATCGACAATTTTGCTCCATGTAAAGTGATTATCAAATCGACAATCGTTTTTTTGTACTGATATTAAGTGACAGCTTTTTAGGTGTCGTTTTCATACATTTATGTCATTTGCATAAAAAGTTTGATGCGGTCGACTTAAAATTGGTTGGTTTTTTAATAATATACATAATTAATATCTATAGTAAAAAGTGTGTCTTAAGAATAAAAAATAGTAAATTAGTTCAAGTGCAATGTTTACATCATTTGCAATTGTTCAAACCGCACAGTGAGTAAGGAGTGAAAATAATTATAAAAAGGTCTGACTGATCATAACAAATCTGAGAACCCAACAAACTCCAAACAAAACCAACACAATAACAAAAATGCAAAAATGACATTTAATTCTTGACAGAATTGTAAGTTATGCCAAAGAACAAACAATTTTTGTCGACCGATTTACACAGAGCAACGAATAGTTGATTATCAAAACCGACCATAAAAAAAGCGACAGTCAACTATCGCCTTACGCGATTCCACCCCTGGTTTTTTCGTAGTTTTCGATTATATCTACGGTCTACTATTAGCTAAATTCTCTTCAATTTAAGAACCGTCTCTACAGAACCAATATACACCTTTTCAAAAAATAAACAAATTAAATGTTTAATTATCGTTTTCAATGAAAGCTATAACTGATTTATATAAAGTTCAATACTATAATATTATGCTTATGACCTTCATTTTTTTTTTGAAAATTGAAAACATTTTAAGCATCTACATAATGTACATAAATATATATATTCTGCAACATTCAAACAAAAATACTTTTTGTAAAAACTGGTCGTAATCGCGGTAACTACGAACAAAAATCTATGCACTAGTTTCGCAGAGTACTGTCTTAGCCTTTATTTGATACTCTATAGAAATGCCTATGAGAAAACTCAGTCAAAAATGCAGCCGGAAATGGCCAGCATTTTTGTAAATTTTTGACATTTAGCTGGTGTTGACTTTTACAATAGCAATGAGATAAGTTATCTTACGATCGGTCGCCTCCCTTCGTATAAGTTGATCTTATATTCTGAAGAAAAAGAGAATAAAATAACTTCATTATAGGAACAAGTAGAACATTAGACATGATTTACGGTTATGATCCGTACGAGCAAATGTGCCGCATGGAATAAATCAATGTTGTCCTAAATCGAGTTGGCGATTATGGTTATGGTAGTGGCTACAGGTATGTATGTATGTATATTTTAAATGTATGTACCTTATGTTCTTTTACGCTTTTCAAAATAAATTTAGATTAAAAATCTTTTTAAAAAAAATGCATTTCATATCGCCCACGACAGATAATAATATGTAATAAAAATAAACATAAAAAACAACTAAAAAGTGACATTATTGAAACGCCAAAGATCGGATACATTTTTGTACGTCTCGCCCTGTGCATGGAGAACAGTGAGCGGCTATTTCTTATTTTCTTATTTCTATCCTATTATCAAGAGAAGCATCTCCACAAAACGCTAGTGTCAGTTCTTTAAATAAGATATAAATAGATGCCCAAAATAGATGAAGAGATGTCAAGTCGAGTAGTTCCCTCGACATGCTTCAACTCAAATTAATGTTTTTTTCCATCAGCTGTTTGTTTAAACATAATTTACTTATAAAAACTTATTTATAATAATATATAATTTATTCAGTAACAGCTAGATACTTACTCATCCAAACTGACCATTACTCCATCCTCAAATACATCTGTAACGATTCCCTGGAATAAAGAAAATATAAAACGTTATAGGCTTTTTAGGATAACGACGGGCATACATAAAGTGCATGCAATCTTAAACTTAAACAATAAATAATCTTTTTATAAATTCATATTTATCATCATCATCACCATCTTCTACACAAAGACAAATATCATTTTTGGTTAAGATTTTGTTTCAGGTGTGGCCTGGCGGTTAGACATTCTACACATCTGCCTGAAGATGTCATCCGCCCTGTCAAGCACATACCTTGAGGCATTTCCCTGATTTTGATTCGTTAATCGTACGGTCTAAGCCCCCGCAATTTGAGTTCTAAAAGATAAGGTGACCTTCGTAGAGAAGAAACTTAAAAGGCACAGAAAGGTCGTCGAACGCAGAGAAGTCACCCTTGTCTCTAGAAATGACTGCTAAACTAAATTTTGTTCATTCTTTTTGTCGACTTCTCTGGCAATTAATGGATTTTCCGGTTTTTTAGTACTTCAGGGCCAGACGAAAAAGAATTTGCAAATTGCTTAAACATAAGTTGGACATGAGAGGGGGGAGCTTTCTTCGAATTTTCAGGAAAGAATAACCAAGATACAAGTTTAAAAAAAATTAAGATATTTGGAAAAATAGAAACATTTAACGCCGTGTATACAAACCTTGTAGTAGGCATCATTCTCACCGCAGACCTCCACCGTCAGATCGTCGTCCATTTTGTTGGATTAGAATACTCCTGTTGGTATTTTTGTTCCGTCGATTCTTTTTGCAGTGAGTTAGTTTTCGTTTCTATTTTTTTATTATTTCGACGTAAAAATCAAATTTTGCAACAAAAAAAATAACTAAATTCCACGCGAAAGGTGTGGAATTTTAAGTTTTCTTCCGATTTTTTTATGTTTTTGCTTATCTGGTGCTGAGCCCCAGTACCAGTGGTAGTGCAGTTGAGGTCGGCCGATTTTGCTGCCTTTTTTCTTCTTGGTTCCTTTTTTTCTTCCTCGGTTCTTTTCTTTTTTTTGCTTTTTTTTGGATCGTAGGAAGGTATAATTTTTTATAACTACAATTAAGTAAAGTTGATTCAGATAATTAGTGATGTTGTTGAGTATTATGGAGAAATTTGTTTGCTTTATTTATGTATGGTTGCAGATAAAATTGAAATTGATAAATTTTTTTTCTATTGAACTGAAAAATCGCGTGCAGACTTTTTTGGTTGGAAATTCAATGAACAAAAAAAACGGAAAAAGATGAAAGAAGATAGAATGATATGGTTTATTTTGTGCGAAAATTAAAACTTTGTCTCTGTTGCTCTTGTTTTAGTGGCGTAGCAGGGCGAATTCTCTATTTTTATTTATATTCGGCCTTTTCCCTCGCATGCATTTTTCGAAATTCGAAAATGCATTATGGTGCCGGTTTGTTGAAGCGTAACAAACTTCAAGAATTTTTCACAGGGCTGTTAAATGTTATGATAGGAAATGTATATTTTAAAAATTTAAAGGGAAGCGAATTTTTAAATTATTCTATTATTCTGGGAGTGACGGATTATTTATTAATAGGTACTTTGCTAGAAATTTGCAATGGAATGCACAGAAATGGCTTTACTAGTAGAATTTATAATATTATTTATTTTGTGTGATTGTCAATTATTGTTGATATTCGGTGAACAAAATTGAGAAATTCGGACACAATCTTTCTAATTTTATTAAACTTATTTGTTTACATCACAGGTAATAGTACAAATAAATTTGTATCATTTAAATTCATTGCCTCGGCATGGGACCATTTTAAACTAATTCTTGTATAATGGTAAATGTGATATTAACCGCTTTAACGACTGAAAACAGCATTGAGTTTGAAAGCATTATATATTCCATGCCATTATTGATACCCCATATCCTTAAAAGAAGTATAAGTTGTGTTAATTAATTTTATTTCATAGAACATAAAGTAAGGTTTTGATGTTCTCATTCGGCGAATTACGACTTCACGACTTTGTTAAGTAGTGTATAATCCATTTCCATTAGTTGTTGCTTGTTCGCAAAGTTACTCCAGACACATATTCACCCCAACTACAGCATCCGATGAATGAATTGCGGAGAGGGAATCTGACTAAATTTTGATATTTCATTAATAGTAAAATTGTCAAAATTGAGTCTGACTCCCTCCGCAGCTCATTCATCAGTTTCCGTAATTGGGGTGATTGTTCTTTTATTTTCAATATGAACACCATTGTGAGCTAGTTTTTGATTTATGTTAAGCAAGCTTAAAGATTTTGGTTTGGCATGTCTCTTTCATTTCATTGACATAGTGATCACGCTTTAATTACAAAACGCACTGATACTTTGTTTTGTGATACGTGTCATCTCTTTTGAGAAATATTACAGAAATTAAATAAGGTGGGACGGTACCTACTTAAGTTTAATTATCACTGACTCTTGTTCTTTTGAGATACTTTTTTGCATAGGAACTGGATGTTCATTCCCATTTAGGATTTAAACTCTGGAAAATGGCATATTCATTTAAACGTTATGAAAATTTAAATTTTCAATCGAATCGAATTGTTGAACATTTGTTAATTGTTAATGCCAGTAAAACCCCAAGTATTTTAAAACCTTGCCTGGCACTCGGATTCAGACAAAAAAAAAAAAATATCAAGAAATCCCAAAAGTTGTATACCTAGTTGAAACTGACCCTATTCTGCTATCCGTTGGAGGAAAACGAATGTTCCAAAAAGGGAATAAAATGTTTACAAAAAGATTCTCTCCAGAACTTTAAAACTAATTAATGAAAGATCTTTGAAGTCGAAAGAAAAATTTGTAACAAATTAAGTGAATCGAAAAATTCGATCGGATAGCAGGGCTGATAAAAATAAATGCTCTAAGGTGCGATTTAATCGACGCGAAATTCCCTGCGAATTTGCAAATTTATTTTCACAGTAATTATTAGAACCCTGAGAAAAAATGTTTTAGAAATTTGTCACAAAACAAGCACATCATTGTCAGCATCCAATGTAATAATCTGCAGACTGTGCCCACTTAAACCGTTAAACAGTTTTTCTTTTTTTTTTTTACACAGATACTTTATTAAGAAAACAAATACATAAAATTTTTGCACGAGTTGATAAAATAATTATTAAAATGGAATATTAAGGTTTCATATTAAAAAAAAAACATCCAGCTGCGGGCCTTCATAGATGAAGTCAAGTCAATAGAGAGCTGGGATTTGATCCAGGGGATACATAGTTGAACCAGCTTAGCCACCGAAACCGTACAGAGTACGTCCCTGGCGCTTCAATGCGTAGACCACGTCCATAGCAGTTACAGTCTTGCGCTTAGCGTGCTCTGTGTAGGTAACGGCATCACGAATAACGTTCTCAAGGAAAACCTAAGAACACATCTCATTTCACTAAGATTAAATTGGAACCAAATTACCCTAAAAATTACCTTAAGTACACCACGAGTTTCCTCATAAATGAGACCAGAAATACGTTTGACACCACCACGACGAGCCAGACGACGAATTGCAGGCTTTGTTATACCTTGGATGTTATCACGCAAAACTTTCCTGTGGCGCTTAGCGCCTCCTTTGCCCAAGCCTTTTCCACCTTTACCGCGTCCAGTCATTGTTGTTTAAGATTTTATTTATTTATAAAAAAAAATGAATATACGTTTGTGCCTATAAAGATAAAAATTACAACACAAAATTAAATTTTGGACAAATTTTACACCAATTAACTCACTTGACTATAGCCCTGCTCCTGCAATCTGCTGGCATGAATTAAATGTTGTCTTCAGAAAATGGCGACGCAGTTTGTTGAAATAAAAAAAAAAAAAAACAGTTGAAAAAAAAACAATTTTTTTCTTTGTCTGAGGAAAAGAGATGAATAAATATTTTTGAACAATAGCGCTGCCTGGTTTGTAATAGAAATAACACTAAATGGCTTAGTTCAGCTAGTTAAACTGATATGACTGCTTTTAAACGCTGCAAATATGACTGCTTTTAGACGACTGCAATTTCTATCCGCAATTCTCTTTTAAGTTTCTTTCCGATTGCAGCATCCATTTAAACGCTGCAAATTTTAATACCTGCAATTTTTGTTAAATGAGAAGGATAATATATCTCCTCACTCTTTACTCCGCTTATGTCTCAAACAATAAGAAAAAGCACAAAGAAGAAAGAGCGATAACTCTGCAATTATTTCAACCTCAGCAACTTTGTCTACCCCGGACTGCTTTTAAACGCTGCAAATATGCTGCAATTACCCTTGCAATTTTTAAGCATGTAGGCGGGGGACGTATGCGGTGTCCGGGGTAGACAAAGTTGCAAAAACTGACTGCTTTTAAACGCTGCAAATATGCTGCAATTACCCTTGCAATTTTTAAGCATGTTGGCGGGGGACGTATGCGGTGTCCGGGGTAGACAAAGTTGCATTGTATATATAACCTATAGTACTCTCATGTAACAGAAAATTTAGCTTCTACATGCGCTCTACTCGTGGCGCTGAAGTCGCAACAAACTGAATTTGGAGACTTAAATGGAAAGGGAGGAGGAGGAATCAAGATAAGTAGCAAGAGAGAGAGGATTGTATTAATATTATTTTGACAACAATAAGGGGACGAAAGGAGATGGCCGAGTCAGATGTTTTTCGTCGTGGCAAAAAGCAGAATAAGGAGAAGTAAATGAAAATTTGACTGTCTGGACGCATTTACGGTACTTTGTCAAATAGAGCTAGGGGTATATCTATAGGTTTATGTATAGATATACCTCAAGCAAAATTCCTATTTGATTTTAAATTTACAAATTTTGAGTCAAATTCAATTTATCAAAGCAACGTTGTTAAATTTCATACAATATGTGAAATAAATACAACGTTGCTATATTTTGAATTTATTATGCCTTTTCCCTACATTGAACAGGTGGACAGAAGGTTTGTTGTTAGGCTATTTTTTTTCTCGTTTTAGGTGTGTAGGTATTACTATGCAAAATTTAGGCGGTAAGATTTAACTGATTTTTTAGCGAAGTTGAAGGGAAAAAAATACTTTTCCTGGTTATCGTGTCGTATTTTGAAAATTTAATTTATTTTTCATTTTTGCAGAATTCTTACTAAATTTTTAAATTAGTTGCACTTTGTGGCATTTTCTTTCAAAATACTTTGATAAACATGAAAAAACATTTTTTTCTTCAATAGGTAAGTCATTACATGTCAAAATTTTCAACAACAAAAAAACCTGGGAAAACAAACCCATTTCAATTTAAAAAATTTTTATTTTTAAATTGGTAGGTATAACTAATATCTTTTTTTATTACTTGAATTTTTTTTTCAGGTAGGTATTTTTTCAAAAACAAAAACTATATACATATGTACCTAGTACATATGTACCTAGTACATATGTATATAGGTATATGTAATGTATTTCAATTAAATTTTTAAAATTGGCATATGTTTACAAATTTTATTTATTAATTTTATTTTGTAAATTGCAAAAACTATAAAAACTTTTTTTCGAAAAAATATATTTGATTTTTTTGATTAATTGCTTTGACATGTAAAAAATCAATCGATTTGCATACCAATTTAAATTTTTTATAAAATTTGCCAACTAAAACGTTTTTATCGAAAATCAATTATCAATTGCTTTCCAAAATTTGTAGGTATTGTAAACCAAATTTCGCTTTTCTATTTTTTTTTACAAAAGGTGCAAACCCAAAAAACATTGCAGTTATAGAAAAAAAATAATTTAATTTTCTTGAAATTGATAGTTTTCACGGGAATTTCAATTGAATTTTAAAATTTTTTTTCGAAGAAAATAAATTAATTTTTTTCGAGAAATAATTTTTACGGCTATTTCAATTTATTCCCAAATTTTGCACTTTTTTTTAATTTTTAGTAGGTACCTACATTGTATTACCTAAAATAAATTGACATAAAAATCTTCGTTAAAAAAATTAATGCACCATGTGCGAATCATCCTTCACATGTATTCATATAATATATTTATTTCGAATATATTTTACACACTGAAATTATAACAAAAAACTGAAAAACTATAAACACCCTATTTTCTTTCAGAGGCAATAGTGCCAATTTTTATATTTACAGTAATTTTCCTTTACCAATAAACGTCATCACGTTTTATTGTTATTCATTCGTTTTTTCTATTTATATCCTAACCTTTTTTTATATAAATATGATACAAAACAAAATGCACAAAATTGTCTTTTCTTGTCTCATTTCAACCTTCATAACTTTCCTATACGTTCTTCTCGTTCTTCTTTTCTCTCTATATTATTAATCTTTATTCTTCTATTTCTGATTATCTGCCCCTTCTCAACTCTCCAATCTCTCCACTTTGAAATTTCACAAGCTTCTGCATGCGCTCACCTAGGCGGCGCGTCGTTCGTTCCTCTTCATGATAGTACTATAGAAATATATATACAATGAAAGTTGCAGAGGTTGAAATAATTGCAGAGTTATCGCTCTTTCTTCTTTGTGCTCTTTCTTATAGTTTGGCACATTAGCGGTAGTAAAGAATGTGAAGAGATGTTTCCTTCCTTAACGAAAAGTAAAAATCGGTTCAAATGCTTTACAACGCTTATAATACATA
This sequence comes from Epistrophe eligans, assembly GCA_951394125.1. NCBI lineage: Eukaryota > Metazoa > Arthropoda > Insecta > Diptera > Syrphidae > Epistrophe > Epistrophe eligans. Next base: position 53,151,797 of record OX596028.1, on the reverse strand, counting down.
CATCACAAACAATAAGAAAAATCACAAAAAATAAAATTTGTTGAATTCAAGACTATTTTTTGAAACTGGTGTATCGGTTGGGTTGAATCTACCATTATCTTTTTTACTATTCTATTCGGGCTTAAAGAAAACACATAAACTGTATTTGATGTAAGCATACCATTAAAATGTCAATTATATTATAAAGTCAATAAACGGACACCATCGCTATTTGCACGCGTTGTAAAACGATCCATCGCAGCATCGCTTCACACTTGCTATCGCAAGACAACGCTTGTGTAAAAATAAAAGAATCCAAAATGTCCCCTAACTAATTCGAAAGAAGAAAGTGTCCGAAAGGAATCGCGAATTAAATTTTTCATAACTCAACAAAAAAATATTAAATTCCATTAAAATAATTCAAAAAGCATACATGAATATGCAATAAATACAAAAATGAATTCAGTGGAGACGATAGTTCCGTGTAAGCCTTGGAAAATAAAATTCTAATTGTGGTCTCTCCTCCCAGTGTGCTCTAGGGAATGTTTTTGTTTTTATTTTTTTCTTTCGTATGTGTCGACTGGCGAGAACAAAAGAAAACTTTTCTAGCAAAACAAAATATTTAAATAAATTTCATTGCATTTAAACGAAAAAACATTTGTGAAAAGTGCAATAATTCAACATGTTACAAACGACGACGAAGAAACTTACAAACAGTCATCTTAACCAAAAGAATTCAGCAGCAGCAGTTTCAGCAAAAAATTATAAATAGATTCGTTTTTACTACTCCGTGTTGCTGCCATCTGTTTGGAGGAGGAGTTCTCTTCCATTGCACAATCTGGACAGCTAAAAATCCAACACCCACTCAGGATTCCATCGAAAGTTAGCAAGTCAGCTCAAAAAATTCAAAGAAGTGCCCGCGCGCTTTTGACCTGCTGCCCTTTTTATTTATATTGCCATTTCCTTACGTACTTTGTATCGTATTTTGGTGGTTTAGATAAATTCTGTACTCTGCGCGAGTTGTAACTCCAAGCTTTGATTTTGTAAGGGACAAAATGGGAAAAATCGATTGCATGGTTGTAACGCTGTTGTTGGTGTTTGTGGGTAAGTAGTGTAGGATTACATGAATTGCGCCATTGGGCTTCTTTCTGCTGAGCAGCAGCAGGCACGACAGTAAGTAAAATTTATATGTGTACCTTGATGCTTTCCCCTTGCAGTTCAAACAGTATGCGGATCAATAATAAACAACCCCAAAGTTGAATGCGAGCAGTACGATGCGAAGAAATGCCCCGAACCGCCATTAGAATGCACACCAGTTGTGGAAACATGCAAAATTGACTCGGATAAGCCGCCCAGTTGCTATGTCCTTTGGTCGACGGATCCTGTGACAGGTATGTCATGGTTGTTGTTTGTGAGGATTTAAATTAAATTATGTGGGGTAGGTGTGAACTAAGTGTTGGCACTTGCTGAGTTGACCCTCCCCAACATTTACCCCAGAGTACATTACCTACAAATGCTCCTCAAAAAAACCTCCCAGGTTAGTGTAACTTTGATGAGTTGCATTGTTCTTCTTCGAGTTTACTTGAGAGACTTAACATGCATCTGTGTGTTGTTCTTATTATCGACCCACTTGCTGTTTTTTTTTTAAATTCCATGTTACACAAGAGAATATGTATTCATGAAACAAAAGAAATGTAATCTAATAATACTGTTGTTTACAAATGCACTAGTTTTAGCTTTATAGTTACTGAAACCATTTCTCTAAAGCAAAGAATACCTCTGTCTTTATTCCGGAAGAAAAAAGCATATTTTGACATATAACATAGAAAATATGCAGGAAAATATTGTTAAGCATAGTCTTTTTAATCTCAGAAATAGGTATGAGCGGGATTTTTCAACAAAATCTCAGTTTCGATGTCAAATAATGAGTACAAAAATTTGGGATGTGCTTGCTAACTGGCCAAAGTTGAGGTTTTGTATTAAAAAAATGATTGCCTGCGTGCCCAGCCACAATTAAATAAAATCTTCTTGAATGATTTAAATAAAATAAGAAAATAAATGGAAAACATCTTATGCTCGTTTTGTTTATTAGTAAATGTTTTCGAGAATTTCATACCTCATCATCAGACGTTGCCTTATAAACAAGGCATTATTGTATGAGAATAAGAAATTTGTCATTCTTATCACGTCTTCATCACCACATGAGAGTTTCAACATATTATTAGTTCATTTAAATTAAATTAAAAATAACAGTTTTCTCAGAATATTTTTTTAAATTGTAAACTTTTTCATAGTTATTATTCATATGTTTAATTAAATAAAAAAAAAACGAAGATAGATTCTGTTGAAGCACTGCTGTTGTTTTTTTTTCATAAGCAAGCAAATCTTCCGTAAATAAAGTATTGAAATTTTCAAAACCCTCTAATGGATCCATATCTACTTACTAACGAATCAAATAAAATTCTTGCCTCTTCTGTTACAACTGGGTCGTTAAGAACGTTACCATCACTATCACATGATTCCTTTAGAAATATTATTTCGGTATTGATAGTTCAGGTCTAACTGGTAATTTCCCTGTATATTCTAACAACAATCGTGTTGCAAAAACCAAATCTAACGGAAAAGATGTTAGTGGAATTCGCAAATATAGTTAATGCAGCCCTTAATTATAATCACCACGTTCTTGCCCTCTTCATAGACTTCAGCAAAGCCCTTGACACCCTGAATCCGAAAAAAACTTCTAGAAAGCTTTAACAAAATTGGAATGAAGGAATATTTTTCAGACTGGCTCAAAAGTTATCAAGGTTTAGGCAATAATGACTTTGAGTGAAGAAAAACCTACCGTATATGGCGTTCCACAAGGCTCAAAACTGGGGCCCATTTTCTTTATTCTTTATACCAATTAACTATTGCGATTATTTAAAAACAATACAGCCTTTTGTATATGCAGACAAAAGCCTGTACTCAGCAGTAGAAATACTTCAAGAGCATTTTCCAGGTGGTGCCATGACCCATGAACTGATTATTAATGCTACCAAAATAAAACTTATGTACATACGCCACATATTTAAGCGGAAAGAAACTTTCAACATATATCACTGAAACGATCACTGTCCACTGTCAGCGAACAACAAACCAATCGAAATCGTCAAAAAGATAAAGTGTCATGGAGTTACCATAGAGGAACATCTTCTTTGACGTGTACATATAAACACTTTACGCCTTTAACTGATCATATTTGCCTCAAAAGATATATTCAAACTTTGAAGTTTTTAAGCAAGTATATTATTCGCTTGTAGAATATCGAATTCGATATGGGGAATACTGGCTTGGGGAAACGGAAAAAACAGAGAGCTCAGATACATTGTTCCAAAGATAGTAAATTAAATACCACAGAATCTGAAAAATATTAGAAATTTTAAGAAAAAAAGAAATTAAAAAACATCTGTTAGAATTGTATTACGTTCTATAGTAAAAGATGATAACTACCTGTAAATGAATCGAGGAAATAAAAAATGTTCGGTTGTCGGCCAAATCCTCAATTTCTGGCTAAAAAATCAGTTATCATGCTCGTTTCTTTCGTCGTGCTTCGTCTTCGAAAAATAATGCCAATAACCCTTAAAAAGTCACACTTTCAGGATGCATTGGCAGTACGAACACTGAAAACATTCGGTAAAATTAAAAAAATTAATCAGGTTTTTTTTATAGTTTTATTTTTTTTTCAATATTTTGACTTTAAAATTAAATTTTCAACAAAAAAAAACATGATTTAAAAATAAAATTAAAGAATACATTTCTGGCTTAAAAAAAAAAACAAAAGCATGACTTTGTATGTATTTAAATTTTTTTTCTTTTTTAGGGAAACTTTAAAAAATCCAATCCAAAAATCCAATCCAAAAATCCAATCCAAAAATCCAATCCAAAAATCAAGCTCCATAGGGGAAGTAGACCACTCATTTCTTATTTCGAGAATTTTATTAAAAAAACCTTGTATACACCATATTTTCTTTGCAAAAGATTAAGTTATGCTAAAGTTTCCAGTTAAGGTCTACCGAGGGAAATGGTTTTCTATTTTCTACTATTTAACAAAATGGCTCTGTTAAAAATTAAATTAAATTTTGATATTTGCTCAAAAAAATGAAAATGAAAAATTTTTAACACTTTAATTTTCTTTCAGCCGAAGTAAAAATAACAATGAAGGGTTGTTTCACTGACAGCCATGAGTGCAATCAAACCGAATGCATCTCTACTGCTGAGCCCCGTAACAATATGAACTATTGCTGTTGCAAAGGTTCACTCTGCAATAGAGACCACAAATGGATCCCTACATCAACAGAGGCTACAACTCAAGGTATGTATGATTCCAGTTTATTCGAAAAGATTAATTCTTGAAAATCAATGTCAAAAATATACATCAAATAAATTTTATAATTTATACAAATGCTTGCATTAAGCAGTACTAATACTGTACAAAATATTTATTCAATTACCTTTTCTTAACTTTTAGTTCCAAAGGAGAAAACTTCGGACGAAAATTTCTTATATGTTTTACTAGCCATTTTGATCCTAACGGTTCTCGTTGGTATCTTCCTTGCCGTACTATTTGTCTACAAAAAACGAAAACAGGGAATGTTCAATGAAATACCTAGTGTAAGCTAAATATTATTTAAAAGGAATTGCGTACAATTTATTTTGACACCTTTCTTAGATCGAAGCCGAAGTAACAAGTTCATCGCCTTGTTTAGCATTGCGACCAATAGAATTGCTTGAGCTTAAAGCCAGGGGACGTTTTGGTGATGTTTGGCAAGGAAAACTTTGTAATGAAGATGTGGCAGTTAAAATATTCTCCATGCAAGAAAAAGATTCGTGGAACACAGAAATTGAAATTTACAAGGTAATAAACTCGTTTGTATAACATACGTTTAAACAAAGGTTTAATTCATTTTCATTTCTGATAGCTTCCACGAATGAAGCATCCCAACATTTTGGAGTTTCTTGGTGGTGAAAAACACTTGGAGAAAATGAAGCCCGAATTGTGGCTTATTACAGTTTATCATACAAATGGTTCACTTTGTGATTATTTGAAAGCTCACACGCTCACCTGGGCTGATTTGTGTAAAATAGCCGAGTCTATGGCAAGGGGATTGATGCATTTGCATGAGGAAATCCTGCCGACAAAAACAGAAGGTCTTAAGCCAGCCATTGCCCACCGAGACTTCAAGTCAAAAAATGTTTTGCTAAAGAGCGATTTGACTGCATGCGTCGCAGATTTCGGTTTAGCTATGATTTTTCAACCAGGTTAGTACCTAATTATTAAATTAACTGATTGTTGGAAAAATCTAGGTATTTAATAAATTTGTCGTTTAGGAAAATCTTGTGGAGATACACACGGCCAAGTTGGCACTAGAAGATATATGGCACCTGAAGTACTCGAAGGAGCCATAAATTTCAATCGAGATGCGTTTTTACGTATTGATGTTTATGCGTGCGGGTTGGTCCTGTGGGAAATGGTATCGAGGTGTGATGTAAATGGACCTGCCGCAGAATATGCCCTGCCGTTCGAAGCTGAGGTACATAAAAGATTTTGAAAAAAATAAAAATTTTGTTTTAAAGTTGTTGCTTCTTTTCTTTTCAGCTTGGCCAGCGGCCGTCGCTCGAAGAAGTTCAGGACAAAGTTGTTGGGAAGAAACTTCGACCCCGCATTTTGGATTCTTGGAGATTACACCCAGTGAGTAATTGAATTTTATTTTTATTTTACTTTATTTATAATGTAGCTTGGTTCCTTCTTAATAAGTTATATCTAGTGCATGTAATTTACAATTACTAAATATAAACCAAAGCATCTACAGTTATTCTATTTTATTTTATTTTATTTTATTTTATTTTATTCTATTTTATTTTATTTATTTTATCTCTATGTATTGTTTTGTGTTGTATTGCATTCTAATACCATCTTTCTCTTCCCTAGCCTGACTCTCGCTATTCTCTTTGTTCTATCTGCCTTCCATCCTGCGTTCCGAGGTTCCCCTCGGTCATTACCTCTTTATACCACCTGTTGTATCTGGATTCCTTTATTAGTTCCCGTCTTTCCTTCTCCTGCTCTCTTCTGTCTTCTCTTTCCACTCTCTCGTATCCTGTCGCACTGTCCTCTCTTCCCTCCCTTCCATTGCATCCCTTTTTCTCTTGTTCCTATTATGCTCCTCTCTCTCTCTCTTTCATTAAACATTCCTTTGCCTTGTCGCTTCATTTTCCACTCGTTTATTTCTCTTCATAGCCCTTCTCCCTGCTCTTATCATTATCTTATTATCATTATCTTATTATCTTATTATTATTATCTTATTATCATTATCTCTTTTGTTTTCCCTCTCACCATGTATCCTGGAGCTTGCCATTCTATTAAGCGTCCATTTTTTTTTTTTAATTTGATCTATTTATGATATTATAATATGATATTATGAAATTAATGAGAAAAAAAAATATTTTCAAATGACTTTTTTTGAAATTGGATTTTAGGTGTTCTTAAAATATTTTTTTTTTTTAGAAATTTTAAATACCTTTAAAAAATTATTTTTCTGAAAACTGTTCCATCGATTTTTGAAATTCTGTTTTGTATAAATTTATGTATATTTTCCAAAGAATTATGCCTAATTCACAATGCGATTTGACAACGAGACGTCAACGTGACGAGATCTCTTCAAAGTTTTCCTCTCTTAACGACGAACTTAAAGCAATGAAATAATACATAATTAGGCATTTCTCGTCATCACGTCGCGTATTTTTTTCAATTTTTCGAATTTATGACGTTACGTGATGACGAGAAATGCTTTAATATGTATTATTTCGTTGTTTTAAATTCGTGAGTAAGAGAGAACATATGCGAAGAGATCTCGTCACGTCGACGTCTCATTCTCTCATCGCATTGTAAATCAGGCATTAAGATGGTGTTGTTAATTTTGAGATTTAAACATTTTTAAGAGTTGTTTTGAAAGAGTTTTTCTGTAATAACATCCTTCATGACGTCTTTACACAAGAAGAACTATCACTTATTTGGCCCACTTTAATTTATTTCTACTCCTCTTGATACATTGTTTTAACAATATGAATTTCATAACAAAATTTTTGAAAAATGCTCTTAATTTATTTCCAGGGACTAAGTGTAATCTGCGATACAATGGAAGAATGCTGGGATCATGATGCAGAAGCGCGGCTATCTTCATCATGTGTAATGGAACGTTTCACCCAGTTTAACAAATACCCCCAAATGCCACTTTTAATAGAAACAAACAGTGACACCACAATAAAAGATACGACGAACTGTTTATAAAATTCAATGATGCATCAATTTAGATTTTAGATGTGTGTGTGTGTTTAGTTGGAAGAAAAGAAAACAAAACAAACAAAAATCTAAATCAAAATCAAAAAGAATAAAACGCATAGTTTCATGTAAGTAGATCCATACCCTTAGATTTATCGCACATCCGTTTTTGGTGTACAGAACGAAAGATTTAATCTTTAACAAAATATATAATGTGTAATAAACGCGCGTAAATTTTAGTTAGGTATAAATAATTTAGAATTCATAAAAGTTATATAAAAAAAAAATATAATTAAATTGTTGACAATTTCAAAAGTTGACAATCGATTTGAATAAGTTGTAATTCATAATATACGACTGATTGAACATTGATTATTATTATTATAATATGTTCGAAAAAAAACGAAATTACAAAAAAAAAGAAAACAAAATACAATAATGAAATAACCGAGTTTATTTTAATGAGGAAACAAAAACATTATTATTATTTTTGTATTAACAATAAGTCTTAAAGCCAATATATTAGTTTTCAGAAATATTATATATTATATAGAAATGTTTATTTTTTCTTGTTTTTTATTTGATTAATTAAATGCAAATCCAGGTAAACGCAGCTGTTGTTTTAGTTTTGAATTAATCTCACCTAGTATTGTTTTTTTTTTTTTGTGCTTCATTGTATTTTATATATTTATTTATGTAAAGATTTTATAATTTACTTACAGTTCCAACATGTCTAGTCATAAATACTAAACAAAAACAAAATTTTACTTATTGGAAGCAATAATTTGAACATTTTATTTTTTGAGTGAACAGAAATGTGGCAGTTAAAAAAAAAGAGTTTAAAGAGAAATTTACATTAAAATATGTCTAAAATGGGTTATTTTAATTGTTGTTAATTTTTTAGGCCCAATTATAAAATAAGGAGGAAACATGATATTTTATATTAATTTAAACAAAATTTATGATTTAAATTGAAATTATTGTCATCAAAATTATAACTTGTGGCTCAGAACTTAAAATTGAAAATTCTAATGATGGGTTTCAACGATAGCTATAAAAGCTATTGTTGACATAAGTGGTTTATGAAAGAACCCAGTTTCTCTAGCACTCGTCGGTGCGCAGTAATCCCAAATTATTTCTATGAGGTTGAGGTCAGAACATTGTGTAAGAATTGCGACTACTTTTGGGCACTGAAGGGGACTAGAGAACCGGTTTATTCCATAAATGCATTAACATTAGTGTTTCAGCAAGAAAGGCCAAAAATAAGCCTAGAATATACGAAAAAAATTTGTTTAACCATGCCAAGGGGCTTATCTTGAGTTCTTGCGAATAAGGGATGCAATACCGGAATACTAATGCAAATTTTTATCAGTTTTTTTTTTTTAAGCTTTGACGATCTTATTCGTTTGTTTCTTAACTTTTCTTGTGTTATAACGGTTTTTGGTTAACTCTTTCTTAGGAATACCATCCGGAACTGGTGGAAATGTTAAATGTTAAATAGTGAGTTTATGAACATCCAAAGAATTTTAATAAACTGTTTAATAAAAAAAACGAATATTAATGGCAGTCATTGTAAGTGTTGGTGAAATACAAAACAAAATTTAGAAAGGCACGGCTGACTATGACAATAAAAAAACGGAAAAATCGCTTATGTCAACAGTTCTTTACACATCTGATTTTAATTCTACAAACTACTTTGAACTCGATTTTAAGATTTCTTTTTCTATAAAAGTCTTCGTTAAAAGCCAAAGCCATTGCCGTCGCTAGATAATAACAGATGCGATCGACAGCTTTCTTCTTTCTGCCGATAATGTCAGTATTGTCAAAATTAGAAAGTAGTGAACGGAATTTTGACAAATTGTATGTCTTGTTTTCAAGAAAATATTAAATAGGTTCCATTATAACGCATAGACTTGTCTTAAAGATATCAAGGAAGGAATAAACGACGACCACAAGCAACCTAGGTGAAATGAGCGTTGCAGTGTGACTGGAGGTCCATCATAGCTTGAATTGTATCTTATCCATTTCCAATAAGGTTTTTTGTTTTGTTTTGTATAATTTATTAGTTTAAAAAACTCTTAACATATCAGTTGATACTTATAACTACAATTGTTATCATATTACATTATTTTTTAACAAAGGTTTTAATAAAGATTTAAATATATGTATTCATATTTTTTTCGGCCTTGAGGTTACTTGGTAGATTATTAAATAATTGCACTCCTTTATAAAATAGGGTTGTTCTTTGTACGAAGGTTATCCTCCCTAAAAAAAATTGATAATATTCTATTGAAATGATTATTTATGATAAATGCTGTTTCGAAAAAAATAAACGAAATTATTTTCCCACGTTAATTAATTAATATGATTCTTAAATAAACCCCATTTTATTATGGCAACAAAATTGTTCTTCTATTAAATTCTCTAGCTCTATTTAATCTATAGAAACACTGCCAATTTAAATCAACCTAATTATTATTATGAAATAGAGATTCAGCCTTATTATATGTTTCCCCCGAAATATATTTCGCTATAGTGAAATTTCGTTCGCCTAATAAAAATAAGTAAACATTTAGGCGTCAATGACATTACATTCCACCCGAAATGAATGTTCACAGTAAAGGGAATTTTTCAAACATGAAATTTCGGGTGAAACTCACATTAGGAGAAAAGTAAAATGTCAAATTTTCCAGGTGGAATTTTATTCGGGTGAAACTCACAATGAAGCAAATTATGTACATTATGTATATATTAGATTTCTGGTTAATATATGTTGAATATTTAGTTTGCTGAGCAATACCTACCACTTGACTCTGCCACGGATCAAAACATTTTTTTTTTAACATCACAATCTCTACCAATATTATATTATATATACACAAAAATAATAACAAATACAAACAAAATTAAAATATGTAGAATGTACATTTTATAAAAACAAAAAAAAATTGTATTTATGACTGGACTATAAAAAAACACATGAATTTAGATTAAATTTACTTTTTTTAAAATATATTTTTTCGGTTTTGTTAATATAGAAAATTTTAATTTTTTGATTAATTTTATTTTTAACTAATGTTAATAATTGAAACAAAATATATATATTTACATACGTATTTTTAATTAAAAACAACTTTATTTGTTTTATTTATTTTTTTTTGTTGGTAAAAATAAATTTCCTGCGACTTCTATGATTATTTGGAAATCAAGCTTCTATAATAAAAATAAAGGAATGTTGACTTAAAAGAGGTGTGAATAATACTGCCCTAAATTGTTTGAGGCAGACTTGCTCTGAACAGCAATCAGAACATTAAGAGAAGGTAAAAGATATTTTTATAGCATCAATGAGCAAATTTCAAGAGCCAGATTTATAAATGCATTTTAGAGAGTGCAGTCTGTGAAATATCGTTAAACGCAGAAAAGTTCTGTCAAATTCAGCTATACGAGTCGATCTAATAATTTGATTCAGGCGTTTATGTGGATTATGGAATCCGCAACATTTAACTCTCGGACAATCGGGGAATTTGTTTCAAAAAATTCTTTACTAAATTGAGGAATTATTTTTGATCTACACCTCTTGGTTCCGGAATGAAAGAAAGAGAAAAATGTATGCAAAGTCCTTGAATTCACGAATTCTACATTGTATATTCGTGTATATCACAAGAGTTAGTGTAACACGTGCTTTCGGATTCGTTAATCGGGCTGATTATTTTTTTTGTTTCTTCTGCAAACCGCTAATAAAAATGTTTCAATTTATCCGCTTTTTATTTGATTTTCAAAAAAACAAATTTTTTCTCCAACGGATACATTTATGAACTAATTTCGATTTAGGGAGACTGCGACTTACAGATCTATTATGCCTCTATATTATATTATATTGCTCACTCTAACCAAAGGAGTAGCAGAAGACAAACTTTTACCCGCCATATTATTCACTCCAGTTAATCCAGTTTAAAAATTAAATCCGGATGTAAATTAATATAAATTCAATGTAAATACATCTGGATTTAAGTTTTAAACTAGATTAATCGAGTGAATAAAAAGTTTATAAAATTTAAGAAACGTTGAATAGTTTTTATGAGTTAAAGAGAGTTAAATGTTTATTAGCAAATGTTTATTAGAAAATTTAACTAGGTATGACTTTGATTGAAACAAAAAATTGCATAGTTATCGCTGATTCTTTTTTGATCATTTTCTTATTGTTTGAGAAATAATTGGAGTGAGGAGTGTTACTATATGTTTCTTTTTCATTTAAAAAAAGTAACATCTATTAAAAATCGCAGTATTTAAAAGCATCCTTGCAACCGAAATAAAAGCCAAAGAGAATAGGCGTGTTCAGGAAAATGATATCTCGGAGATTTCAGCAATCTCAGTTACATGATTCATCAGCAAAATTTCTCATTTTTGCTGTCAAAACTCTGAGGAAAAAAAATCTTGGATTCGCTTACTAACCTTTTGAGTGAGAAAAACCCCTGAGATCTCATTTTTCTAAACGTGCCAAATCAGAGCTTAAAAATTGCAGTCGTCTAAAAGCCGCCTAGGGAGAAGTCACCCAAAATGCTCTTAAGCTTTATTGTTAATCATGTCGATTATGGAATCCGCAATAGAGGATCCGCAGTGATTTGCAGTAGTGTTCTCTTTACTTTTCAAGACAAATGGGTTGAAGGAAAAGCGAGGATTCCATAATCGACACAAGTAAATATTTTCAAAAGCAAAAGTGAACGAAACTAAACGATAAGTAAAAAATCAAAAACTGAACCATTCTAAATACAGCAACTAAATAACTCCACTTTTTCGCCAAACAATTGAAGTTGCCTTGATCGTGCACAGCATGTGAAAAAGCTTTTAAAATGCAAACATTGATAACAGCACCGAAGCTTTAGGGATTTGAATCGTAAAGGGTGTTTTAGCTACAAGATTCCATTAAAATGCATTGATTTTTAAGTGTATAATAATAAAAAGATGTCTCCATTGATTTTCATTATAAAAGAAAAAAAAAAAACAGTGCGCAAAAACCAAGCACCTCCAAAAACAAATATATTTTTTTAAATGCAAAATTCACTTTTTCGAATATAGTAAATGTGATTTTTTTCTTTTTCAGATTTTTTTTATTTTTTATTTTTTTTTTGTCTTTTAAAAATATGGAGTAATGTGGTTAATGTTCCAGATTCTTAAAATATTTAAAGGTAATGAAAAACTTATTTGAAATAAAAAAGTTTTTATTACAAGAACGGTATCGCACCTTGTCAAAATTAAATACAAAAATACGATTACTACCTATTTTTAGTTACCACGAGTACTTCAAAACAAAGCAAACCAAAGCCAACAATTCTTGATTCTTTCTAATAATAGTTTACTGATTATATTTATTCTTATTTTTTGTATTTATCCTCTATTAGAAATATTTATTTGTTTAATTGAAGCCTTGCTTATAAACATACCATTTTATTTGTTTATAAGTTTTAAAAAGTCTTGTAATTTAAAATAAAAGTTTAATACAAAAAAACATATTCATAAATTCGAAAGAAGTAAAAAAAAATTAAAGACTAGATACTAGGATATAAAACGTTATAAACATTGTAAGTAAATTAGTATTAATTAAAACAACCCATTAGAGTTTCAAACAAAATAATAATAATAAAAGTATGTAAAGAATATATCTATTTAATGGCGTGCTGTGCCAAATATCATCAAAATTAAGAATTAACAAATAAATATTTGATTTTATTATTAAAAATGTAGAAGCAAATAAAAAAAAGATATATAATAGGGTAGGAATAAGCAAAATAAAGAGTATGGTGTTTTATTAAATAAATAAAAAAATATAAATATCTTTGCAAAATTATTCAATCGTTTGCAAGTAAAAAAAACGTTTCAAAAATTATAATATAATAGAAAAATGTTTTCATATAGATAAAATTAAAATAATGGTTTAAACACGGAGAATTGTATATGAATTAATAGGGTAAATTACAACTTCTAATTAATAAGATATTTTCTTAATTTTCAATTATTTTTATAGTTTTTTATTTTCTACAAACGAAATCTATATTCGAACACATAATTTATTTACATTATCTATATAAAAGAAATAACAAAATAAATATAAGAAAATATCTTATTAATTGATATATATTTTTTTCTGAAAAGTACAATATACCTGAAAGTTTTCAAAATAGTTTTGTTTGATAATTTATTAAAGACATACAATTAAAAAAAAATACAAACAGGAAAAGCAGAGTAATATAGGTTCTATTTGTTATTGTAAGCTAACTGAAATAGTCTTCTTCAAGAATTGTATATTATTCTGTGAGGATACAAAATAATAGTTTATTTATATTGATATTAATAATATTGTTATTGTATACCTGACTTTTTTAATCTATAATTTAAATCTTTTCAAAATATGTTCATTCGATTCATGTGGTATTGAAATTAATGCTATGTTCCTGCAAGGAAAATATTTGTCAAGTCAAAGGGTTTTTTTTAATGAACTTCAGCTGGAAAACAAAAATGACTAGCAGTCAAATATATTTGATTGGTTTTTGTGGTCGAAATTATATTATTACGAGTTTTTATTCTTTAAAATAATAGATTATAAAATATAGAAACATTCATAATAATGGTGAAATTTTCAAGAATATTATCATTTTTATCATTTTAAATTAAATGATTCTTTATACATTTAAGTCAACGTGGTCCTGCTTCACAGTTGGGTCAAACTTATCGTTTTATATGATATTAATTTTTATATGCAAAAGGTATAAAAGGTGCTATCTGGGTTTGTTGTGTTTTCCTGATGAAACAGAGTGTAGGTACATTAAAGCTCTTTACGACGCCGCCGTTAAATCGTAAAGTTTCCGACACTAGTTTCATGAACGCTACTTTAAACATCTTGCGAGAATGGTGTGATAAACCAATCAACTGACTTAACTGACTTAAAAAAAAAAATTTACCATGTTTACCGTTTTCATTTACGACACAATTTCTTGTCGGAAAGTATACGATTTGTCAGAAAAGATATCCAATACAAAATTTGACAGTTCGTTCACGACATCGTAAACTTTCGGACATTCACCACGTTTATGATGGTTTCCCGACTTTGTATGAATACCCTTACCACTTTTAAAACTTTCATTTACGATGTTTACGACACAAAATCTTGTAGGAAAGATTACGATTTGTCGGAAAAGATTTCCCATATAAACTTGTACACTTCGTTTACGACATAGTAAACTTTCCGACGTTGCACCCTTATTGTAAACGTCGGAAAGTCTAAGATGTCGTAACTGAACTGTCAAAACATGGTATTATGTTATTATGATTGAATCAGCTGCTTTACGAAAGATGTTAAAAGAGCGTTCATGTGTCGGAAACTTTAAGATTTTACGACGTCGTCGTATAATTTTTGACGTTGGTTCCCTGGAGATTTTTTTATCAAAAAAATCTCAAATCGTTGACCGGGGAGTTTTCGTTTCCACCTCTTACTTCATGCCCTTCTTACCTAAAAACTGAAAGTTGCTGGGAATTTAATTTCCACGTGTGAAAGGGTACTTTCATGAATACTCTTAATACGTTTGTATTATGTATATTTGTATTTGCTACCTTCAATAACAAAAATCCTGTACTGTTGGTCCCCCCGTAACTCACACATTTTTTGTTTATCTCTAAGAAACCCTTTGTTGAAATTTACATATGTAAGCTGGTATGGGTATATTGTCTCTGTATCAAATGTTGTTGATCAGTGATTTAGTACATCTTTGAAAATAACTCGTCTGCTTTATTCATAGTTTTTAAAAATAAAAAAATAAGGTAAAAATAATGGTGCTAAAAGATCAAACAAATATTAAATTATGTAAAAAGTAAATTGTACGTACCTACAACGTACATATATGTTTGTGTAAAAACTTACATTATAAGTTAAATTCCTTTCAATAATTTCAAATTGTTTATAAAAAAAAAAAAATTAAGAATTTTGTTTAAAGAATCATAATAAAATTATTTGTTGTTAAAATATATGGTAGCACTTTTTAACATATCATTCGGAAACATGTAAAATAAAAAAAAATAAAATAGAAATAAATACAGAACTAAAGAATTTATATAAATTATGTATCTACATTATAAAGAAACGTCTATATAATAATGTTAAATGAGTTTTCAATGTTCATTAAGAACTGGTATCTTTCAGATAATTTACAAATTGCTATTACATAATATATATTATTTTTCTAATCCCAACATTGAAAGATTTTCTAAAATCTAAACAAAACACAAAACAACAACTCCAAGTAAAGATTTATAATCTTTACGAAAAGTACATTATATACAAATAAATTCAATAAAATAAATAATTAAAAAATTAATTAATGTAAAAGAAATAAAGATAAAAAATAAATATTAATGAAGAAAACGTTTTTAATTGAAATATATTCTCAAGGAAAAGATTATCAGGTTATACGTTCGGAAGAAAATTTGTTCGAAATCGGTGTTTTTTTAGTCCAGACAGCACTTTTATGAATGTATTCTAAAGTGAAGAGATTTTTATTAATTGCTTTTCTATTGTGAACTATGAAATTGTCTCTCATTAGTTAGGATCCTCGAGTATAGTCGCCCATCATATATTAAAAATCTATTTGGCCTCTGGGTACCTGCTTTGAATTGTATAGTGAGGTCTTGGTAAAATCTCTCACGGCAAGAACTTCACTAATCTCATATTGTGCTGACACCATTTTACAAATTATAACAAAATACCTACAAATCAAATTATGATACATAATCAGCCGTATTATGTTTCACCCGAAAAATATTTCACCTTAGAATTTTGTCTTCGCCCAGAATTTTAAAAGCTGTTGTGAGTTTTTCCAGAAAGAAATTTCGTTCGCTTACTAAAAATAAGTGAAATTGGTATTACATTCCACCCGAATTGAATGTTCACAGTAAGGGGAATTTTTTGAACAATAGGCGAAAAGTGAAATCTTAATTTTTCCACTATTCCACTATTGTCAAATTTAGCATAAATATGACTGAATTTCGTTGATGCAGCGTTAAATTTTCTCCTTAAATGTACGGTGAACTTGCTGGTAATATACCCCTTTTAATTCAAAGAACCCATTAAAAAGAAATACAATGGTGTTAAATCACACGATCTAGGGAGCCAATTCTGATCAATGAAAACACTTTGTTCTCTGCGTGTTTTTTAGAGTTGCCAACACTTTACTACACAAATGACGGTAAATTCAAATCTTGTGTTAATTTTGGGACACCCTTTACATACAATCTCCTTAAAGTGCAAACGCTTGTCTGTTGTGTTCAACCATTAAATTGCGCCTAAAGTTCCTTAAAGCCAGAAGATGTTAGAAGATACACTAGGATAGGACATTATTTATGATTCCATTGCATAATTTTACTTTGCGAAAATATTTAAATAAGTTTGTAAAACATAATTATGTAACACGAAAAATTCTACCACAAAACGCCAAGCCCAAAAAAAAAACAAACAATTTTCAAAGGAGAACACAAACTGACAGCTAATTTGCTCAAATTTCGTTTGCTCGGTTTCTCGTTTCTTATCGTGAGACGACAGCAGATATTGAGAAATTATCCGTAATCCGTTCCGTAAATTCTATTTTATTCAACATTAAAACATTTTATTTTCATTTTCAGTAAAGTTATACGAAAATAAACTAGTTTGGCTAGAAGGTTAACAAGAAAAAAAGAAAACCACAATTGTTTCCCCGCTCATCTTCTTCGTATAGCTTAGCGTTCATTTTATTAAAAAATAAAATAAGTTTCAAACACATTTCGTTTTTATACAAATCAGTTGATAATAAGTCTTTCGTTATATTCTTAGTACGTTATTTAAATATTATATAATTATATTAAATTTAAAAATAGATATAATAATAATAATAATTTTATTGTTATTTTTGTATGTTATTATTGCACAAAATGTAAATTTTTTTTCTTGTCTGCGGTTTATTCGGTATCTATTATTTAAATTAAAGGGTAAATATATATATATAGTTGACAAAATTTAAACACATAATTTATACAATTTTTAAATTCATAAACGAAAAATAAAATAAAATCAAAAATAATAGTATAAATAGCAAAAAAGACATTTTGGACCGTCTGTATGTATAGACACATATAAATATGTAGAGGTTAATAAGACTTACACATAAATCCTAAAGTCTACATTTCTTATAATGTTTTCTTGTTTTTTTTTTTTCTCTAAGTTTCGTATATGTTTCAAAAAATTACATTTAACTTACATTTATGTATATGAATGTTTTGTGTTTACAATTTTCTTTGTTTGTTTGTTTTAGTATAAATATATATATATATGTATGTATATATATGGGGTTCTATTTTTAATGTTTAACAGGGTATATGTGCAATGTATGAGACACATCCAAGCTAACATATTCCAGCTCCTTTTTTTTTTAAATTCATCGTCTGTTTTTTGACAAACCCTCTTTCGTTTCATATACCTTTGTACGATATGTTTAACATAGTTTTTATCCATCAAAGTCTTATTTTTTTTATTTTTAATAAAAATACAATAATAGTGTGGTTAAATGTTATCTAGAAACTTACAACAATAACTTTTTATTGTAATTCTCTCCAATGTCAATGCATGAATTTTGATTTGACGTTTTTAAAAAGTGTAAACTCAGAGTCTACAAGAGGACAATTTCACATTTTTTTATTGAGTTCATTATTAAAAGCCTTTACTGTGTTCTTCCAGATTTTGCTGAGTTTTAAGATACATATAAAATCAAAATCATATACTTATTTATATATGTATGTGGAAGTCTTGTTAAAGAAAGATTTTTTTCTAGTTTCCATCGTTAACTCCACACTTCGAACGTAAAATGGCGGCCAAACGTTGAGTGAGTGGCTCAGTTGGAGACTCGGAGTCACTGCATGATGTTGAGTTAACCTTATTGCCTGCAAAATCAAAATTTTATTTTTATTCTTAAAAATATGGATAGAATGTCTATAAAGCCACCATTGCTAATATCCAGATCATGAGCTGAAAGTTCTTTTGATAGATGCAATGTGTTAGGTACAATGTCGTCTTCTTCTTCCAGTAGAAGACTGGAATATGAATGTGTTGTGTTATCGCTTCGACTGCGACTGCCTCCAGTGCTAGAGGAATTTCGCGAATTTAAAACGCACAAATTATTGTCCTCCAAATCGTCACTACTTATGACATCTTCCGAATCACTGATACTTTCTCCAGCAAGGCCACTGCTTCTTGAACTTGAACGACGACTTCCATCTGCATTTTCACCTGATGAATTGTCACAATCGACATCAGCATCTTCACTTTGATTTGATTCACTAGCTTCTTCACTACCGTTCGATACATCCTCTTCAGATTGATCTAAAGCCATTTCGGGGGATGATGATTTGTTGTAGTTCTCATCGCTGTCACTTAAGGCCTCACCTAATAATATTATATATATATGTACATATGCTAAAAATAAAAGTAATTTGAATATTACAGAACAAAACAGAGTTAAAATGTTTTTAACGAGAATATTTTTTTTCCTGTTTTACGTCTCTCTATACCGCTGACCATTTGTTTTAATGGAATCTGAAATTTTTGTCTGCATTATTTGACAGCAAAACTACGGAATTCATTCATTCATTCAATTTATAACAGCAATATCGCCATTAAACGGTGCATTAAGGCACTTGGGGGAACTTAAAAAAAAAAGACTGTTATAAATTTGGAGCACATTACCATGGGGTCGCAACTATGCTTTAAGTTAGTATGAACAAATTGATTTGGGGTATTGCTGTCACTTTATCACAATTCGAGGAGATCTACTACTGTTTTTGACGACTTAAGAAATCTTAAAATGACTTAAAACATCCAATTAGATGCTAGAATTTAGTAAATATATGTTAAGCAACAACACATAGCACATGTATTTCATGAATTAAATCCAATATTATTGATTTATTTTTAATTTTCTACGTTTTTTCTGTTCATATTTATTATAACACAAAAATAATATATTATCTATATATGTATTTGATTTTTTTATTCTGGGAGAAAAAGAAGAAAATAATATTTTGAGTTTTTATCTTAAACAGGTCTCTGAAGAAGCAACAATTTTAAAATGTCTTTATATTATTATATTATAATTGGTAAAAATTTCATTGGTGCATCGACATTTTTTTGATGACAATTTTACTTATTCTTACGTTCCTTCATTTCTTCATTCTTATTTAAAAAAAATAGGTATGGGTTTTTCTTTGATATTTCATACCTTACCTTTAAGCTTTTCCACAATTAAGGGATGGAACTCCTTAGCTGTTGCATTATTTGGTTCATACTGCAAAACTGAAAAAATTGCAATTTTAAATAATTTAGCTGTATATGTAATGCATGTAGGTATACATATGTACCTTACATACAATAAATTGTAGTTAAAAATTTATATGAATAAAGCTTAATTACTTTGTTTAAAAATAAAAAAGATAAAAAAATAAACAACTTACTCGCTGTAAGTGCAAAACATATATGTACATACATATCTATACATACATCTCAACATTTTATATTATCTCACATTTTCTTTGAAATATGCAACTTGGTTTAGAAAATAAAGCAAGACTATAAAGCACCTTTTGTTTTATTGCATATCTTTCGAAAGAACTAAATAATAATGGGCAAATCTTTTCGCCTGTAGAATCTTATTGTCTGAGAACTATACCATAGATTCATAGCAAATTTACAATTAAATCCAAAATGAAGCAAAAGAAAATATTTAAATTAACATTTTTCGGAGCGTTTTACATTTAAATTTTTTGAGAAAATCGTTTTAAGGGCTTTTGGATGACATTTGGACCGAAATATTTAATATGGGGTACGTCAAAATTTAATTTGTTGCCTATCTGTCGAGCTATAAACTGTCAAATCCCATTGAAGGACGACTATATCGATGGATTAAAAATCAAAAAAAAATTATTTGTATACCTGTTTAATTTTTTTCTGAGAGCGCTACAATTTCGTTTCACAATCTCAAAATAAATCTAGTACAAAATTGCAAAAGTTGGTTATTTGTGCATTGTGCACTTCGGCGTTTGCTGTGTTCTGTGTTTTTATTCCAAAACTCTTGCCATTCTTAAGAGAACTTACACTTTTCACTGAGATTTTGAGGACTGTGCTTTTCATATTTTTTATAAAATTAAAATAATCTAAGCTTTTACAAAACGTCAAGATTTTATACATAAATTTATCAAAAATAATAAAAATAAAAATGAAAAATTAAAACAAATTTAGGATTCTTTTTTGTTAAAAAGTTGTAATCTGGTGATTTGTAAATATTTACTGGAGCTAGATATTTTCTTTCATTTGCCATAACTGTTCTACACAGATTTTAAAACAACTCTTCTCTACAAATTTTTAAGCTGCAGTATAAAAGCGCAATAGAATGGACAAAAGTTATGGAGTTTTGACGTAAGAAAAGTTATTTCATACTAGGTATAGATTTCCAGTTAGAAGCTAGAAACTTGCAGTCGTATTTATTAGATTTTCTTCTACTTAGGTACTGTTTAGCTATTTTCAAATTGGTGGAAATATGCTTTATTTAATAAAAATACATATCACATTATTCACGGTTAAGACATTCTACTCTTGTATCTAAGTTAGGCAGCCATAAGACAACAATAAACAAGGTTTTGGAACACATTTTGCAAAGTTGAACAGTTGTATAAAGTTAGACTACGTTTATAAATAAGACCATTGATTTCCAACGGTCTAAACTTCGAGATTAAGAAAAGGGTTTTAAATTGATTTTAAATAAATTTGGTAAACAAATTCACTGGGGTTTGTTATGTATTAAAAATAACTTAATGTAATTTTAGAAAAAAAAATCAATTCGATTTATCCAGCAATCTTTTTATAATTTTCTCAAACTTTGAGGTGCGTAGAAAAAAAATTTATTTTTTTTTCTAAAAAAAAACCATTTCGAGATATACATATTATGTATGTAATGTACAT
The DNA here is from genome assembly GCA_951394125.1 of Epistrophe eligans. Lineage (NCBI taxonomy): Eukaryota > Metazoa > Arthropoda > Insecta > Diptera > Syrphidae > Epistrophe > Epistrophe eligans. Next base: position 53,130,477 of record OX596028.1, on the reverse strand, counting down.
ACGTAGACTAACACAAGGGTCTAGAAACCCTTGACCTCTTATAGGTCGTAACAGACCTCATAGTCATCGGATCGACGAAGAACTTTCTTAATTTATAAATAATCCTTTTCCTAATTTGCTTAAATTAAGTAGGTACATATATGAACATATATTAATTTTGTTTCCTTTGCTTCCTTTGTTTAGCATGTTTATGTCTATTCTTACTATATAGTGGCAACTGTGGCGTATACTTACTTAATTTACAGTATTTTAAGGCTTTTTTATAGTCTTTCAACATTACAGCGGAAAGGAACTGAAAGAAAAGTTTAATACACAACAAGTTAGTTTAACGAAAGAAACTTATTCTTGGTCGGTTAAACATTTTTTAAAACAAAATTTAATAAGGACTTACCTCTGCCAAAAATTCCGTTGGAGCCGACATACTTTCATCTGCATCCGTATACTCTGAAAGACTCTGACTCAAATCCTCATTCGATGTCGATGTTGGTAGAGTACTATTAATACTCAAGTTAGTTCCTTGTGTTTTCGTGGCAAAAAGGCCATTTCCATTTGATTCATCCAAAAACAAGGACTAAAATTAAAACAAAAAGAAATATATAACATTATAAAGCTATTTATTAAGAATGCCAAGAGTATCGAGAAACAATAACTTACGTTTGACATTTTGAATTTGAATATTTCGAACGCTCACATTAGGCTTTTTAATATTTTTGAATACAATTGTATCGCGTGGGAAAAGCAGATTGTCTGAAAGAAAGTGCAAGAAAACAAGCTGCTATTATCCAGTTTGTATAATTGTTAGATATCTACTTATTTTGCATTTTGCATTTAGTTTTTTTTTACAATTCAAGGTTGAAGACATTTAAACCCAATACACAAATCCTTGCACACAAAGCCTTTTATTTTTGGTAAAGCATAAAATATACCTATCAACATAGTTTCCATAGTGAAGCACATAAATTAAACCATTCTACTTCAACAAAATGCCATACTATATGCTCTTCCGTCTAGCCAGCCATCAACAATTCACTTGGAGTAAAAGGAGGGGTGTGCTGTGCACCCTACCATCTACAAAACGAATGAATTAAGCAAAAAATATATTTACATTCTAGGTAGGAGCAAACCCCCATACTCTTTATATTTATATGCTGATGATGCCGTCCTTAGATAGCGTGTAGCCTTTAACAACCTGCACTTTTCATTAATGTTTACAGGGCCGTATTGATCTATATGTACATAATAGGCTAAATTGCACTCTAAGGCTATATATGCACTATGTCTTTGAAAGAGGCACTTCCACTTATATGAAGACTATATTTTCTATTTTCTTTTGCCTTTTATAGTAGTGTACCTTATGCTAAGGAAATACTTTGTCTCATTAATATTTTAAAAGAAGTTTTTTGTTTCATATCTCCTGCTCACTATGTCCTTTTATTATTACATATCGTTAATAATATTGAATGCTGTAATTAGGCATAATTAGTTTCATTGTTCAGTAAATTACTTAACAGGAGGAAATTCCATTGTTTCATTCGGGACATTTGTAAGGGACATTGGCACTATTCAAAAATGTTATCTGGTTTTATAGCTTATCACAAAAGCTTAAAAAAATATTTCTTTTTTAAAATAAATTAGTACAATTAGTCTTATAATAATATAATTTTATTTTAACTTGTCTGAAAGCTTGGAAGCAGCAAACAACAAAAATACTATTTTTTTAAATCTATGGTTTTTATTTAAAATTTCAGCAAAACATAAGGTCGAAACTGTGTTTTAAAGACTTAAATTAGGAAAACTCGAAAAGTTTACCAAAGTTAGAGTTCAAAATTACTAGTTTCAGTTTTTCAGTGCGAGATTATTCCAGGTTTCGGAATTAAAACCGAGTTAACTCCGCTTTCACTATCGAAGCAGAGAGGACGTTACACTAATGTCGAATTCCTTTCAATCACAGGTTCCCTAAACAGAATCGATTGTTTTTTGGCGAAAGAAGTTACACCAATTTGCACACACACTAACAAGATATTTCTAAAATGTTAAATTGAATTTCGCGGTGTTTTAAGAAAGCAAATTTTGTTTTTGCAACTAATTTTAAAATTTAGTAAATATTTTAATTATTGTATGAAATATTTGTGCGTTATTTTTCAATAAACAAAAAAAAAACACATTTCCTGATAATAACAATAGTAAGTTTTACAAATAAGCAACATAATGTAATTATTTTCGTCAATGTATTTTTAAATATCACAATCGTTCATTTTGAATTTCTCGGTGAAGTGAAATGCAAAAATGCATTAAAGAAAATGGAAATGATTTTTTTCAAAAACAGAGTGATTCTGCAATCACTCCCCATTTAATAAGAATTCTTGCGTCATGATGTAGACCAATGGGCCAACCGAATTGTTTTGCTTTAAAATTGCATCTGTCAAGTACCACACACACAATTACTTACTTACTTTACTTTAGATGGCGCTCACAGTCCAGGATGGACTACGGCCTCAACCAACAAGCCTCTCCAGCCAGCTCGGTCCCTAGCTAGCTGCCTCCAGTTACGCACTCCAAGTTGGTTCAGATCGTTCTCCACTTGTGTGCGCCACCTAAGGTGGGGTCTTCCTCTGCTGCGCTTCGTTGGTGGTGGAGTGCTGTAGGACGCGGGTAGTCACTGATCGGCGTCAACATGGCGATGCCCAGTGATGCAACGCTTACTACACATCAATTGTGCTTATTTTACCTCCTCGTGGTAACCACCGGGTACTGGTTTCGTCCCTCCGGACTTGACCTGCTAAACTTATAAGCGCGAGTGTTGATCAGAAGAAAATAGCAACACTATAATGCTCTGTCTAAAATGGCTGGCTGAGTGAGTCGTCAGAAGCCCTAGACGAGCCCATCACAAGGATGACATACGGCGGATGAATTCAAGAAAGAGAATCAACGGTGTTGTCAATAGGCAGGAAGACAGAGACGGAGTGTTCCCACTAAGGCACTCCGACGACGAGACGGTAGCGGAAGAATTCCCTTGATGGAATCAACAGTGGCGTCTACAGTTCTAGTCAGGTTGAACTACTTAGTGAACACCTTATATGGGCTACTACGACATATTCGTAGCTCAGGCCTATAAGGAGCGGTTTATCCGGCTCCCCGTCCTTGGAGCTATAATAAGGGCCTGGTCCTCCAGGCTAGGGGGTTGTGCGTGGGGGTAACTTCCCTACCACGGAAAAAGTTTTCGGTTCCGAAACTACTACAAGCCTCGGATATGGATGATTTTAATGTTGACACACACAATTAAAAAAAAAAATTAAAAACAGAAAAGCACTTTTTAGGAGTTAACTCGGGTTTACCTACAAAACTGGGGGAAAATACACAGTTATGTGTGAGATACATGTTTAACGTGTGCGGGATACGTACAAAATAGGTTTTTTAAAACCGCTTTCTTGAAGCCAAAAATCCATTTATGTACTTTGAGATGAAGTGCACCTACTTATATGTTTATTATTTTATTGAAATTAAAATTTATTTAGGATAACGTTGTATAAAAACTGAAATGAAAATTACAACTAAAATAATTTTCGTGTTTTGTTTTCGAGAAAGCAACTTTTCTTGTTGTATAGTTTTGTTTTCTAAAAATCAAAGTTTTTGATGAATATTGAAAAAAAATTAATTACTGTGCACTAAAATATTCAATAAAAAAAAAAAACAAGTTTAAAACAAGACGTTCGTAGTCGTACGAAATCAATCGAATACAAAGATTAATATGACGTGTCCACAATTAAGGTTTGCTTCGTTTCGTTTCGTCCAGTTTTCGTTAACTTTTACTTTCGGAACAGCGTTGCCGAAGTTGTATGATCAAGCATTGTGGCAGGAAAAAATTCAATCTCGCACGCTTTTTTGTTTCGATTTATAGCTTCAAATATATATAATTACGAAATTTTTGATGAAAATTGCTCCAAATGCTTATGGGTGATTTGTTCATTTGACGTGTTTGAAGATAACTTTTCGTTAAGTTTTGACATTTGCTTCTGACAGGACAGCTTCCGATTATTAGGGCCAGTTTGTTCACAGCTCATTATCTTAAATCAAGGATTATTGCAACTGGTAAATCATCGAGTGTGCATATGGTAAACAAAATTTTTATCAGGAAATCCATGATTGGAGTTTTTAATCATTAAAATCGCTAATCAGCCGATTCTGGCCTTATAGTAACTACCGTAACTTTAAATTTCAATTGTAAAAAATTTATTGAAATCAAAGTGCAACACTATGAAAATCTGTTGCGTATTTCGTAGGGCAACACTATGTGCCACATACCTAAGCACTATATATAAAGCAGCAGTTTAGTTCTCGGGAGAGGTCATGACTCCCACCTGTAAAATCCGTTGGTAAAAACGACATTTGACATTTTACATAATAAAGTGTAGGTAAAATAAATTTAATTGGTATTTAAAAATGATTAAATTCGTCCCTGTTTTGCATACAAACTGTATATCATGTGGGAAAAAGAACTACTGCTGTTATTCCTTTGTGTAAACAATATACATAGGTACTAAATACCACGTAATCGATACGAATTTCATGTCTTAAGATAATACTACATACATATATACATATGTAGGTACCGTTGATTTGATTTTAAACAAAGGCAAGTTGCTGTAAAATAGGTACTGTATTTTTGTCCAGTATACATAATCATTTATTATTTAAAAACAGGAAGAGATTGTTGCATGCAAACTTAAGTACAAGTTTGCAGACGGTAAATCAACTTGGATGGCAGGATAATAATGTACTATTAAGGATAAAGAGTTTTTTTTTTGTCAAACTTCAAGGTTATTGAACCTTATACATACATATATGTAGGTATAGTTAAATGCACAACACATCCGTTGCAACAAATACATATGTCATAAGTTCCCATGATTGAAGTTTACATTTTAGTTGAATGGTCGGAGAAACATGTTTGGCACCACATACATATCTGAAAAAGAACATCCAAATGACACGACACCATTTAAAGAGAATTTATTATGTCAGATTCAAAGTGATATAATATAGTTATCGTGCCAGCAGAAATGTGGTATGCGGTTATATGAAAACGCATCATATATAGAACACTGGTGTAAGGAACACAAAATGTCAATTTTAATGATATGATTGTGAGAATTGAGATAATAATTTCGTTCTTCATTTTGTTTTTGTAGTTAGGTTAAAAACATAGAACGTCTCTTGACAATCATCATTTTAATTTGATATTATATAAGACAATCATCATTTTAATTTGATATTATATAAAGATGGCACTTGGCTATGAAGATATTTACCATTTGTGGGTGTAGATGCAAAACTCATCCCACATCTCATCACCGAATTTAAATATTTATCCTTTCATATTTTTAAATAAAAAAGAGAGAAATAATATTTATGAAGCATCATTCAATTTTTTGTTGGTGCAATTTTTTTTTATGTCTCAATTAATCCTCTTAGCTTATTTATTTATTTTTGGATGAACAAGAAATATCTATCAAATTTTGATGACAAACGTTCCATCAAAAATTCTTTTTTATTTATAACGGGTGATTTTTTAGCTGGTTTGGTTTTGGCAACACTGGTTTTGACAGCTGACGTGTGTTTAGTACCTTGTGTCACTGTCAAACAGCTTCAGTTTGGTTTGCAATTTAACCATGGATCGTCTTACAAATAAACAACGCTTGCAAATTATTGAATTTTACTATCAAAATTCGTGCTCGGTTCGAAATGTTCATCGCGCGCTGCTTCCATTTTATGGTCGGCATTCTCGACCTTCTGAGCAGTCTATTCGGAAGATTGTGACCAATTGGTCAATTGGCCGCCTAGATCGTGCGATTTGACACCATTAGATTATTTTTTGTGGGGGTATGTCAAGGCTAATGTCTATAGGGACAAGCCCGCTTCGATTGACGCACTGGAAGCCAACATCCATGCATTCATTCGTGAGATACCGGCCGATATGTGTGAAAGAGTATGCCAAAATTGGACTCAGCGGATGGGCTACCTGAGACGCAGCCGCGGTCAACATTTGCATGAAATTATCTTTAAACATTAAATTGCAAGGTTCAAACTATCGATTCAAATAAATATTTCATTAATTTTTTCGAATTTTTTGTGTTTTTTTTTTTTTTAAAGTTCTAAACCTCTTAAAAAATCACCCATTATAAGTATGTACGTTTAGTGGTCTGTCTTTCCCTTTCTGTCTTTGTTGTGTGGCGCATTTTCCCTTTAGTAATTCGAACGTAAATTACTTTGTAAAAGTAATTCAGTATTTATTCAAAAACGACCAACGAAAGCATCGTACAATAATAAATTTATCCATGGTATAAAATAAGCCAAGCATTGTTAAAAATTTATTCCTAATAGTCGTTTATATACAACACAGCTTCCCTCTCCTAGAAAAGATACCTATCCCTGTCTGGAAATTTAGGGAACAAATATTTACGCTGTTATCTTGTTGGCCTCGTTATCGTTAACTCAAAAATGTACCTTTATATAGCAAGTGATTGCTGATGAATTTCAAAGTACGAAAATATCAATTACTGTACATATATATACGTCATTAGGTGACATTTCATGTAACCGTTTTAATTCTGATGTAACGAATCCTGGGTTTATGTGGAATTGGATGTGGGAATGACGTTACCTGGAGGCCATTTTGCAAAACAGAAAAGTGGCCATAACGCGACAGGTAATATATATATTTAACTTTATAAATCATAACTAATGTTATTGAAGAGATAAAGAAGAAAAAAATGCACAACTGGGATGTACAAATTTCAAGCTGTTTAGAATTTATAATTTCCAGGATTTAATGAATGAAATCATAAAATTACTATTGGATTTTTTTTTTCTACTACCAGTTCATTTCAAATTAATGAAAAATGCAAATCATACTACTAAGTATTTGTTTTATTATCGTTTTGCATATAATATGAAAAAAAAATGCTAATGAGTATGGAAACCACCGTTTTATATATTTACGTTAAAAGAGTAGAACTGCCAAAACAAATCATTAAATAAATGTTAATATAAAACAAAATAGATACCACCTGATTTCTTCAATGAATAAGAAATAATGGAAAACAAAATACACAAATAAACTTTATCTAGCTTTGATGGATTTTAAAGCAACTTTAAGCATTCAAAATGAATTCAGGGGTGGAATCGGCTAAGGTGATTTGTGACAATTGACAGTCACAATAAACAAATTTGGTCTGCGTAAGGTGACTGTCAGATGTGATAATCATATTTTTGTGACTTTTTCTTGTGACACCCAATTTGGTGTCATTTTCATGTAAAATTTAAAGGATTTCAAGAAAAATAAATTTATTTTCACCTGTGCAATTATTTTTAAGACCTGATAATGAGGGATATGATATTAGGATACTTTGTCAGATCAGTTCGGTCAATACCGGATTATTCCATGAACTCAGTCATGATTTTTTTTTTGCATTTTATTGGCTTTTAAATCTTAAAAAGTGTAAAATAATTTATAGTTTCGCTTTTATTCTCGGATTGTTATAGGTACTTAACAAACGCGGGAATACAAAATATTTCGTCGACAAAAAAATCAAATAAATGGGTTTATGACAACTTTCAGTACCTGTCTCTCAAAGTAATGCCAAGTTTTGAATAATTTTTGATGATCACTTTACACAGACAGGAAATTTAATTTGATCACAATTGACTGTCATAAATGTGACAATCACCAATCACCTTAGCCGATTCCACCCCAGGTAAATGACAAAGTTCTTTTTTGATTTTTTGTTAAAGAAAAATTACCTTACAATTTTCGTTTATGTGAATTTAATTTAAACTTAATATTTTAATTCATTAGCCTATAATTTTCTTGTATGTGAATTTAATTTAAACTTAATATTTTACTTCATTTTAACCTTTTTAAGAAAAATTGTAACGAATTTGCTTAAGCGATTAACGAGATAGAAGGGGATAACCCGAATTTTTGCTCTAAACCCTAAAACAATAAAAAAAAAACATGAGAAAGAAATATTAACATGAGAGCAAATTTTTTCCTTAAAAGCCTAGTACTCTTGAAATAAAATATAAATGCATTCCACAATTTTATAAAGTCCCTTGCACATGCGGTGCGACTCGCGAATCCGAATAAATATTTTTAAACATTTTTTTAAAGCAAAGTATTAATTTTTTCTCTTTTAACTTTTCGATGAAGTGAAATTACTGCTTAAAATTAATTAAAAGCGGATAATTTTATATTTTAATATTTTTTACGGGAAGAACAACTTATCTTCTGCGAACTGTCAAATGTAAATACGCAATCCAACTACGTCAAACACTCATTTTAAGCTACGATTAGACAGTCAACGCAAATGACAAACACGTTAATTCTTTGACGACACCAAAAATAGTATCAATATAATGTCAACGTATAGACTATATGTCAACTCATGACCGTCAATCACACGAGTGACGTTAGTCGGTTAATGTTCTCCCAAAATACGTTGAGGTTTTACTTGTCTTAACGATTTTTTACCCCTTAGTGTCAACGCGTTAACATATGACAACCACACGACTTGACCACAAAAACAAAAATCACTCACTTTTCGTGTTGAAATTTTAAACCAATGTGACTTTTTCGCCGCTAATATAAGCGTGTTCAGGAAAATGAGATCTCGGTGATCTCAGCAATCTCAATTAAATGAACAAGATTCCTCAGCAAAATTTCTCAGTTTTGGTGTCAAAACTCTGGGGAAAAAAATCTTGGATTAGCTTGCTCACTTTTTGAGTGAGAAAAATCTCTGAGATCTCATTTTTCGGAATACGCCAATGTATCTATTTTTTCGCCATTTTTTGTTCGGCATTATTTGCTTATCTTGTTCTTAGTTTATAATCATGTACCTAAGCACTTATGTATGTTCCATGAGGAAAAAGTAGCACATAAGTGGCTGAACTTTAATATTTAAGTTCCGTATCAGCAAACAGATCTTCGTTTTTTTTTTTTTTTAAGTTTTCAATTTTAAGCATAGTACACAGCTGAAGCAAAACGAAAATTTCCATAAAAAATGACACAACGAATGACATAAACGAGAAATTTCGTTCTGATATTTGTTTTGCAGTACGCTTTTCAACGAGCGAAATTGATAATTGTAGCAAATTATTTGGAAAAGTTTCTACACTGAATTTTTTGGTGACCACAGACAATTCGTTTCGTTTCGCTTCGCTTTGTATTAGGTTTAAGATCGAAGGTATCAAAAAATAAATAAGTTTGGTGGCGCCAAAGTTCTCGGTCTCGGAAAATCAAGAGAGAATGTATGGAACTTACAATTTTTATTACAAGATTAACACTTGGAGGATTTGTCAATTTCTCCCAAGAGGAGGTATAAGTGCAAAAAAGATGATAGATGAAGCTGGCATTCGGTCGCCAGAACTTTGGCTGCTTGTATGTACACTGTACAGACATACAAATAAAAACATTTAGCAAAACGCTTACGTTTCGTTTTCTCCATCATTAATATACTGTCATAAAAATAAGTTATTCCCCTTTAAATATTTGACATTGCGACCGAAACTTATGGGCCCTACACACCATCAATTTTACTTGCCAGGTAACTTTGATAAAAAATGCATCCACACGTTCAATGAACGTTGAAAATTTAGCTTTCTGTTTAGTTATTTCATCAACTTCAAAGGCAATGAATATTAATAATTTGTGACTATACTTGCAAGCTGTAGCTGCAACAAATCAGACATCTTGCACAAAATAACCGTTTAAAATCAGATATTGTTAGGTGAAATAATTGATACACACTACACACAGTAGGTTCCTAAATATTTTGTCATTGAACATTGACGAAAATCAAAATAATTTTTTGTGTTTCATCAATTATAGCCAGATTAGGTTTCTCAGGCTGAGATCTGAGAGATCTCAGAAACCGGAACGTAATTCCTCAGTGAGATTCCTCACTTTTGCTGTCAAAAAGCTGAGACTGATATTTTTTTGATCCGCTTGTTCAATTATTTTTTGTCGCAATCGATCAATTTACAAAAAAAGAGATGTAAATGTATCAATTTTAAATTTAAATTTTAAATTACATTGCCTACTTACAATTAATTTTACCAGGATTGAGACTCGTTCAAGTAATATATTGTCAAGTAACATATGATGGTGTTAAGGGCCCTTTAAGCTCAATGCAAAATCTGCCGATGTAATCCCTCTGGTTGTATTTTTGTATGAATGCTAACTTGTCCCTTTAAAACCTTTGAAAGTTAAATAAATATCATCCATAACTTAAATCTAAGACTTAAGTTATTTATATCAAAGGTCAGTTCATCACATATGAAAAAAAAAAAGTTCTAAAACATTATTAAAGCCTTTTTTGCATTCGTGGTTTTTACTAGCCAACTCAAGGCTATTTCATGATGAATACTCCCTGGGTATTAACTTTTGTATGTAAATGAAGATATAGGTAGGTACATGTATTTTTTCTATATAATATTATACTCTGCCAAATCGCCTTCTATTGAAAAAGTAAAAAAAAAGAAGAAATATCCTATACTGAGGTGACACCGGCTCCCCACTATAGGTACCTATTTTATTCTAGTTGATGTGGCATACGGAATATAAGAAATACCAAATAATTCACCTTAATCCGATGCATATACGAACGACCAAACCTGTCAGATATAATTTTCTAGTTTTAGAAAGTTGAGCATTGCGCCAACACACAGTAATTATAACAACATCAACACTGTTTCTACATAGGGAGAGATGTTAAGTGTTATATATGGGTATGTACCTACGCGCCGCATAACACACGTTTAAATATAAAATGGTTTTAAAGGAACCATTTCCCTGGTATCTACGAGTACACACAAAAAAAATCTGAATTTCCTAATTTGCCATTGATTTTTCAAGTGCTCATTAGGTTGAGGTTTTTCTTCTTTTTTGTTTAGGTTGTATGTAGGTAGGTTTAGGTCCTTATTGTCTTGACACTTTTCTGAAGAATTTGAAAGAACCCTTTTCTATAAAAAAATATATCTACGTATCCAATCCATCCACTGTCATAATAGAGGTTTTCCTTGACCCACAACTTCAGAATCACAGAATCAGATGATGTGTTCTTTTGCTAGATTCTATTCACAAAAACTACTTTACTTGTTTTGTTTATAGAAGCTCATATTATAAGAAAAGAAAAAAAAATAACCACTGTCATAAAAAATGTGTCAATTTTTCCCACAACATCTTTCATAAGCCACTTGCACACTTTCTAGCACCACCACCACCACTTGTCACTACAACAAGCGGTGGACTCGAAACAAAAAGACTGAAGAACAAAAAAAAAATAATAAAACAGATAATCTTGAAACAGCCTACTGCCACTACTGACACAATGATGTGAGATGTCCTTAAAGTGGACGCAGGCAAATGAAGCGGTGGCGGCGTTGGTGACACGACCGGCGGTAGTGGTGAGCAATGGTGGGAGGCTTAATGTTTGTTTATATATTTTTTTTTTAACAAACAAACTCATTCATATGTACATATGTATATATGCAGTTCTTGCGTATAGAGAGGTAATTAAAATTATTGCAGCATCGCACTTGTTTTCTCAACCATAAAACATTCATATAGATCTTAAAGATCAAGGACACAATATTTTTCTCTATTTCATATACAGAAACGGAGTGTTTCCTTTTTCCGATTTTTAGAAGTTCGGTGCCATGGACATGGACAAAGTATAATGCCGTCCTATATTATCTATGCCAATTATCCTGGCAGCCATTAAGGAATATGTCTATTATAGCACCGCACATAATAATGCTGTATTGTGTGTTGTATTATGTTTGCCATAAGGTGACCACAATTTATGGTGTATACCTATTCATGAAGGAGGCGTATATTTGGCAAGACCATCATTGGAACACTAGGATTGACAATATTCTGGCACATTTTATTGAATAAAAAGTTTTGAACCTTTTTATAAACTTACCTTTAAATATTTATTCGTTAAGAGCTAAAGAAATATATAAGTTGAAAGGATTTCTTTTTTTTTGTTTTTAACTAAATTTACACTGAATTAAGATTTTAGGAATATTATTTATGGAAGTTTCTTAAAGATTTTAAATGCAATTTTAAGCCGTCTATATAATATATAAGGAAGAATTGAATCCTTTTTAGGGATTTATTTTTTTTATTCGTTTAAATTGATATTATATATTGAGACACTACGCGACAGATAGTTCTATCCTTGATAAATTTACGTCTTAGACTACGTTCTACACACTTGTTCGAATGGATGAAAAGTTCATATGCACCCAAGTGTATAATATTTTCTTACTAAAAAAGCTCTTATATTTGTTGTTTTTTGAATAACCGAATCCTGCGCAGGTGCTATAATAAATATACGATTTCTCATTCTCTTTTTTAAATGTCTCAATCAGGAATTTTAAGCTGATACACAGAGTTTTTGTAAGCAAAAGAAAAAAATTGTAATTAAAAGTAAATATCAGCTGGGAAATTTACTTCAAACTTTCGATTATGCTGCAAAGTGTTAATTCATATTTTGCCAATATAATACGTGAGGTAACCTGGAAATTATTATTTTTCTCTATATAAAACGTAAACATATTCATTTAGGTAGATAGGTACCTATATAAAAAGTATGACATACAATTTTATGTTGGATCCAATAAAATTACCTATAGGTACCTAGGATTGTGTATATTTTGGAGAGGTTATATCCTTGTTTCTACCTTTTTAACATATAGAAGAAAAATGTGTCTATGAAGATACATTAACTTAATTGAATTTATATTGAATGAAAGCTTATTAATAAAAAAAAATTGTCATCAATCACTATAATTGATAAAATATGTAGGTATTTTGTTTGAATGATAGATAGCTGGTACAATTAGAAATATAGAATAGTGGAGGAGAAATTTTTTAGAGAATATTTTTAAATCTTTAAATTTTTGTAACTTATGATAAAGCGGGCGGAATGAATAAAACATAGTTAATGCTAATACTTACATATATTTACTTAAAGGGATAGAACTTAATCCCTAAAGTTTTCTAGTAGGTTTTAGGAATAGTAGTAGTCATTTTATTATTCTGTAAGTAGTATCTGTTTACATATTTATTAACAATCATAATAAGCATGGGCTTTGCCGTCTGTCTGATTAAAAATTATATAAAAATAACTTGGTTCATTACATAATAAAGAACGGTTTAATTAAAAAAAAATTTATTTAAAATTCTGTTTCTATATGCTAATGAAATTTTACTAAACTTGAACATTTTGGGTACATTTATTTCATTAAGGTATTTTAATGTTAATTCTTCAGATAGCAAGTCTTCTCCAATTACATGTCTTCATGTTTCTATGAGGATTGGGCATCTCCCAACAAAATCAACAAAATGAAAAATGTCTTTTCGTTCCGCCATAGTAAATTTTCAAGATGTGGTATAAAGTTCAGGTTTAACATTTATTGCAGTTTTTGCTTTCGCAATTTTTTTCAATAAAGAGCGCGTATAAAATTGGACTTAGAGTGCATCCTTGCCTTACACCTGGGGTGGAATCGGCTAAGGTGATTTGTGACATTGACAGTCACAATAAACAAATTTGGTCTCCGTAAGGTGACTGTCAGATGTGATAATCATATTTTTGTGACTTTTTCTTGTGACACCCAATTTGGTGTCATTTTCATGTAAAATTTAAAGGATTTCAAGAAAAATACATTTATTTTCACCTGTGCAATTATTTTTAAGACCTGATAATGAGGGATATGATATTAGGATACTTTGTCAGATCAGTTCGGTCAATACCGGATTTTTCCATGAACTCAGTCATGATTTTTTGTTTGCATTTTATTGGCTTTTAAATCTAAAAAAGTGTAAAATAATTTATAGTTTCGTTTTTATTCTCGGATTGTTATAGGTACTTAACAAACGCGGGAATACAAAATATTTCGTCGACAAAAAAATCAAATAAATGGGTTTATGACAACTTTCAGTACCTGTCTCTCAAAGTAATGCCAAGTTTTGAATAATTTTTGATGATCACTTTACACAGACGGGAAATTTAATTTGATCACAATTGACTGTCATAAATGTGAAAATCACCAATCACCTTAGCCGATTCCACCCCTGCTTTTTTCTGAAACAATTTTAATAATTTTTCTCCATCTCACACTGCTGTGCTGTAGTGTCCATCTAGAGGTTCTGTAGCACGTATCCAAATCTGAGTGACATTCCCAGCGTAATACTACATTTTATCCAAAAGATAATCCGGGATTTAATGAGATTTATTCTAACGGTCTAACGGACATATTATTCACTCGATTCATCCAGATTAAAACTTAGATCCGGAAGAATTCAACAAGTTCAATTAAATAACTCAAATAAAAACCCTATTTCCGTAATGTGAATATTTTAGCAAAAACAGGAAACGCAGTTTTCTTAAAATTGCTGTATTCATAACAAGTATTAAGTTTAATCAAAATCATTGAATCTGTTTTTGAAAAAAAAAATTAAAAAAAAAAACGAAATCGTTATATTGGCGTTTTAAATGAGTTTAAACAAAAATTCGAATTTCTCTAGGGAATAACATAAATAGTCCATCAGTATTTCCTTAAGCCTTTAGTTTAAATTACAGTGGACGCTTGGACGCACGCACGCAAAGACCGACTGACAGTATAACAATAACAAAGTACATTTTTTCGGACTTACTAACAAGAAACCAATATTTACTTTTTAGTTATCATTTCCTTATTATATAAGGTTATTATTTTTCATAGATATTATTAAGGTCTGAGCGAATAGAACTCAATTCGAACCCAGCGTGACCTAAGCGCCCCGATCTATTTGAGAAACACAATTGAACATTGAACTGTCATATGATTAGAAATCTGTCAAATTACATGAAAATTGTGTGAAGTTGGCTGTGCTCAGTTTTTTGCTCAATGTATATATTTTTTCGTGCTCATTGGGCGAGCCCCGATCGAGCTCTGGGGTGGAATCGCGTAAGGCGATAGTTGATTGTCGCTTTTTTGATTGTCGGTTTTGATTATCAACTATTCGTTGCTCTGTGTAAATCGTTCGCCAAAAATTGTTTGTTCTTTGGTATAACTTACAATTCAGTCAAGAATTAAATGTCATTTTTGCTTTTTTGTTATTGTGTTGGTTTTAATTAATTATATTATTAAAAAACCAACCAATTTTAAGCCGACCGCATCAAACTTTTTATGAAAATGACATAAATGTATGAAAACGACACCTAAAAAGCTGTCGCTTAATATCAGTACAAAAAACGATTGTCGATTTGATAATCACCTTACATGGAGCAAAATTGTCGATTTTGATTATCAACTATCAACTATCGCGTTAGCCGATTCCACCCCTGTACAAAAAACGATTGTCGATTTGATAATCACCTTACATGGAGCAAAATTGTCGATTTTGATTATCAACTATCGCGTTACGATTCCACCCCTGAGCTATAAAAGAAATGCAAGTTGAAGCTCAGAGAAGTAACTTAGTTCTTTTTTTTTGACAGCTCAAAGATCAGTTCGGGGCTAAAAAAGAAAAACTCCCAGTGGTGGATTTACATTGACATTCATGCGAGTTCTGAAATAGAAATACAAACATATATACAATTTACATTATTGTTGAATAGAGACAGAAGACCATAATGCAGATATAAAGACGAACATCTTCATAAAATGGTACTCTTTCACAAATTCGTATTTTTGACATGAATCTGTCCCGCTCAACTTTTCTTGATATTTGCGGATGAATATATACAGTATACATACATATATGTAAATTCACCATCAGTAGTATATTTTAATTGTTAATTTTTGTTTGTCTCCTTCGGAGTTTATATTTTCATTACACGTATAGAAAGTTTCCAAATAAGTTTTATCGACAAATCAGTTGACAGTAGAAAACTTGGCATCAAAGCCATTTTTGTTTTATCTTATTGACTTGAGATGCTGGAATGTATAGGTACATATGTTTGTATAAACTTAGTTTTTTTCTAGAAAAAAAAATTACTGTCAGAAATTTACATACATACACACAAAAATATACTTTACTTCTACGTCAACATCAACTTTTATTTTGTATTTTAATTTTAATATTTTTTTTTTTTTGGGATTGACCATGAGCGAGAAAAAAATAAATCGATGTGGAAGCTTTCATATTCGTTATTTGGAATTATGTCGATCTAAAAATTATCCACCTAATACAGCGATAAAATCTAAGAACAATGCAACATCGGTTTTAGATTTCTTTGGAGACAAGCTTAAGGTTCAAGATTGGCTATTTGTAATTGAGTCATTGCGTTTTGATAAGATTCTGCAACATTTAGCAATTCGTTTAAGAAAAAATATTGGAAATGGTTAAGTTCGAAATGTTTTTGTTATGAATTAACGAACTTTGTCGATTTTAATTTTTTTTAATTTTATAGTTATTGAACATATCGATAGTGAGAAAAAAGCAAAAGTTTTTAAACAAAAACCTGCTGTTTATACCAAGTATATATTTGGAGGAATAGTTGATGCTGTTACTTATTGCATTCAATTTAATAAGAATCTTACAATTCTTTGCTTAGAGGCTCTACCGATGAATGAAAAATACGCAGTCTCTATAGCAAAGGTATCCTTGCTGATTTATTAAAATATAATATCTTATAGTTATGTTTCTACATTGCAACTGATGCCCGGGCGACTCAATGTTTTAATGATTTCATTAAGGATTTAAAAATATGATTGGCGCCCGGGTAGAAACGCAATTCTGCAGCTTTACCCAATGTGTGTTTTATATATATTTTAGGCCCTTTCAAGCAACTCACAATTGAAACAAATAAGTTTCCAACGGTCACCAATCGGTGATAAGGGATGCGAAGCTATTTGTTCTTCTATTAAATGTCTACCAACTATCGAAACTCTCAACTTGTCTGAGTGCAATTTGACCGTTTTATCTGCTGGTCATATCGGAGACATGATTAAGGTAATATTATAAATAACTTAACGTTATTAATAAAATGATATTTTAAATTTTATATTTACCCTATACAGTTTCAAAAAATCTGCCGATATTCTGAGGGCTGGCAAAAGTCATTGCGGTACCAAGAGGTAGATCCGAATACGA
Source organism: Epistrophe eligans (assembly GCA_951394125.1). NCBI lineage: Eukaryota > Metazoa > Arthropoda > Insecta > Diptera > Syrphidae > Epistrophe > Epistrophe eligans. The sequence goes on along the minus strand of OX596028.1, from coordinate 53,113,331 downwards.
TTTCAGGTCTTCGAGTTATTCTTTTAGCTCGAAATCCAAATATAACTGATGACGGTGTGAGGATCATGGCAGAAGTCCTCAAAGAAGATGTTTGGATAAAAAGTTAAAAAGATAGCTAACACGTTTTGATCAAACTCATTTATATTTTTTTCTAGTTATCGACATGGAAAATTGTGGTATAACAGACATAGGTGCCAATCTCATTTCAGACTGTCTTGCAATGAATAATACAATCATTGACTTCAATATCAAAAATAATATTGAAGTGAGTAAATTTATACACAGAAATATTCGTCAGCAACTTGGAAAGGATGATGATAATGCAGAAGAAAGTGACGAAAAGCCTTCAACAAAAATGTCCATGTCAAAACTTAAGGAGCGTCTAAAATTTATGGAAGAACAACTTGCATCGGAAAAAGTTTTGCGTAAACAAGTAGAACTTTTAAATGAAAAATTACACAATCAAATTGTTGCATATGAAAATCAATTGACAGAAAGTAAGGAATTAGAGATTCCTGAGGGTTATGTCTTGGTAAAGAATGAGTCCTTGGAATCGATTATTAATGAGTGAGTACCTTTTTATTTATTTTATAGCTTTTCTTATAAGTTATGTTTGGTTTGAACCTCGAAATAGGTTTCTGTATTAAGCAATTAATAAAAATGACTGATCATACCATCTTTCTTTTTTAGGAGGAACGACCTGTACAATGAAGCATCTCATGCCAAAGAATTAAAGACCAAAAATTATTTGAAGAAAATAAGCAAAATAAGAAAAGTGAAAAGTGAGATGAAATATAAACAAGAAGGAACATCCAATAAAATATCAAAGTCGGATTATAAATTTACCAATAATGCAAGTTCATTGAATAAGCCCATAATTATAACTATTATTTATAAAATAAAAGTTTGTTTCTTTTATAGGATCGTCAAAAAAACTTAATATTTGAGCAAAATATTGGGGACAACTACCAAGAACCACATTTGACAGCAAGAGTAGACAAAAATGGCAAAGATTATGGAAATCATATAACGACATCTTCAGAAAGTGACGAAATTCTCGATGCAGCCGAACCCTTTAAAGTTTTTATTCGCAAAAAGCAGCCACTTCAGAATAAGTGCCCTTCGCCAAGGTCACTTTTCTTAGGCCTCAGCTAAGCTTTTTTAATTGTCATCTGTTCCAAATTGTAACTTTTGTCATAGTAAAAACTAATATCTTTCTAACACTAAAATACATATAAATAAATTTTGTTGTTAAGGTGCAATGCAAAGACTAGTTTCTCTTTATTTATAACTCACCCCTATTACAACAGTTAAGTGAAATTGACATTCTGGTGAAGTAGTCACAAAAATAAAAAAGATCACAAAAGGTAAGTAAATGATTCCTTTCACCTGAGTGCATTATGATCAATTCAGGAAGCCACTTCGTTGTTTAATATCATTGAAACAAATATTCGCAATAACGTTCATTATGTTTAATTTTGGAAATTATCAGGTGCTTTCATTTACTTTTAAACTCTGTGATTTTCTGTGCATGTTTGTGAATTTCAGTCCATTGCGTTCCCATACTCAAAAAATTCACAGTTTTTCACAAAAGAACGCTTGCGAGAGAGAAAATTATTTCCCCTATCTGTGATTTTGTGTCCAAGAAATTTCCTTGTACAGAAATGCACAGTGTGCGAATAAATGAATAAAAGACAAATATATCATGTCGTCAAATTAAGGTAAATGTAGTACAAAATACTTTTGTTTTGTGTGAATTTGTGTACTTTACTTCTGTTCAGTTTTAAATTTTTGTTTAAAGAATTTCCTCCATGCTCTTCAAAATTTGACAGTTTGTAAGTTTCTGTCACAAAGACAAGGATCTAACCTATTTTGTTTTCATCTTTGTTATTCGTGTTTGTCTACTGTATCAATTAAAAGAAGCCGTCAAACAAAGTCTCGCTATTATATTGTGGGCACTTTGGTTAATTTTAGCATAGATGTCTCCAAATTGTTGCGTAGGAATTTACTGACCACTTTTTACAAAATTTCAAATGTAAAAATATTTTTTTTCCCGCTAGCGCAGTTATTTTGTGAAAAAGAATATACACATTTTTTTTTTAAACCGAGATTTAATAAGTTTCCCAGTCAGAAACACTATCCCAAAATGAGTTTGAAAATTTTCACTTTAGAACTTTTTCACTTTTTTGACCATTGTAGTTAAGGTTTAACCCATGACTCAATTAAACAAGATATAGCATTTCGCATCATGTAAATACATAGATTGACGTCATTGACGCACACAATTTTTTTAAAAAGATTTACAAAAAGTTTTTTTTTACTCAAATTTTTAATAATTAAATATATTTCATCGTTTCTTTAAAAAATGCACTTGTTATTAGAATTCTGAACACAATTTTTTACCAAATTGTGTGGCAATTTGTATAAATTAAAACAAGAAATTTCTGTATAATTTTATCATACTTACTACCGTTACATTTAAATATATTCAAAAGTGCACGAAAGTTTAAATTCGTGTAGTCCGGTGCGGGCTCTATTTTCGAACTCTGCCTTTGTATCACTGAACGCACTCTTCCATATGTCAGCTGACCAATCAACAATCTGTCAAAATCAAAGTGCGGTGAAAAATGAAATAAATTCGTCATCACAAAGACAGAAAATAAGTAACAAAAATTTTGCTCCAGCAAAGAAAAAAGGAAGAGAAAAAGTGATTCAAGTTAATAATTTTTGAAATTTCTCCTTATATCATTAAAATTAATTGCAATTAATTGTCTTTGTTTGATATAAATTTGAATTTAATTGAAAGTTAAAAAAGTTAACATGTCGAAGTTACTGGGCGTCCCCCTAAAGAAGCCATCTGAAGTAGATATTGTGAAACCACTTACTAATCTCATTCAAAGCACTTATAGTGGGCCAGGCTCAGACAAAGTCAATTATTCTGAAGCCGTCATCGAGTTCTCAAAGCAGAGGAACACAGCTATTTGGAAATTCTTCGACAAATACGAAGCATCATTGGAGACAGTCTATGCGTGAGTTAAAACTTCTTTTTATATATACAAACAAACAAATCTATTTAACATCTCTAAATGAATTTAATTAAATGTGTGTTGTGTGATCAACTCTCACCGAGCACTGACTTGAACTGAAAATTAAATTAATAAATACAACCAGTGAGTGAGTCATTGGACGGAATTGGCAAATTTGTTGTTGATAATATTTTTTTTAACAATTGCTCTGCTGGGTACTTAAAACAAAATAATAAAAACCACTAACTATTTTCCAGGTACTATGATCAAATATGCGCATTAGAAGCTAAGATTCCGGTTAATGAACTGCAGGTACCATTTAAATGGAAAGACGCTTTCGATAAGGGTTCGATTTTTGGAGGAAAAATCAGTCTGAGTAAGTTGAAAGTGATTACTTCGGATTTTATTTATATTTTTGATCATTTCTATGCTGACAAAGGTTATCTCAAGTGATTAATTAATATGAGTCAATTGGAAGTAAATTTTTTAAAATATTCATATTTATAAATAATTCTTTTTAGGATAATAATAATCTAGCTGTTTTTAATAAAACAAACACTAACAAATAACAAAGATTTATATAAGTTTAGCAGATGGAACTTTTGTTGATGATACCAAAAATTATATCCAACTGACTTAATTTCAACAATATAGAGTACTTTTAGTTTTCCTATAAAATTTACTTCTAAAAACTGTTGTATTTTTAAATGTTTGATTGATTGTAGGTAAATTATTTATTTTTGAAACAATTGTTGCTTCAGACGCCATACAATTGGCCGACTTTATACAGTCAATTTTTATTTTTACGTACAGTTTTTTTTAAAGTTTTTATTAACGTTTTTTTTATTCACGTCTTCAACACTATTTTTTTTGCAGACATTTTTCCATAACAATGGAAATTCGCAAAGATTATAAAAATTGCCAAGAATTCTTTAAATGATTAGTTCCGAGCAATCTTAATTTTACACTTTTTTCAAACCACTCGCTGTTCTCATTTAAAAGTTGCATTTTGAGAGTAACGTTTCTCCAGAGGACTTGATAACTGACTTTCTCGTAGCTCATTTGAAGGAAATAAGCTGAATATATTCAAAATCAGCTTTCCGAGCTGCTGGATAAAACGAGGTGTTCATCAGGGATCGATTTTGGCTCCCTTTTTATTTTCTTTGTATATTAAGGAAATAGTTTTTTCCATAACACAAATATATCCAAGCATTTTTATATCGATGACATACAAATCTATAAAGTTGCCACTTAGGTCTTATATAAAACTGCGTACATAATAATAATAATAGTAATAATAATTTTAACTATATAATAATAATAACATTTACAACCACTTCTAAAAACCCTCGTATGGTATTCAACAGGAGTTCTTATATCTTTGTGGGCCATGCAGCAGTTTATTAGAATTGTTCTTGCAAAGAACCTTAGTCATACCAGTTCTTACGTACAGTTGCGAAATATACTACAATTATGATTCTACGAGCAAAGCAAAGTGAAAACTAATTTTTAATATTGCGATTCGTTATATTTTCGGCCTAATAAAATACAATCATGCCTCACATCTGTTTTTGAAACTCCTCTATGTCGTTGGAAAACTTCATCAAGTGTCGTATGGACATACTTTACACCGTTGTTTAGACAAGACAGCCAACATATTTATACGAAATACTATGATTTCCGACGTCATACAGATCACCTCATTTAATGGTCCTTTGATTCTGTTGTCTGTGCCGTCTGAGAAATAATTTTCGATGCCTTCAATTTGTCTTATGAGTTTACTTCCACAATATTTTCTTTCTAAGTCAATGCATGTTACTTCTTTTTATTTTTCTTAATTTTATCTTTATAATCTTTCACCATTATTCTATGCCTTTTATCTTCAATCTTTCTTTTTCTGATAATTTTTAAATTCGTAATTCCCTCGATGATTCAATTTTGTTTGCAAAAAAAAAAACATTCAACTGAAGCGACTGGTCGTGCAGTAAACAACTTTTCTCACAAGATTTATTTGATCTTGATAATGTCGTACAGTTATTAAAGATATCATTTGCAAAAAAAAGTGTGTTTGTATTATATCTTTTGCCCTATGGGAAAAACCACCGTGCGACGACGGTGTAACATATTTGAACTCGTTACTTATATACATTTGTTTTTTTTTTGTGTCTGCATTTTCTTTGCCTCTGCTGATTTCGGGCCCGCCATAGAAAATTTCTTTTGAACTTTTAAAATTAAAATTTCGGCTAACATTCTTTAATGACCTTGAAAAAACATTTAAAACGTCAAATAAAATTATATGGCTGTACAATTACTGAGACCCCCCGGAATTAACCCCCCATAAGGGCTTGGGCTTCTTAAATATTTTTTTTTTTTCAAAAACAAATTTTAAGAAACCAATCTCCTTAATAGTAAAATATTTTGTTTTCTTGTAGCCCTTACATCTCTTCTGTATGAGAAGGTGTGTGTTCTTTTTAACATAGCTGCTCTGCAAAGCAATATTGCTGCTTCACAAGCACTCGACAACGACGATGGGCTAAAATTGGCTCTTAAGTTACTCCAGCAAAGCGCTGGAATTTACCAGCATCTCAAAGGTGCTGTACCAGCTGCAATTCCATCGGAACCAACTCCTGATCTAAGTCAAGATACATTAGCTGTTTTAAGTAGCTTAATGCTAGCACAAGCTCAAGAAGTATTTGTCAATAAAGCAATCAAGGGTATGTTTTGAAATAAAATTTTTGAGTCGCAAAAGAATTAATAATAAATTTCTTTAATAATTTAGATGAAATGAAAGATCAAATCATTGCAAAGTTATGTTGCCAATGTGAAGAGTTCTATGCTGATGTCTTACGTCTAATGCAAAAAGAATCTCTGCGCAATCTTTGGGATAAAGAATGGGTACCATTGATAGCTGGTAAACAAGCAGTTTTTCATGCCATGACAAATCTCTATCAGAGTTTGGTGTGCCGTGCTGCTAAACGAATTGGCGAAGAAATTGCCCGTTTACGCAATGCTGTAGATCTTTTTAATTCAGCCCAATCTCGTTCTGGAAATCCTCATTTCTTTGATGAATATGCAAATCGTGCCAAGCGCAATCTAGCAGAATCTACAAAGGATAATGAGTTCATCTATAATGAGATGATTCCAGACGTTAAAACTCTTGCATCACCAGGCAAAGCGCAATTAGCAAAGATGCTGCCAGTAGCATCACCAATGACACCCAAATTCAAAGATATATTTGTTGAGTTGGTACCAGTTGAACTACATCGTGCTCTCCATGCATCCGAAGCACGAAAGAATGAGATTGTCAATTCTGAAATAATGAAGTTGCGTGAAGCCACAACTGTCTTGAATGGAGTTCTCTCCAGTTTGAATCTGCCAGCAGCTGTTGAAACAGCTGATTCTGGTTCAGGGTTACCTCCATCACTGCTAGAAAAGGCAAACGATGTCAACAGCAAGGGTGGCATCGAAAGTTTGAATACATACTTGAAAGAATTACCAGAATTGCTGACGAGAAACCGTGAAATTCTTGATGCCACCGAGAATATGCTCGATGAGGAACGTGATTCCGATAATCAGTTGCGGGCTCAATTCAAAGAACGTTGGTCGAGAATTTCATCGGACAAACTAACCGAAATGTTTAGAACAAATGCCAAGAAGTACCGTGAAGTTATTAATAATGCTGTTGAAGCTGATAAAATTGTTCGTCAAAAGTTCGAAAAGAATGCAAAGGTAGAGATTTAAACTATTTGATCGCTTTTTATTATACGTAAGTATTTCGTTTGATTTTAGGGAATACAACTGCTTTCTTTGCCGGCAGACCAATTAAATCATTCGATACCATCATCTGGATGCAGTGTTGACCAGAATTGCTCTAGCGTACAGAAATTGAGGATTTTGATGGAAGCTGTAAGTATAAAATCTAATAGTTCTTCTTTAACAAAGAAATATCCATTCTCTCATCCATGCGTAAAGTTAGGTTGTACGCATCCCATTATAAACTATTTATTGGTTAGAGATTTAAAAACACAGCATTTTTGTTTTATAACATTTATTTTATTTTTCAGGTTGAAACAATTAAAGCCGAACGCGACGCCATCGAATCAGAACTAAAGTCAGCAACTGTAAACATGAAAGATCAATTTTTGCAAGCCCTCGCTCAAGACGGTGCAATTGATGAACCTGCATTGTCGGTCTCAAGTATTGGTCAAGTACTTGGTCCATTACAATCCCAAGTTGAGGAAAGCATTCAACGTCAAGCTACCCTAATAACTGATATTCAAGAGGCGCACTCTGCTTTCACTGCTGAAAATGGCAGCACTGGCAATTCACGTGATGCACTCTTCTCCGAATTGGCTTTGGCTTATGATAGCTTCATCGAACTACTAAGCAATCTCAAGGAAGGCACAAAGTTCTATAATGACTTAACTCAACTGCTGGTTGTTTTCCAGAATAAAATCGCAGATTTTTGTTTTGCCCGCAAGACCGAAAAGGAAGAACTATTGAAAGATTTAACAACAGAATCTAGCAGGCAGGCGCCTCCACCAACACCTCAAATGCCTTCGCATTATGCATCTACAAACACAACTGGTGATACTGTTTTGAGTGTACTAATTTTTTGTAATTTTTTTAACACTCCCCTTATCATTTTAGACTCTGCAGGAGGATCAGCTCCATCGTTGGCTGCATCTACAGGCAATATTCCATACCCACAACAAACACAAGGCATGCCAATGCCATATGGAGCAACAGCTGGCGCCCCATACCCAGCTTATGTTCCACCTCCAATGCCACAAGGTTTCAATCCATATGCAACTCTTCCGTATCCAGCAAGTAATAATAAATCTCGTTTTGTTGGAACTTAAGGAAAAATTCAAATAAAATCTTCCATTTCAGATGCATACCAGTACTCTGGCTTTCCACAAGCCCCTCAGCCTGGTCATTATGGTACCTACCCAGGTAGTTTTGCCAACCAACAGGGAGGATATCCAAATCAAAAACCACCAGGCTGGTGATTGCCATTAACGCTAGGTGTGGGCTGATTTGTATCGTGTCTTTTTTTTAATTTCTATATTTAGTATCTAAAACAAATAATAATTATGTATCCCAATTTTAGATTCAGTTTAGTACCCAAATTATTATGAATTGTGAAAGGAACAAATAAAATGTTTCGCAGGTTTTTTTTTAAAGATTATTCAAGAAAAAGCATGTAACGCAACTATTTATCATTGTTAACGAGAAAAAAATAAATGTTTAATAAAGTGCTGAAAAGCAATAAAACTATGCTAAAAAAATTGATTTAAATTTTTAATTTATTTTCATTTATATAATTCTGTGTTCCATTCTTAGATACAACTGTTTTTTTTCTAAGATATGAAGTAAATTGGAAAGCTATCAGTCTATCATAACATAATATCTTAATGTAATCAAATCCAAACACATTTAAATTAAAACCTCCTTCAGTGCTTTCAAATTGGTTGGTTGGTTGTATGGAGAGACGAATCACAATAAATTTAATGATACGTTCACTATTTTAAAAAGATCATCTAATTGTCAAGGTCGATAAAAATAAACTTTTTTGGTTGCTTTTTTCACCTACATATTTCGAAAAAAAATTAAAAATATATCCATCTCTTACTGTTGACGTATTTTAGATAATCGCTGCAGTATGAGTATAATTGATCAATAGAATAAAATATATAATTAAGAGTGACTTCTTATACATATTTTCGAAATTTAATGAATTGTATGCTTACAACATGGTGTTACACAAATGTATAATGGTAAAATTAAACGTCAATTGCAATTGTCGTAGTTTTTTATTGACGAAAATACTTGCGCCAAGTTTTAGACCATTTACAAAAAATGAAAAGAAAAAAGACTAGAATTTGGTAGAAATAATTCAGTCCTATCATCAATTTAATGGGAACTTTTTTTCCCCGGAAAAACAAAAAATCTTGGGAAAATGTTTGCATTGTTATGCAGAAAAAGTTCCCTGGAAAAATTATTCACGATAGTTATTTTGCTGAAAAGAATATTGTTCCTTACAATTTTCAAGATGATTCCTGGAAATTTCTTTCGCGATAGGGCTAATTATTTTAGTCCTATTAATCTAGCATAACAAAATAAGACTACAAGTTTGTATTGCCTTTAAACCACTTCCAGTGCCACTAATCAATTTCCATGAGCACATGTTAAATTACCGTTACTTTCATTTGTTGCTATGCTGATGCGCAACGCAGCACGTCCTGATAAAATGAATTTCGAGGTTTGGTTTTCTTTTTCTTTTGTCTTATATATAATTGTCTATCTATAATTTTCCTGGGCTAAAAAACATTAATTTTAATAAAAATCTAAACATGTTCCTCGGTTTTGTTTGGCCAGACGTGACTAAAAAAGAAAGGTACAAGAGTATAATCGCTTTCTGATTGTATATCAATACATGTTATATTATTTTTACCTTAACCACCCTCATCAAAAAGGTAAACTATTAATTTAAGCTTGTTAAAGAAAACCATACAAACAAACTATTCGCATCAAAGTTCCTGACCATAAAGTTCATTGGGAGTCATTGTATTTTTCTTCTTGGGTTCAATACCAATGCCTATATAATGTATACCTGTTTTGTCTACAGGTGTTTTTAATGTACATATTTATACAGGTACTTGTATAATGGCTTAACATTTATTTATCTTTTGCTCTGGAAAATCACTGAACCAAATATGTACGATAACTATAATTTTCTATGCAAGAAACTTTTAAATTCAAGTACATTCATAAAGACAATGGAAACTTTACCCAAGGTCGTAGCTAGGAAAATATTTTGGAAGGGGATTATGAAAATTAAATTTTCACAACTGTGACAGTAAGAAGAGAAAAATTGTCATAATTTTTGTTATAAAACTAGCAAATTAATGGAAAAATATCCGTTCTTAATGACATTCTCATATGTAGGTATACGAAGTCATAATAATGGCTAAAATACCTACTGCAATTGTGTGCCAGAAAAAAATTATCATTCATTCTTTCTAGAATTTTGTCATAATTTAAAATGGTTTCAGCATAAAATTTACACGATGCCAGTATAATTGTTAAATTAAACGTCAGTTGCAATTGTGAGTTAATTAATACGAAAATACTAGCAGATTTAATGCCATTTGTACTCGATGAAAATAAGAATCTGGCAGAAATAATGGTACTGTTTGTCTTTGGTAGAATAGGATGGGGTTAAAACACGAAAAAAGTTCAAACAATTATGAGGTTTTTTTTTTGGAAAATTAGTTTTTAAGTAATAGAAACTATATTGACATATTATATATAATGTTAGTAGGTACTTCAAATGCCATTGTTAATTTTTATTTTAATGTTCGAAATATTTGATATATGTAGGTATATGCGTACGACTTTATGCCTTTTTACTAGCTCGTTGCTCTATAGTCTTTAGAGTAATTATGAACCCCTTGGTTTTTTTCTTTGATGGCCTTGACTTTGTCGATAGGTTAACTTGTTAACCCTATTTAACATGTACATATAAGTAGCTTTATTTCGTTTTATCTTGAATTCTGTTTGTGGATGCTTATATGATTAAAACAGAAGTAATGGTATTTCTTGGAGAAATAAATGAAAAAAATAATGAGAAATAAATATTCAACGTTTTTATGTGTGAATTTAATGCTTTAAAAAATTAAATCCCGATGAAAACAAAGATAAAACGTTGCGTGAAGTGGACATTATGAGATGTATAAAAATGAGATAACCGATAACTTTTATAGTTGCAAGTACATATAATATGTGAGTACATACCTACATAGATTTGTTTATACCTATTAACCACGACATCATGTGCCGCCGCGCCGCAGGTTGTCGCGGTCGTTTTGATTAAATTATTTTCACTTTGATGTACCCAATGCTTAAAGATTTAATGTTATGCTACTTATCACCAGTACAATGCCCTCTCGTTTAAATTTAATGGCCAACTTTTAAATGGCCCTTGAAAATAATTAACTCTTTACATTACTTATGTACATATAATTAAATATATATGTACTCTAAAACCACCAACCGAATAAACAGTTTCCAGTAGCAGACATACTAACGCTTAATCAATAAATTTTATATTAAATGGACTTGCTATAAGTATAGGTAAGTAAACTAGATATAATATAAATGAGAATTTCAAGTCCCAAAACAATAACTTTGGGAACACTGTCGTCTAAAAGATCAAAATAACGATTTCTTTTTTATACATCACCATATCATTCAGCTTCATCTATAGCCCACTACTTACTTTAAACATGAAACGTTAAAATTTACTTTTGATTTTTACTTGAAAATTTAAAATGGAAGCTTTCCGTTAAACTAACCTTAATTTCCGTTGCTATATCTATATACCTACTTTATGCACATGTAGGTCCATATATTTGTGTTTCGAATTATATTTATGTAGGGTAAAATAAGGTTTTAATGATTAAGTGTTGAAAAAGACATATTTTTGATATTTGAAATTGAAAAAAATTGGATTGGGTTCGATATCCAGCTTTTTATAGTTCAGTTTTTAAATTCAACATTTTTTGTAAAAGGTGTTTTTCTTCTTTTTGTAACTTTATTTTTATAAAACTAATATTTATGTAAACTTATTCAATTATTTTAACATGCAAAGTAGATTTTCCTCATAAAATAATAATTGTTAAATTTAGCTTTACACTACTTTATAAGAAGTATATTCTTAATGTGTAGGCATTCATTGAATTAAATAAACTAACTAAACTAACTAACATACATATATGTATATGTTGTGAAAATTTCCCAAAATACCGTTGAACCAGGGAATTTTAAACATTAGTTCGTTAAGGTAAGGTAAGTGCGGCCCATAAAATCAAAAGTTCATTTTAAAAATCTTAAAATCGATACTAACCGATGGTGTTGCCTTCAAGCTTTGTTTATTACGGTTATTTTAAAAGCTAATTTGTTGTTTTTTCAAAACCGTATAAATTTTGTATAAATAAAAAACAAAAAAAAAAGAGCCATGGTATGCACTTCGCCCTGATTTGGGGTAAGTGCATGACATTGAGGAAAACTTTTTTGTTTGTTGCATGAATTATTTGCTGTAAAGGATAATAAATAAGGAGTATATTGTCCATTAAAAAGAGTTTTTAGTTTAAAGATATCTTTATTTATTCAAAAGTTACAAACTTTTTTACATGGCTCCAAGCCCTTAAAAATAAAATTAGTAAAAAAAAAAAAATCGAATAAATAATACATAAAATCAAAGCTACTCTGATATAATAATACTGGGGTAAGTGCATATTCAAAAAATGCAAGGGGGAAGTGCATAACTGAAGCCCGGGGTAAGTGCATATTCAAAAAATGCACTTACCCCGGGCTTCAGTTATGCACTTCCCTCTTCATAGTAATTTGAAGAGGCAAGTGCATACCATGGCCAAAAACGTATCTATATCGGTAAATCACCAAAATTGAATACATGCTTATTAGTTATTATAAACAACATTTAAACAATACACTTACCACTTTTTTTTTTATTTCCTTAAAATATAAAAACTAGCGGAGTTAACTTCTCCCGTACCCGAATTTGCCGGCAACCACTTACCCCATCTTACCTTATATCTCTTTAGAGAATTATTCAAAAAATCTTATATATATATATTAATATTAATAACTAATAACATATACATTTTAATCATAATTTCGTTAAATCAAAGAGTTTAGTGAAAAACGAGACCTTTTTTAACTTTTGAATAAAAAAGTTGAGGCTAAACTGTATGTTGTTTTGATTCCATTTAACTTAATGAAAAGTGTTTGTTTGAATCTATGTATTACATTTTATTATTTAGGGATTACTCAAAAAAATTAGCATTAGATGCCACAAAAGGCTAGAGCGATTAATTTCGGCAGCGGTGTGCATTTTCTCACATTTATAGGCAGTAGGGGAAATTTTCTAAAAAAATGAATTAAAATATAAAACAAAAAACAAACTATACTATTTACAATGTCATGCTATATTTTGTTCAATTCAGTCTTTTCTTATTTATTTTTTTAAATCCAATTTTTTTGTGAATAGTTTAAAATAATTTAAAATCCAAAATTTATTTTTAAGCGCTCCTTTATATTTAAATTCATTAAAAATATTAATTTATTTTTACACTATACAACATTTAAATTAAAATTCTAAATGTGATCAAAAATCCATTGTCTATAGGTATATTTAACCAAAAATAAATGCACTAGGTATACCTGTGGCATGTCTCTTGCATGATAATTAGATCAAGCCGTTTTGTTTAATTAACAAAAAAATATGTTTAACCTGAAATACCACTACACTTCGATTATTATGTTTCCTCTTTAATAGCTTCAAGCAAGTTAGATAAAGTGTCCTACCTTTATTCGAAGGCGCCATCCTTTGCTGCGCCTTATGTACCTACCGTCCTACCCTAAATATATATATGTACATAATATGTATGTGCAATGTGCACACCATAAAGACGTTCAAAAAAAAAAAAAGAATTAAATGGTCATGCATAAAATTTACCACCTTCTTCAAGCCTTTCTTAAGTCTGTGTTATTATTAAGAGTTTTTTAACGTCTTTGCCTCCATAATGCGTGAGCTAAATACTGAAGGCAAAAATACACCATAGCAATCAATTTGCTCAATCGGTTCTTTAGCTCCAAGAGGCTTAAAAATGTATTGTATATAAATATATTAAAAAACAATATTTAGTTGAAATTAAATCGTACAGTACCCTATTTTAAATTAAATAAATTTGATGGCGCAAAATATCGTGGTAGAATAGAACCAGGTCCTACTGACTTACAACTCTCAACCATTTTTTTGTGTGCGTGTCATTGGTAGGAACGGAGGGGACCGTAAATTGCATGAATAATGTGATATTTATTTTTATTAAATAAAGCATATTTCCACCAATTTGGAAATAGTTAGACAGTGTCTAAGTAGACAAAACCTAATAAAAACAACTGTCTGTTTTTATGTTAAGGTGACATAGGATGGGAGTCGAACACAAGACCTTGGCGTATCGGTCCTACGCAATAACAATTACGCCATGGGTTTAGAACTCTATTTAACAATACCAATTTACTTACTTAAGTCATGAGTGGATTGGGTTAAATTTTCAATTTAATTTATCCGAGATTAAATTTTGACATTTCCATGTGCAGATTCACCTAATTAGTGTCAAAAATTAAACTTTGGATAAAATTTAACGCGATTTTAACCCAACTTATGCACTTTTCTACAGTTTTTCTTTATTTTTTTACACTTATAGCACTAAACTGATCAGTATCCCATTTATTCCAATTCTCACATGGAATGAAAAGAATGCATTTCAATTAAAGTATTCCATAATGACTACAAATGGAACAGAATGGTTTAATCCGAAATATTCCTGTGAAGAGAAGCAAAAATGTTTATTCCGAAAATTCTAAATATCCCAAATGAATAAAGAAAAACAACCACTCAGGGTATAAGCCCAGTTGTACAAATATTTAAAAAGTGATTCAGAAATTTGAACCGCATTTAAGTTCGGTGGATTAACTAAGGTTTAATGGTGGTAAGTAGGTAAACCAAAACCATTAAAGACAAGATCCATTATGTATAAATTGTTAAACTTCCATTTATGTACATAATGTAGATAATTTTCCATTTTAAAACTTTAAATAATTTTTAAAGTAATATCGGATTTTCGAAAGAATCAACTTGCATTTAATTATCTATGTGTGAAGTGGATTAAAATTTCGATCAATTTTTATTTGAGATTACATTTTTACATTTTTACATTTTTACATTTTTAAATATTGATTCACCTCATTAGTGTCAAAAAATAAACTTTTCACGAGATTGTAGGTGCGTTCCTTTACTTTGAAAGTCTGTGATATTCTACCCAAAACTACAAACAAGTTTGTCAAAGTTCATATAAAGAAAAATAAAAACATAGTTTTGGACAGAAAATAGCATAATTTCAAAGTAAGGGAACTCACATTGTAATCCAATTCTCACACCGCCATAATATTGAAAATGTTTTCTTAATGTTAAAATTGATGTAACGAAGCTAAGGTACCCTATATAATAATATTGAAATGAAATCTACGAAAAATTAGCCCTTTTTCTTCAAATAGTAAATTATGGAAAACAAAGCAACAAAATAACCACGACCATACGACGACTGATGTCGACGGCAACATATCGGCGATATTCTTCCAGTCGTCTCTTGGCTCTTTGTATTTTTGTTTCTAGACTGGACTCTGGCTGGACGAAGTATAAAGACTTAATACTTTGACAGATTCCGCGACTATTTGCCTGCACTTACATACATACATATGTACATACCTAAGTGCATATACCCACTTTTGTTCCCATCGGACATAACGAGCTGAAATGACCACAACGTGTAAATTGTTTGCGGCTATGCCCTTATTGTGCAACAACACGTCGGATGAGTGCAACAATTCACACAATTCAACACGCGCATAAATGTGTAATCGTAATGGACATCGTTATTTTATTGTTTGGGGGCATTTTGAGGACTTGAAACAAATTGAACACATAAAATGTCGAAATGAATTGTACCCACAAATGTATATTATAATGTATGTGCTTTTATATCTTTTGTGGGTATTTCGACGAGGAAATTTCTTGTAGCGACTAAAGAGCGCCTAGTTAAATTAATGTGTTGTAAAACAAGCAACATTAAAGCAGCAAGCATTAATTGAATTTATTGCTTTGACATGAAAATGTATCGGTCAGTGGTAATTTTAATTTCAAACACAAGCTGCAATAAAATAATTTATTTGTTATATATGTAGGTATTTATTATTCGGACTCATTCATTTTTGGAATTATATATTTAATTCATTGAATAAACATCTTAATGACGCGGTATTTAGAGAGCGCTGATAAAGTTAAGAGGCTCAAACTTAAACCAATTCACCAAATCTATAAAAGTAAATATTTATATGAGCGCTTATTCCACGGAAATCTGATCTATATAGGAATTAATTCCACTTTAAGTAGGAATCGACGGGTGCCATGAAATAAAGTCCAGCGCGCCCTTTTTAAATTTGCAACAACTTAGGTAGTAAAAAAAAAATTGAAAAATTGAATTTTAACCTAAGTTAACCCATAAAAAACGTTTTGCACTCAATTTTAATCCCAAGTTAACTCAACGAATTTGGTGAGTTATCTCTGGATTAATTATATAAAAGATATTTTCCTGTGTCAAATTACTATCGAAATAGGAACGTCGACACTCCCCTTTCCAGAGTGGGAGTTCATTTCTATAGTGTCGCACTTTTATTTAGATAGTATTTTCACAATTGAAAGAAAGAATTAATTCTACAATGAAAAACTGGCTTCTGAGTTAACTCGGGTTCAATTTATTAGCAGGATTAACTAAAACTGTTTAAACTCAAAATTACCTAAGGCACTAAAAATCTGGGCTTTAGGATACTATTGTTTTGAGAAGAGATAAACTTCTTTCTTTAATTTATTAATTTACAATACAAAATGAACTTTTCAAAATTCAACATTCAAGCGTGATTTCAAGTTATTCCGATGATATTATGTAATTTAAACAGGCCTTAAAACACAATATTTAAAATGAGAAATTGTCAGAATTATTTAGAAGAATCAGATCGAAATTTAAACAAAATCGGTCTAAATATTAATTAAATATATAGAATTGATGTACGTGAATAAAGAAAAATTAAGGCAATTTTCTCCGTTATGTCAATTTTTTACCAGTAGGGAAGTTGTATAACTTACATAAGCTCCCTTTATCTAAACAAATAATAAGACAAAACCTATCAGTTTTTTCATCATAAAATGGCGCAAAATTTAAAACAGCCTCATGTTAAGTTATATTATACCTAATAATTTTCTTATTTTGAAGTTCTTTACTTAAATGTTCTTAGTTTTGAACAATATTAAACTAATTATAATAGGTGTGTTTCATACACCGTTTGGAAAAAATTTGCGAAAAAGTTTGGGAAAAAGTTTGAGCTCGAGCTTTACCAGAAATTAAAAGTAAAGAAACGCATTTGGGATATTTCTGATTTGGTTCTGGGTAAACGTCACATTTGACAATAAAAATTATTAGAAGTTTGGCAAGCAATAAAAGGCAGCAGGTAAAATGTTTGGGTAGATTCTTGCTGGAGTAGAAATGAAATAAATTTAAAAAAGTCAAAAGTTCTGGCATTTTCGTGCCAGAAAAAAGTAAATGAAACACATTTTGGGTAGATTTGAGATACCACGGGATCCCGCTTGCGAGTAAAGAAAAAGATCTAATACTTAACCTAGTTTTTTAATTAACTCCAGATTTGACAGTTCATGTAAACAAAATGTGTGAGTGCCGGGACTCACGGTTAAGACGTGTAAACATCAATGTATTGAACGTACCCAATAACAATGTAAGACACGGAATGTATTGCAGGTAATGTTCACGTTCTAAGTTTACCCTACCGCCGCGCCGCCGCGACGGCATAGATGTTTACACATCAAAAACCAAGCAAACATACCATTTTCACATGTGTAACTGTCATTGTTGGTCTAAGTATGGTACTAAAAAGATAATATAGGCATTTGGTGATTTTAACTTTCATAAAATATTAAAAAGATAGTACTATACTTACTCCTTTAGAATTTGGTAAACCCTCTTTTTAATCTATGTAGCTTCATACTACTTTAAAAATTCTTTAAAATCATATCTGCTAAATCGTCTAAAATTTTGCCCTTGTCTTTAATGTCTTTTAATTTTAAAGTATATTTAATTATTTTTACAAACCAGTAATGTAATGAAAATTAAGTACAATCAATTATAAAAAAAAAATAATTATTAATTGCTTAAAGATTATTTAAACAAAAAAATAAAATAAATAAAAATATGTAATAACCACCCTAATTTAGGAATACGAGTTAATAATAAATTGATTAATAATTTATGAATATTTAATATTTTTCAAAACTCGGTTTTTATTGAAATTAATTATTCTCATGTGGGCTTCGTAGAAAATAGTTTTTTTTATGCCTACTAATAAAAAACGTCAAAGAAAGACAACAAAGTCAAGAATATACATTTTTGCCAACTTATTTTTGAATGCTTCATAATTTTTTGTTTCAACAGTTGTTGCGTTTTTTATTATTTTAGATTTTATAAACACGAGCTACTTTGGATATACATATATAATTTAACACTTGTCTTATTCAGTTTACTTTTGATGTCTGAGAATATTTGAACAATTTGGAAATTTTCTTAGATAAATATAAGTAATACGGAATCAATCGTATAAAAGTTCACTATTTTTGATGTTTGAACTTAGATCAGACAAAAATGTTCAAGATAGCAGTTATATTTAGTGGACTTGTTGTCTGTTCTCTAGCAGCATCCGTTCCAAGTAATTTGAGATATGAGATAAAACCCGGTTCGAATTCGCGCATTGTTGGAGGTGAAAAGGTTTCGATTAAAAAATTTCCATACCAAATTTCAATTCAAACATATGGTGGTCACTCTTGTGGAGGAACTTTGTACACCCCAAAGACAATAATAACAGCAGCTCACTGTCTAAGAGACATCCCAGTTAAAGAACTTAAAATTCGTGCTGGATCTATGTACCATAACCGAGGTGGTTCTCTTGTCGATGTGTCACATTACAAAGTTCATCCTGAATTCGATACTAAAACCAAGTTCAACGATATTGCTTTGATTTTTTTGCGAACTCCTCTTGCACTTGATGGTGATAGTATCCAAACAATTGATTTGGCCACTACAGAATCTAAGGATGGAACACCTGGTGTCGTAAGTGGCTGGGGAACCGAAAGTTTTTACAAGAAAGATGCTGCTCCTGAATATTTAAAATTTGCTAATTTGAATGTCGTCAGTCGAAATAATTGTATGTCGGACAAATATGCTTATGGAAAAAGTCGAATTTTCCCCAGTATGCTATGTGCTGCCGGCGATGGAGTGGATAGCTGCCAGGGTGACTCAGGAGGTCCTTTTGTCATTGATGGTAAACTTGCCGGTGTCATCTCATGGGGTTTTGGCTGTGCTGAAACAATGTTCCCGGGAGTTTACACTAGTATTCCTGCGTTTTTGGAATGGATCAAAAGTAATGTTTAATATTACCTACTTAATGAAAAAAACACAAATATATGTACATACATATACAATATACATACATTCATCATAAACCGTTTTTGTTATTTATTTTAATTTTACGTCGATTTGTGTGGCATCTTCAAACAACTAGTGTATGAAAAGTGTTTTTTGTGGTGCCATGAGTCATATGTATACTTTCACAG
Organism: Epistrophe eligans; assembly: GCA_951394125.1. Classification (NCBI taxonomy): domain Eukaryota; kingdom Metazoa; phylum Arthropoda; class Insecta; order Diptera; family Syrphidae; genus Epistrophe; species Epistrophe eligans. The sequence goes on along the minus strand of OX596028.1, from coordinate 53,093,984 downwards.
GTATACGTCGAGAAAAAAGATTGTGAATAGTGAGGGGCCTTAAACAAGTGTGATAAGCAGTGTGACCAGCTATTCTAAAATAATAATGTTTCGAGGCAATTTTAACGCCAAACTATAGGAAGATAAGACATCTTTAGTTTTAAAAGCCAACGTACATTTATGTAGATACTGCGTACGTCCATAATTTTTAAGCCTTTAATAAATTGCACTATACTTTTATTTCAGTTAATTTTAACTGTATTAGGTAGGTATATCACAGTTTATTTGATTTCGGAGAATTTTCGTTGAGAAAACAACATTCGTCGTGGTGGTTAGGTGGTTAGGTGGATAATTTGCCGTTAGTTAGTCGTGATAATATCGAATTTTTCGTTCAATGTTTCGTATGTTTTTTTGCAGCTTTTCTTATAGTTGATAATATTATAATGACGCATATTTGGTAAATTTGATTTCAACAAATTTTACAAAACTGATTTTCTTTCCTATGGGTTTTGTTTAATTTCAAAAGTTACGCATAATTATTAACCGAGCAAAAGCTATTTCCAGCAATTTCGCAATTATTTCCGAATATGAAAGAACAAGGAGCAACGTTAATTTAAATTAAATTTATTGATTGGGTATCAAAACTCGTAAAAAAACGAGAAAACTTTTTTTTTTTGTAATTTAGATATTAGTTATTGAATTATTTTTTCTTCAACTATTAAAAAAATTAAAAATATATAAAAAGTTTTATTTAAAATTATGAAGCGAAAAAAAGTAGTTGCTGGCAGGTGGAAAATGTATATAACGTTTTCGATTGGTCTTCCGGAATATTCCGAATGCTATTGGCACAAGATGACAATTCTTCTTTTGAATGAAAGGAAGAAGTAATCGATTCCGAATTTGAAGATAAAATCAAAACCAGAATTTTTAATGTCAAAATGGTGGAATGTTATGTTTTGTTATTTAATTTTGGAATTGTGAGTGTGCATTGGTAAAGAAAGTATGTTAATTATGAAATTAATTTCGACCTATCTACTTTATTTACTATATTTTGGAGTATAACTGTATTGTATTATATGAAAATAATGAAGAATGAATTTGATTTTAATTTGATTTAATGATTCACAAATATGAACAATGAAATACAAACTTCAGAATAAAAAAAGAGTGGCGTAGCGTCTTAGTATTCGCATTCCGGATAGGTGTTTTCCGGATTAGCAAACGAAAACATTAATAGTTTGAATTCTTTTTTGTCAATGCTTTTTGTGACTTCAAGCTGTAGGGAGCTTGTTCTTGTGCACACGTTTGCAAATAAAATGCAGTTGTAGAGCAGAATTTAATTTATTTTTATTGTTCGGAAGCGTTAAATACTAGGATTACTTACTCTTACTTACTCGCAAATTTTAATTAATAAAAAATGTTTCCCTTTGATGAAAAATAAACCCAAATGATGAATAAGAAAATATAAGAACAGAAAATACAAAAATATTTTATATACTAACGTCTGCTTTGATTAATAATTTGGAAAATTGCCACCCCCTATAGCAAAGTACCGCCCGGGTCTTGTGCCCCTGCTCCGGTATTTGATAGTTCATTTGAATTCGATTGTACAAAAACAACATTTAAATAAACAAAATAAAAAAGAACAAATTTATCTCAAAAAAACATATATTTTTAGTGTTATCAATTTTCGTCTAATATTGAGAGCTTCAAAAGAAGAACCCACTAATTAGTGATTGTACAGCCACAAAGTAAAGCAAGTGTTTTCAGTTTTTTTTTTTTTTTGTTAAATTGCCCTTTATCATAGCTTCAAAAAAAAATATTTATTTTTTTGTTTCTTTGTTTAATATTAAATAGAGGTGAAATAGCTGATGCGAATGAAGAGAATCAAATTTCAAACTAACCGAACCAAAAAAGTACAAAAAAGCTTAAGAGAAACTGCAAAATGTCACTATAGCGGGCTTCGGTTAAGTGAAAAACACGCTTAAGTGAAAAAAAATTCCTTTAACCGGAGTCCGGATTAGTGAAAAAAAAATTTCACTAAAGTGGATTTAAAAATTCCATTAAGCGGAAATTTATATGTAGTTATAAAAAATTGAATTAATCTTTAAGTTTAAGCAAAAT